>CM067174.1:511787-591086 GCA_034093135.1 Erigeron breviscapus
ATATATATATATATATATATATATATATATATATATATATATATATATATATATATATATATATATATATATATATATATATATATATATATATATATATATATATATATATATATATATATATATATATATATATATATATATATATATATATATATATATATATATATATATATATATATATATATATATATATATATATATATATATATATATATATATATATATATATATATATATATATATATATATATATATATATATATATATATATATATATATATATATATATATATATATATATATATATATATATATATATATATATATATATATATATATATATATATATATATATATATATATATATATATATATATATATATATATATATATATATATATATATATATATATATATATATATATATATATATATATATATATATATATATATATATATATATATATATATATATATATATATATATATATATATATATATATATATATATATATATATATATATATATATATATATATATATATATATATATATATATATATATATATATATATATATATATATATATATATATATATATATATATATATATATATATATATATATATATATATATATATATATATATATATATATATATATATATATATATATATATATATATATAATATCTTTCATTTCAATTTAATCTTTGTATATGTATATATTAAATTAATTCTTATATAGAGCTTATCAGAAAATCAATGAAGTTTCAGATCACATTTTAGCGATAATCAAAAATCCATGCAGATATCATAACAGTTCCAAGTTCCATCTCAAACCTGTACATGTTGGTTGTTAAGTTTCAAAAATCTTAGTTTACGTAATGAAACACTAGACAAAAAAGATTTCGCATAGGTAAGCATTCTTTTATGTAAACAAAGTCATGTTGATAAAAGCCAATGCCAAAAACATGATAAACTGAAGAAAAAAAAGAAAGAGAAATCACATTATATTATAAAAAATAATTCAAGCACAAAGAATAAAAACTGATTTCGATATTATCTTACAGGCAGTCACAGTTTTGTATGGTTGATTGGTTGGTAATTAGATAATTGTGTGAGATGATATTATTACTGATCAATCTGAACCCAAAAAATATCCAAGTTTTGACCCGTTACCCACTTCGCCTGAAGATTTGAAACACTGTGTGGAAGTTGTTATTGACTTAAAGAAATTGTCACAACCTCACAATACTACTTTGTTGAAGTAGTTGCGTAAGTATGACTTGGTTTTAAGTAAGACGATCTCTTTGGGTTTCAAAAACAGTATAACATTTGTAGCTAAAACTATCACACATCACTGCAGGTTGGATTAGTTTTCAAATTGGGTTCTCAGTTTTGGCTACTTTTCTGTTCTAACAATTCAAGTTTCCAATTCACTGAATAATATTGTTTTCACCCAAAAAAGCATCGAAACAAACATAAAAGTAAACATGGTGAATCTATGTTCCAGTACCAGTCGATTTTTGTTAAAGTGCCTAAAGTCTTTCTAAAATGTGTTCATGGTAATGCTTCAGAAGATTTAGATCCATCAACTACCTGTTGCTTCTTTTGATTTACCAAAACTAGGCCAGAATCATCCCTTCTACATGGCTTCGTCTGCTAGATGAGAATTCTGTTTGTCTATTTCAGCAGCTTCTTCAGCTTGAATCTGCTTCTTCCCGTTTTCAGGCTCACTTGTTCCACCAGAGTTCTCACTATCAGCTATCTGTACACATTGAAGTTCCTTAAACAACCCCTCGGTTTCCAGCTCTTCTTCACAAGATTCAGCGCACAAACATATCTAGTTTTTTGAACAAATTAAGCGAAGATCACCTTATAGATCTCTGACTTTATCAACGACAAGGCCTTGGTAACATGTTCTTGAGGTCCATGTATGTTTACCACTATATCCTCTTCTGAACTATCAATATCAATCTGAACATTCAAACATTTTAATAAGATCAAAGCCAAATTTGTACTTATTTGTCTAGATGGGCATACAAGAAAACAAACCGTTATCCATGCACGAGATTCCATTTCCATTTTTATGAGATTACTGTTATCCGGGCCAATGAAACACCCAACCTATATAAGCAGATATAATCAGCAAGGCTTTAAACAGCAGAATATAGCTAACGAAATGTAGTTTAATTGAAAATAAATACGATTTATCACCTTGTCCAAGGGCATGGTGATCATCACTTGTTTCTCATGAATAACAGGTGGCATCAGAATTACCGGATAAACCTGGCTATCATATGTCTGCAAATAATTTTTGGGCTAAGTAAGTATCGTACGACCCTAAATAACAAGAAAAATGTACATATTTACTATTTAGCAAGGCAATCAACCTTCAGGATGTTATCTAGAATGAGTTCTTCAGCAGTTTTAACTTGGTCAACGGTACCAAACAATTGAATATATGAATGATTGTGATTATCACTTTCAGCATCAGATAATAACTCAATTGACGCTTTCGAGACACTCTGAATTTGTTTCATTTTTTCACAGTTTTCCCCAAGAATTTCAAAAGCCTGTGAATTAGAGAAAACATGAAGATACAGATTATCAGAGCGCCTAAGACAATAAAACCTCAGACGAGTAAGTATGAAACTGAATTTCCTAACAACAAAAAAAAATGTGCATATATACTATTGACTTGAGTACAAAATTTAACCTTTTTGACGTAATCTTGGAGGTGTTCTTGAGAAGTTCTAACTTGGCAAACGATATCCACCAATTCAATATTTGAATGACGTAGAATTTGGCTTTCAGCATCAGCTAATAACGCAGTCGTCATGATATTAGAGTTTCTCTGAATTCTTTTCAGTTTTTCACAACTTTCACCAAGAACGACACAAAGCTGTGAATATAAAACAATAATTAGAGCGTGCGACACTAATAAATTGAAACGGGTTAGATGTGGGAATGATGTCACGTACATCTTTGTTACGAATCCGGTACACTTTCCTATCTATCTTTTCCTCTCCTGAATCAACTTCTGCAGATGCTGATACCAAAATAAAATACTCGTATCATTTACTCATATTACCAATTAACAAAAGCAAGTAAAAAGTACGAAAAACCTTTTAAATAACGAAAAACCTTTTGAATACGACAAATGACGTCTTAAAAAGATATCGACAAGAGCATATCTGAAACTCACAAATTGCACATACTGATTACTGCTTTCTTGGTGGAAATATCAAGAAATTAATGGAATAAATTAGATTATACATACAAAAAACCAAGAATAATAACCTGATACACAAAATCAATTTTCAAGAAACCCAGCAAAACACAAAAATCGCTTGGAAATAAAAGGACTTCTTCAAGAAACTAAACAAAACAAATATCGGTCGATTACTTTAACTAAATCAGATTACTGATATAAAAATCTAGCAAAAAGCTATTGATACTCCAAGATCAATTTCAAGAACGTCACAACTCACAAGATATTAAACTGAAAAAATTCAATCAGATAAAAATTCAATCCAAGTAACAAAAAAATATCGATTTCTGCTATTTAGAAGAAGAAAACAAAACGATTAACTACAACTTCACTGTTAATTAAGCAAAAATTACCAATATCCAACAAGAACTACAAATACTCTAAGATCAATTTCACATCAGTTTACCAGAAAACAAGATATTAAACAGAGAAAATGTTGAGATTGTTACCGGAAAATTTCATAAAACAGGGATTAGTAGAGAAACTATCACTCGGTATCTGTAGAAAATTCGGCAATGTCAGATTCGGGTCTTCAATTTTCGCTTTTGCGTATTTGTTTGCTTCTGGATTTTTCTCCATTTTCGGAGAGAGAGAAAGAGTTGTATGTGAAAAAGAAACAGAGAAAGAGAATTGAGAAAGATTGTAGAAGAAATGGGTTTGATAAACTGTGAAACTGATTTATACAATGGCGGGAATAACTGTTATAACTAACCGAACGTTCAACCACAAAACTTGCACTATAAGTCCTTTGAGATATGACTTATTCATGATTAGTCCCTCAATGGTTTATATGCTGTAAAACAGCATCCTTATGGACATTTTATTAATTCCAGAATATATTTAATTGTACTTTTAATTTTAAAAGCTATAGCGTATGTGTTGTAACAATTATATGAGCATTTTAAATTTTTCATTACATATAAACAATCAGAACTAGTTACCGTAAGAAAAAAATATATAGATATTTGTATGTAGAGAATATTCTACAAATCATTATGATATAGCCAAGTGTAGAAGAACAATTTTTATTTTTTTTTAGTATTTAGAGTGTCAAGATATGCCAACAAAAGGCGTTTTATTAAAATGAGCATAAGTTATACTATAGGACTTGACTTTTCAGCGTATAACCAGTCAAAACGGCCTTTAGGATGAGGAGCACGTTTCTATAAAAACCGTCATTGGGTCAGATTTCAGGCCCCATAAACGCCTTTGTCTATGGGGTTTTAGCCTTTTATGTATTTTTACGGTTTTGTTTGACCTTCTTTTTGGCCCAGACTTTGGCCCATTTGTCTTTTGAGGCCCGTTCGATTTTACCTTTCAAAGCAAAAGATAAGGCCTCTCAAGTCTCAACGGAAGATTTTGTCATTTTAATTAATTTTGATATTTTATTTTTACTTCTCTACTACATTATAAAGTATTTGTTCCGTCAAATTTTTTTAACTTTTCAACTAAGTTTTTGAAAACCCTACAATGCCCCTATTATTTGTTCACTAATTTAAATATATTTACCTAAAATAACTATAATACCCTTAGAGAAAATCTCAGCCACTCATTTTCATCTCTCCTTAAATCTCAACCACTTATTTTTTTTCTCTCTCCTCCATACATCATTTTATTCATCTAATTCATTCAAAATCTTTTATCTCAAAAACCGTACATTGATAAATTATAAAAATTATATGGGTGTTCTTAAAATTTCATGTTCTTTCATTAGAGAGGTCATTCGACATACTTTTGATGAATTTTTAAATCCGAAAGCGGAGCCAGTACGACTAAGGCATTTGGCTATCACACTCTATGACCTATCACCCCTACCATCTCACCACCGCAAGGCGTGTGTACTTTCTCTCGTTTTTACTAAAGAGTACCATAAATTGAGTCCAATACTTGAATCGACCCTAACTTTGCAAATTGCTTTCTTCTTTATATATACGGTCATACGGAGCATAATGATATTCATTTCAATTCAATTATTTACTTACATGAAAAAATAATGTAAAAATAATGAAAATTAGAATTAAAAGGAAACTTAATTCCAGCAGACGAAGTCTAAAAGTAGATCAAGTGCGAGGAAAAAGATATAGAAAAGTTGGGTATTTTTCAATATACGAATTCACGGCTCGTTTGAAATAAAATTAAGGATGGCAAATTAGTCATTCTCCAGAAATGACGGTTTTTCTTTAAAATCAGACCATTTTGGACAGAAAGTTTAGATTTAAAAAGTGGTAGTTTTTCCTATCAAATCCTTTTCCTTTTTTAAGGAAAAAAAACTCAAGAATGCATTTTTCTATTTTCGTTTACTTTCTTTCCTAATAAAAACTCAAAAATGCAACCAAAGTGTCTAGCAAAGTTGTATAATGCTGTGATCATATCCCATGGTAAATCTACTGACACATGTTCTATCACCAAGGGCCTCCTTAAACGTTTGAAGGGCAGGCTGAACAAATAAACACAAGGCATCTAAAAATGTGAAAGAGAACAGTACGACACTATCTTGTACCTGAACTCTAGATACACATGAAGAAAAAGAAAAAAAAAACCCATCAAACTCTCCTCTTTCAAAATGAAAACCTCCAGTATTGTTAAGAACTAGTTAAATAACCCCCGGCGTTGCCCGGGGTTGACGTTTTTTGCTTGTATATCGTAATTTTTATGCGTGCCTTAAGGATCCAAACTCAAACGCACGTAGTATATACCCTTGGCTTCCTTTTTATATATTTATCTTATATTAAAATTAAGATTTTCACATTATCTAATTATGTAATACATATATTGTGATGATAAACACGAAATGGAGAAACAAAAACATTTAATATCGTTAATTATATGTAAATACAAGTTACACATTAGTTATGTTTAATTAACATAATAGCTCAAATTAAAATATAAACACTCACACACTTTGACACTATAGTTATGTTTTGAAATTTGACTAACATAATAGCCCAAATTAAAACACTTTGTTGCGAACTATTTCAGCCAGATTTGACAATATTTATGGTTTTAACTAATAGAGTATTACTCTGTATTTTAGTTAATTTGTTTTTTGAGAACCAAAGTTTATAGAGCTAAACCACCGATAAATAGAAATACTCGTATAGTAAAAGAAGAAAGGCCATAAGCAAGTAATCACCACTCACCCACCGTTTTCTAAAGAAGTGGTTTTTTTTATTTGACAGGTGTCTTCATTTACCTTCGTTTTTTCAACAACACATCAATCAAATATAAAGCCGGCAATTCTTGCCCAAACACTTACAATTGGATCATATTGGGCAATCAAAACAATTATTTGGGTGGTGACATTGGGCTTCATATGTATACTGAGCGGGTTATGATGGACGGGAAAAAAAAGCAAAAACAGGGATTGCGGGTCAAATTGGGCGGTGATTGGTGGCTGTTAATTAAGCGGTGATAGTGGATTGTGAGTATACTGAGATATTTAGTTGTTCTATTTTAATAGCCTGTTGAATTGTTTTAGATCCTAGACTCCAGTGCTTATCATTTATCAACTATTTATGACCAATATTTTATCTTTAAATCCATTTATTTTAGCCATTTATTTTTAATTTATTTTCTTATTAAATGGACGCAAAGTATATCATTGTTAAATGTTATCAGTTTAATTATATTATTTTTTCTTATAAAAATTTGAATTATATTTTAAATTTAAAATAAAAGATATAATACTATAAATAGAATACCATAACAACATTTGCCCATTTTGACCCGAACCCGTTTTGACCCTTTTTCAAAATTACCCGTATTGACCCGAACCGTTTTGACCCATCACCCAACCCGATCCGACCCGCACATTCAAATATAACAAAGAAAATGTCTTTGATTTCAACATTATAAGAAAATGCCAAATACCACTCAATACTCATGACTCACCCACCCAGCCACCTTTTTCTCTAAAATCCTGAAGATTAGCTCTCTTTTTCTTGGGCTTTATAGTTTATATCACCAGCATCTTCAAGTAGTCAACAATATCATTTCACCTCTCAAAAGCAATTTTTTTTACATAAAGTGTTTGCTTGCAGGAAGTTTGGTCTTTGGGCACCTCTATCTCTCTTTCTTCCAATTTTTTTATTTTGTTTCTTATTTCTATATATCTATCAAAAAACTAACATAAACCTTTTTAGGTTGTGCTATTCGTTCGTTTTTACACATAGTCGGTAGATTCCGTTATAATGCGGTGGTCGTTGACGGAAGATGCGTCGTCACGTCGGACCCTGGCCGCACGCTATGATGATATCCGCGATTATATTTAAGTTATTTATAGCAAGTTAGGTAAAAAAATTATCTTTATGCTATGTTTTCTTTGGTAAAAGCATTATTATTTTTAATTATTGTACATTTTTCTTTAGGATACCGGATCTGATGTTAGCGGCATATGCTTACCGGAGGCCGTTATTAACCGTCGGCGCTTGTTCAGGTGGTGGAGGTGTTGGTGGTGGAGCCGTGGAGGTGTTGGCTGGTGAAAATTAAGTTGGTGGTTTATGAAGGAATAAGGAAAAACAATAAAGAGAATGTAAAAAGGACTAAAAAAGAGAAGAGGAAACATAAAGTGTGTATAAAATGAAAAACTGAAAAGTTATGTGGCAGATATAGGAAAGGTCAAAAAGGTACTAGGTCCTAAGCGGACCTTGAATGACATATTGTGAAGAGAAGCAAAGTTTGGTGGTGAAATTGAAAGAAACAGAAATTTAGTGGCAAAAGTATGAGAGTTAGAAAGTTCACTGTAGTTAAGGACTCTTTAATTGTTATATATAATAATTGAGATTGAGAAGCTCAACTGATACTTCTGCATTTTCTTTTTTAAAAGATTGCCTTATCAGTCCCTTCGCGACATCTGATAAAATTGGAACGATACAGAGAAGACGCAAGGATGACACGCACAAATTGAGAAATGATCCCAAAAAAAGATTGCCTTATCATGACATGCTAGGTAGTAGACAAAGGAAAACTATAAGGTAAACGAGAAAGATGCAGTGAGTTTAGATCCATATTAGTCTCTGATAGTGTACCATAACAATTAAAAATCAGACAAAAAGAAGATGCTAGTCAGCTTAAAGCGGTACAGTAATACATACTTCAACTGCAAATATCCAAGAAAAAGGGAATATCAATTTACTATGGTTTCAATACGCCCCAAGCAACTAGCCAGCTTAAATTAACAATTTTCCAAGATCTAAAAAAGCATGCAACATAGTTAAACAAACAAAAAAGGTGCAAGTAGCAGACTAGCAGTAGCAATTTGACCATGTACTACTTTCAAACAACACTTTCCAGAATTTTAGAGTAGGATTTGTGTGTGTGTGTTGTAAGCATGACTTGCCTGCAACACAGGCTCAAATGACATTTTGGCACTTTCAACTGACCCATTTTGTAATGACAAAGACTCATGCCGAGTTGTACAGCAGCAGCACATCGAGGATACACTTCCAGAATACTCTTTTCGATGGGTGCAGATTCAGATCAACAGGGGTACAAGAAAATGATTCAGAATTAGAAGTAAGTGGAACAGTCAGGTGTAAAATATTGTTATACAGAAGTTACAGTAAATTCAAATTTTGTCGTCTCCAAATAATGATACATCTACAAGATCAAATTTATCAACCTCCAAAAAACTATACATCTACAAAATAAAGAAGGCAAACTATACAAGTTAGTAAAAAAAACCTAGTACAACTCCAATGAGCTCCAGTATTTTCCACAGTTAAATTTAACACATGACTACATTAAACCAAACCATCCAATCAGTTGGAACTACCAATACCAAATCTATAGTTGATAGAGAGGATAAAACCCACCGTCCGTTCCAAAAAAAAAAACTAGTTATTTACAAGGATAACTCTGGCGACGAAGAGCAGGAACATTATATTGGTCTCCGTCTAATACAATCATGAATGCAGCAAATGATCCACATCACCCTTAGCTATTAAAAGTTGATCTGTAACCACAAACCAAGTATGTATGATACTTGATAATTTTTAGGTGCTAGGCTTCAGCCTTAAAGAATGCATGCTATCCTTTTATTGGTCGACTTAATATGAACTATGTTGAGTGAATTATAAATATGGTCAATACAAAATGAATAGTACCTAGATTTAGTATTACAGCAGGTGCAGCAAAGAGGCTGTTATGTTTACCTTTTCAAATTCGAAGTAGATGGCTCATGCATATCGATTCCATAGGCTTTATCATAGTACTATGTCACCCAAATGAAAATGTTCTTCCTTCTTTTTTTGAAAAATTTTATCTTAATTAATGCAATATAACATAAAGGGAAGCAGAACTACAACTACCAGAAGTAGACCGTTCTTAAAGAATTTGGCAGAATTTTTCCTCGTTTTTAATATTCTCACTACTCCATGACAGAAAACCAAATAGCTGCTTCTTTTCCTATACTATTTACCATTGTATTTATCTATGCATATAAGGAGAGACTACGTCTACCTAGGGATGGTAGTCGAATAAATGCTCTGATGAAAACACAACTGAATCTTAAAAAAATGATCATCTTAATTGATACCAATTGTTAAATTTCACTGAGATTGCAAATTTGCAATAGATAAACAGAGTATATAATCGAAAAGACAATAAATAAATAAATAAAAAGGTATAAAGAGAAGAGAAAGTAGAGTTAAGAACGAACAGTGATAATAAGCCAGAGAAGAGGGGTTGTCTAGATGTAACCTGTAAGAATGTCAAAGATATCAGTTCGGTCTCTCAGATGCTGGTCCAGAGCCTAACCTACTACTGAAAAATGAACTTTGTAATAGAATATAAAGACAGGTCACTATCCCACCGACTGCCGATAATTAAATCCCACCGGTCTATTCATTACTTTTGTCAGAATGGAATTTTTTTTCTTCTCAACGAGTTCCTATCCGAGGAAATTAAATCATTCGCTCGAGCACTAAATCTTTATTCCTATTGGTGACTCAACCCTCAACTCAACTCGTTAGAGAAGAGTACCCTTTGATCCAATGTCATCCTTTTATTTCATATCTTTGTAGCCAATGACCATCTTATGTCTCCCACCATGTACAAACCAACAACTGCACAAAACACATACTAACACGGCAACACAATCTATTGCACGACCACTGTCGACATTACAAGGGCAACCGACTATTAGAACAAAATACAGTATTCGTTACGGGCTCATTAAGAAAACTAAAACCAGAATAGTTCAGTAACAACATCAAACAATGTTTAATAAGCATCAACAAATTGATCTTTTTTTCTTTTGCTATATGCCATAACTAATACCCTTGCTGATTGACTACAAAATAGTTCAGTAACAACATCAAACAATGTTTAATAAGCATCAACAATTTAAAACTGATAAGCCCTCATACATTACAACAATTTCAGAATCAATAACATTCATGAACAAGTGAGAAAGAAAACATAATAGATGGTCCTATATACCCAAGAAATATTTACAAGCAGACATACGAGTTTTCCAAATTTATGTGTCAGCACGAGTGATCCTGCATAAGGAAGAGCATAGATATAGTCAGGCATTAGTACATCCCATCACCCTTGGTGAACAAATAGACATTACAATGCATTGTGACTAATCTTGTATACAGTATATTAGAGTTAGAGTCAAGTTCAGAGATATGTTGAAACACGTTTTTAATAGCCTTTGTTAAGCTTTTCACAATCGTAATTGTTAGCAGCAACTTGCAGGAGATTATAAGTATTATCAGAAGCAAAAGAATATTGAAGTAATCAACAAGAAGATTCAAAAATCAGGATTTTACAAGTAACAAACGCGAATCAGGCAGAACCAACTGAGATGGGAAAACTACGACTTTATAAATGTTACATACAAATTCTAAACAGATTAGATCAAATTCATAAACACCAAACAAAAAAGAAAACGGAGGATGAACAACTCACCCGTCAGAATCACGTCCCACCAGTAGGCAATGCAGCCATGAAGGAATTGTATGACGACTCCAGATCGAAATGAAGCTGCCTAGCCTGCTGCTCAGTCAACTCATCTGAAGCTCCCATCTTTGCTAGCCTACCGATCCACTCTTTCATCTTAGTCTTCCCTTCAAAATCTGGGGGTAAAATAGACAGCTTGTTTAACGACCCCGACAAATCAGACAGAAGCGGGAAAACTTGATCAACTGCAGTCATATTCAGCTTGAGGGAATCCATTGCAGTTATAAAATTCTGCACACACTCTGCGACAGTCGCAGCAGAGGTCACCCCAGAAGCAGCTGCAGCGGCCCTATGCTCCACCGTAGCAGGCACACCAGAAGTTATAAGGCGGTTCATCGCAGAAGGACAATCCATCTTGTAAGTATCATGAAACCTCTCGATATTAGGTACAGTATCTCTGAGTGTGGACGAGAGCGTTTTAAAATGAGCGATCAATTTCTGGCACTCGATCTCATAATCGGCTGATGAAATAATGTCTCTAACATAAGCTTTTTCGAGCTTTTCTGTAGCCTTGATGATCGCATAAAGCTCGCCAAAATTGTCGTACATCTCCCTCTCACGTTTGTCATTCCATAACTTGACTTCCATCCTTTTCGTCTCTCTGTATATACCCCTCAGTGTTAAGGTGTTACAAAACAACCAATGAACATTCCAAGCGTAAACACGATGGAATTTTCAATTTGATTCATAAATGAAGTAATAACAAAACTTAATAGATACTTTGCGTAAATTATTATTACATTTAAAGTAGCATTAAACAAGAGCGGTTATTACTTGTAAGAAACCTAATCACATGAAGTAGTAATAAACTAATAATCATATATCACAATGTACATAATTGATTGTGAATAACTTAAAAAAGGATGACCCTGGTCCCAGATCGGGTTGGGTGACATCAAAATGTATGGGTCGGGTTGGGTGACTTCAAAATGGACCCGGATCAATACAGGCAGTTTTGAATTACTATCAATTGGATTCGGGTCAAAACGGGCAGTCTAATGTAATGATATAAGATGATAACAAAGAGTACCTTCTTATCAAATATAAAAATGTTGTTGATCACATTTTCTTACTGAACTATTTGATCAATACAATCATATGATATAATCAGAAATATCAATAATAATAATAATACTAATCCAATTAAACAAACAAAAAAAAACCCTAATATCTAAACTGCATATTCTACCAATAATATCAATTATAATTCTAATACTACAATAAAAAAAAAGGAATTTTAAAGTTATTAGCATCTGATCATTATAGGCTTATAGCTCATTGGAAATCATATATATTTATTATAATTAAATTATTAATATCACTTAATCAGCAGTACGAAGGTGTGTGTGGCTACCCTGTTAACTTTGAAGAGTTAATTTCAGACAGCTAGGGCATATATAATATATATATATGTGTATATATATATGTCGCCCAATTAATTAAATTAAAGATCAAGAGCAGATACATAATATAATAATAATAAATCGAAAACTGAAAGAGGGCCGGAATTACCTTTTAATGTTTGGGGCTGGAGTTAAATCGACAGATACCGGGAGTAAAAAAAAAAGGATGCAACAAATTACAAGTTATGAGGATGATGATGATGTGTCATCTGAAGTAGTCGTCTTTTTAACAAGTTTGTATAACTTTTGCAAAAATTATCCCTCAACTATATATATGTTGTACAACTCACTTCCTCTTAAAGTCTTATCAAATTAAAAAATTGTTACTCGTATTAGTCGAGTCTAGTTAACTTGAAGTTAAAAAATCAAATTTAGAGGGTGTTTGGGATTACGATGTGATTATTTAATTATTCCGCTTGTAAAACGCAAATTATTTAAAAAATTGCTTGCTTGAAAAAGTGATTATCTACCTTGAAGACACAATTTTAAAGAAACAAACACGTACATGCTTTTTCAAAATACCCTCCTAATTATGAAACTATAATTATTTATATTCCCAAATCTGAATTTAACAAACCTCCTCCAAAAACAATATGGCTCAAAACCAAAAACCACTATAGGTAAGAACAGAGACACTATAGGAGCAATGGGATCAGCTGCCTCGCTCTAATTTTAATATAATATAATTTTTAAAAATTAAATGGTATATTTATAAATTATTTTTCTTTCAAATTATTATATATTAATTGTCTTTTGGAAAAATTTATTTTTCTTTCAAATTATTATATATATTTATCACAAACAACTAATTATAATAATCATAATAGTTATGTAGAAAGATATATATACAAGCTAATTATATCATAACAAAAATATTTTTCGGGTTTCTTCACTTTCTTGCATTATGATTGAATACGTTTTCAATTAATAAGACCTTGTATGAGACGTGTGGTCTTTATTTACTAAAAAAACTAGTATTTTTAAATATGAGTGTTACTTCCGGTGTAGGAAACGAATTCTTTTGAGGGTCCATTTTCTATTCTCGAGTTAGGGCCCAATTTTTTTATTATCGGATACGACTATTATAAATATGACAAACAACTTTTAAAATTGCCCATCACAAAAGGTTTTCTGGGTCCGTCTCTAACTATAGGACTGTTTCATCACAACCGGGTTTAAGTTGTAAGACCCAACTCAAGATATTATACTACTAGATACACCTCTATGTCAATTGTGAGATTCTTTGCCATAAGTTCACTGGACTCGACTGAAGGCAGTACCAGTGAACGAATACCTAGTTACTGGTTGGTTTACTTATTAAGTGTCTTAAACAAATAAGTAAATGACAATACAATATTAAATACAATAAAGTAAACTGGTGAGACAATATGTAATTTTCAAGTATATTTTATTTATTGAGGTTAAATAAAATACAAGGTTGTTGTGAAACCAAGATAATACAATAATGTAAATATCCTAATAACCTGTAAAATACAATTGATCTACACTTGGAAACTCTCTTAACAATCGAAACAGTTAAAGTTGTGAAATGTTCCTTTTTGCGATTGAGAGAATATTGCACAATTTCACCAAGAGAGCAAAGTCGGGTTTGCAAAGATGAATTCTTGGTTGTGCAAAGACCTCTATTTATAGGCAAAGGTTGACATTGGGATATCAACTTTGTAGTACAAATATGGTTGAGAGCATTTAAGGAATTGCATTTGATTCCTTAGCATGCTTGTTAAAGTAATATAGAAAGTTACTTTAATCAACCACCTTTACACACTTTTGTACTTTAATCACAGACAATGTGTATTGTCCGGATAATAAAGTGTAAAGGTAAAAGCTCTTCCTCGTAATCAATGTAAAGCTTTGTAAGTACTTTACACGGGTCAAAGCTCCAGTCTTCGATCTAGGTAACATTCATTGGGTTTCGCTACCATGAATGTTTTCTTCCTTCCACTTGTTGTCTTCGACTTCAACTGGAATGTCTTCAGTTCTGGTCAGATCTCAACTGGAGAGAAGCTCCAGTGGCATTAACTATACACTGGCCACTGGACTTCTTATTATTTCGGACAAGTTTTCTGGACTTCAATTTTGCACTGGAGTCAGTCCAGTTCACTGGAATAACATAAGTTTATTAGATGTAGATTTTTCAAGATTATAAGGACAATAAATATAAACATGCCATGTAAACAAAAAGTTGACTGGGCATAAATACAAGATATCAAGTTAGGAAATAGAGAATTATATTATATTATTATATATGCCAAGCTAGGAAATAGAGAATTATATTATTATATAGGGAAAATATAAATTGAGTCCAGGTCTTAATTTGAGTCCAAAGGGTCCTATGATTTTCTTCTCTCTCCTCAAATCTCAACCACCTCATCCCACCACCACCATCATCTCCGACCACCACCATGATCCTCCGGCGACGGCGACCACCGCCACCACGACTTACACATGTGTAAGTTAACTTACACATGTGTAAGTTATACAACCACCATCACCACCACCACCACCATCATCTCCGACCACCACCATGATCTTCCGGCGACGGCGACCACCGCCACCACGACTTACACATGTGTAAGTTAACTTACACATGTGTAAGTTAACTTACACATGTGTAAGTTAACTTACACATGTGTAAGTTAACTTACACATGTGTAAGTTAACTTACACATGTGTAAGTTAACTTATACATGTGTACGTTAACTTACACATGTGTAAGTTAAGTTTTACATGTGTAAGTTAACTTACACATGTGTAAGTTAACATGTGTAAGTTAACTTACACATGTGTAAGTTAACTTACACATGTGTAAGTTAACTTACACATGGTAAGTTAACTTACACATGTGTAAGTTAACTTACACATGTGTAAGTTAACTTACACATGTGTAAGTTAACTTACACATGTGTAAGTTAACTTACACATGTGTAAGTTAACTTACACATGTGTAAGTTAACTTACACATGTGTAAGTTAACTTACACATGTGTAAGTTAACTTACACATGTGTAAGTTAACTTACACATGTGTAAGTTAACTTACACATGTGTAAGTTAACTTACACATGTGTAAGTTAACTTACACATGTGTAAGTTAACTTACACATGTGTAAGTTAACTTACACATGTGTAAGTTAACTTACACATGTGTAAGTTAACTTACACATGTGTAAGTTAACTTACACATGTGTAAGTTAACTTACACATGTGTAAGTTAACTTACACATGTGTAAGTTAACTTACACATGTGTAAGTTAACTTACACAGTGTAAGTTAACTTACACATGTGTAAGTTAACTTACACATGTGTAAGTTAACTTACACATGTGTAAGTTAACTTACACATGTGTAAGTTAACTTACACATGTGTAAGTTAACTTACACATGTGTAATTAACTTACACATGTGTAAGTTAACTTACACATGTGTAAGTTAACTTACACATGTGTAAGTTAACTTACACATGTGTAAGTTAACTTACACATGTGTAAGTTAACTTACACATGTGTAAGTTAACTTACACATGTGTAAGTTACAACTTACAACTTACACATGTGTAAGTTACATGAACCCTTTGGACTCAAATTAAGATCTGGACTCAATTTATCTCACCCCTTATTATATATGCATATATATGAAGGGAGAAACATAGGCTAGTACAGTTTTTATTACATCATATCATACACCATCTTATTTGTGACATTCCGGTCTTGGGAAAATATTGTATACGCGATAATATAAGAAACTGATTAAATTAACATATACAAACGCCATAAAAACCCATACATATATATATTCACTTCAGTTTTTAGGGTAGAGATGTTGAGGCAGTCGTGCTTTAGCAATGGCTACAAGTGGCTTAGCCAAGCAAAGATCATCGTGATTTTCAGAAAGGCTAGCTAACGACTCATTATTGCTGATGCTCCAAGAGAACCCTTGAAGAATTCTAGCCAACAACATAGTAGTGAAGGTTGAGCCTAACAACACCCCAGGGCAACCACGCTTCCCCGTGCTGAATGAAAGCATCCGCAACTCATCATCCGTAAGAACCACTTGCTTTGCTAATTCCCCACATAAATGATGATCAGTGTCAAACCGAAGTGGGTCATCCCATACATTTGGATTCCTTCCCAACCCAAGTCGACTGACCAACACTTGACTTCCCTTAGGTATGTAGTAACCTGCAATAGTAGTATCTTCTATTGAAACATGGGTTTGGTTAAAAGCGTGTATCGGGTGCAATCGAAAGGACTCCTTGAGACACGCTTTTATGTAATTGAGTTCAGATAAGTCCCGCTCTTCAACTAATCGATTGCGACCAACAACATGGTCTAGCTCCTCGACTGCCCTTCTTAGAAGAATGGGTTTGTTTAACATCTCCGCTATTGCCCATTCAGTTGCATTAGATGGATTATCAATTGTGGGAATCATCAACTCCTAAAGTTTGATTCACGATAAAAGGGATATTAAATACAGGGTAATCAAAACACACGCACACACATATACATATATGGGTTGGTTATTGTAAAACAAATTATTAAATTAAATCAAATAATAAAAGATCTTGACTATTAGATCATGAGAAAATTGATGCACGGAGATTTTCATGATGCACAACATATTCTGTTAATTAAGAAAGACTAGTGATCGTTGTGCACTAAGCATCTTTTAACATTAAAAAAAAGTGGAAAAAAAAGGTAGAGATTCTCTCAAGTTATTCCAACTTGAGGGCTAAAAAACTAAAGATTGGAGAGTGATAAGTTGATCAATATATCTAATCACATAATGATCATTTAAATTTGTATAAAATTTGAAATTTAAACCACTATCTTTGTACACAAATAAAAAGTAAACTCTACGTTTATGTATGTATGATTGACAAATTATGCTGACATTTTATGGTCTAAATCTGTATATATTTATTTTTTTGAAAAGACAGAGAAAAATTACATATCAATCACTAAGTGTTGCATATGTGCATGTGAAGATCACGGGGCTTACGACAAGTTGTGCTTTGATCTCTTCTGTTGTTAGCTTTGGATTTTCATGGTTGATAAGAACATCAAGCAGGTCATTTTTTTCCGTCCTTGCTCTGTTGTTCCACATCTGAATCCTTTCATCAATCAACGGATCCTGATACTTTCGTACAACTTCAACCGCCCTTCTCATGCTCCTTTCAGTGCCATCTAAATCGATTATCCCCCGGAACAATGGTAAATAATCATTAACACTAAATGTAGAAAGATTCCTCAGCATTGCGAATGCTGCATCAACATGTTCGATTTCTTCTTCTCCGGGCCCTCCATCTGGCATACCTTGTCCAAAAAATCGCCTCCCAAAAACCATTTTCCTAATCAAGTTTCCACAAAAATGTTTGGTCAAATTCCGAATATTTATTAGTCCTTCATTATTGCCTTGTTTCTCTATTTGATTACATATATATCTAAGAAGGTGATTTGCTTCTTCGTCTGGTTGGAACCATTTGTGCATTGGCCGCGACAACATGTCTTGCGTTATGATTTTTCTCATCTTTATCCATTGTTCACCATAGGGGGACACGCCGGCTGTACGATACCCATCACTTAATATATTAGCAGCCAAGACAGACATCAGGCCTTGAGATAAATAGCGAGTCATTTTTCTTTAGGATCTCGCATGCTAGTTTTGGGGAAGAGACTGCAATCACATGTGTTGAAGGAAAATTTTTTTGAAACAGACGTTTTTCAAGGGTGTTTTGTCAAATAAGTTTTTGCAAAAAAAATTTTGTGAAACCGGTTAAACCGGTATTCCCAATACCGGTTTCAAAATTTTGGCTCGAACCCAGTATTCGCAAAACCGGGTTCAGAAAAAGGACTTCGAACCCGGTACTAGCAAGCCCGGTTTCGCAGTGTACAGTGACTTTTCCAGGCGACGTGACAACGTACAGTACGATGGTTGACTAGCTACAGTGGCCACAAGCACAAATAACGAGACCGGTATTGCCAAAACCAGTCTCGTATGTAGTATATATATAGACGCACCCTGACAGCTCTATTTCTGGAATTTGTTTACTGCTATGTATTAAATGCACTTTCATTGATTTCTGATCAGTCTGACCTATTTGACAAAAATGTCTTCTAAGCTTTAGTTTTATCTGTTTGACTTGTTAAAGAAAGAGCAGAACCCAAATACTTTTTTTTCCTTAACTTTGTATCACCTTCCCCTATGTCGGTGATCAACAAAACTATAGACGAAGACAGGTTTGATATTCCTGAAGTTCCCATGGAAGACGATTAATTAATGTTCAGAAATCATTTTATCATTTTGGTAAATATGTTCTCCCCTCTTCTCTTACAGTGGGCAGGTGATTATTCAAAATCAGTGAGTAATCTTTATATCTATTTCCAGGAAACTCGTGCCTTTTGCAGTAGTGAGATTTCGAAGTTTCATATTCTAGAGCTTCTCTAAGCTGTTTCACCAAACTGCGGCGAGCGTTGGGTCACATGATTAACTTTGCGAAATATGTGGACTCAGTTGAGGAGTATCAATAGCAATTTTGTAGGAACATGTTTAAAGCTAGATATTTATATTATACTTAAATGATGATTGGATGTAACATTGAAATTTATTTCATATAATTGTTTAATTTATAAATCTTCTTTTTCACTTATTCATAGCTCGTTTCTTCTCTGTTTTCCTTTATGAAGTATGATAAATTAAAGATCATCGTTTGATTGCACCCTCGCAGTCAATTGGAGTAAAAATGTCTTCATGGTATTGCGGTGGCATAAGTGGGCGTTGGGCAACGGACCAACTGTTGAATATATATACCACATTTGAAACCGGGGATCCCAAACCCGGTTTCGCAGGCACTAGTCACATCAAGCTGCATGTTCTGCATGTTTACTGTTCTACTGAAAAAGTCGCGTACGTCGTTCGAGACCGGGCTTACTATTACCGGTTTCGCAGTCCATTTTCTGAACCTTGCTTTGCGAATACCGGGTTCGGGCCAAAATATTGAAACCGGTACTCCCAATACCGGTTTACCCGGTTTCACAAAAAAAAATTTGCAAAAACTTGTTTGACAAAACACCCTTGAAAAACGTCCGTTTCAAAAAAAAATCTGTGTTGAAGGCCCAAGCCGGACGTAGACGATTGGGGTCTTGAGCTGATCCATGAGCTTGTGGATCCAACGGAAAGTAGGCCGATTTATGAACATTTGAATGGAGCACCCTATAAAGGGCAGAGGGGTAGGACCTGGTGGTTATGTTGCACGGGAACTGGTACGGGAACGAGAAACGGGTACGGGTACGGGAACGGGAAACGGCAAAACTCAAAAAATCAAGAAACGGGTACGGCACGGGTACGGAAATAAATACATAAAAAATAATATATATATTATAGATAATGTACCACAAACCCCAAAATATATTCATACGTTGATGTAAACTTCAAAATTCATACATCTTCCAAAGATAATCATAAATCTTTCAAAATTCATACATCTTCTAAAGCAAAGGTAATCAAATATTATCAATCAAACCGTTTTCAAGATCCGGGTCATCTAGTGAAAGATCCGCAAACTGCAAAAAGCCTACATCTTCCAAGAAATACCTCTTTGATAGTTTTTACATCTTCCTTATCATTCGATTATTTAGTGGTGGTTATAAAAGATATGGTTTTTACATATTCAATATGGGTAAATTACAAAAATCATACCTGAGGTTTGTTCGAAACTACACTGGTCATACCTACAATTTAAAAATTACGCGAGACATACCTATCGTTGTCAAAAACTTACACTGACCATACCTATCGCTGACGGCCGTCTATTTGGCTGTTAAGTCAAGTCACGTGTCGTGCATGTGAGGTATCAAAACCGTAATTTCGTGTATACTTTAGGTATCATTCGTGTAATTTACCCTAATAAAAAATTATTAAGATATTTATATTTGTATTTCATTTATTAAAGTGAGTAAATATTCTATATTAAAATTCACGTATATATATATTTATTTTTAAAAAAAACCTATTTCAAAATAGAAAATAAAAAAATTATGAAAGGATGTCATCAAACGATACAGGTTTTGGCTTAGAAATTCTAAGGTCAGACTAACGACTAACCCTGAAACTTCAAACCCAAAATGATACAGATTGCTAATCTGAGGTATATTCTAAAACCGTGACGAGTCTTTGACTTTGCTTTACCCCTTTAATCTGAGAGGGATGTCATTAAACCATACGAAAAAATTATATTGCTTTTTAAAAAAAAATTGTATCTATTTAAATAGGTTTCTATTGAAAAAATAAATTATAAAAAATAAAATGAAATAATAATAAAATAATATAAAAATGAAAATTTTAGTGGTTTTCATGGTTCACATCCGTGTTATATTCACTATACACATATAACAAATAAATAATGACATATAATATAATAAATGCATTCTTGTATCAAGTATTTTTCTCGATATACTTTTCATTGGAAAAAAAAACTATCTTTTCATAATAAATTTCATATCTACCCAACTTAATAACCGAAGTATAAATAAAACTCTAAAACTCTAAATAATTATTTTTATGGTGAATTACAAAGATAATACCTGAAGTATGCACGAATTTACGGTTTTGATACCTCACATGCACGACACGTGACTTGACTTAACGGCCAAATAGACGACCGTCAGTGATAGGTATGGTCACTGTAAGTTTTTGACAATGATGGGTATGTCTCGCGTAATTTTTAAATTGTAGGTATGACCAGTGTAGTTTCGAACAAACCATAGGTATGATTTTTGTAATTTACCCTAATTACTATTATATTTAAAAAGTAACTTTTGATTGTGAGTAACATTCACTGTAGCAAAAAGTATAACATAACATGCCTCATGTACAAGTTAATAATTGCTTCTCTTAAAGGGAATATTATGGTGTGGTGAGGTGTAGTATAAGATGATGAGGGTAGTTAAATTGATGGTGGGATTTTCTGTTAGGGAAAGGTGGATGGTGATGATTTGATTTGGTTATGGATAAATATGTAAGTTAACTAGATATAGACATATGGGTTGACACTCGAATAATAATGTAAAATTTCAATTTTTTTTATTACTGTTTTTTATGTAATTTTGTAAATTGTAATCTATGAGAGGTATATATTATCTGTGCCAGAGTAAGATATCAGTAATAATAACATTTTAATTTTAAATGATAAATAAAGTGATTAAAAAGTTATCAGTATTTAGATATTATATATTTTCAATGGATTTAGATACAAAAAGGTATATATCTTTTCATATACTGTGGCGTTAAAGTTTAGTATCTACCGATTTATAGTAATATATTACATTATATTATTATAAAATATATAATGGAAATAATAATTATTATTTTACCACCTTTAAAAATGAAAATGAACAGAAAAAATAAAAACATAAGGCCTGAAAACGTTGGTTTCTACCATCAACAATAGTAATAGCCTATCCAATGCTTCCTTTTTATGTGATATTTTTATAGAATTTATCATATTTTAATCCTATTTAAATATAATTTATCAAATAAATTATCAAATAAAAAAAAAATACCCATTAATAATTAAAAAATGAAAAAGATTTAGGTTAGAATCTGAAAAATATGGAGACTATTTTCATGTGCCGGAATAAAATAAAAAAATATAATGTTTATATTTATTTTTGTACCGTCGCGAAGCGCGGAAATATTTGCTTTCTTTCCCCACTATTTCTCCATCCAAATAATGACAAAAGAACCAAGTAAAAGACAAAAAAGAAGAAAGAGGAATGACACCACCCTCCCCAATTTCCTCCTCACTCATAATGTACCTATAGGACGGAATGATATCAACCCGATGACCTTTTGAGTAAACGTATCTATAATAGAGTGGTTTGACCTTTTGAGTAAGTGTTGCCTTATAATTAAACGCTTGCGAGTTTGACCCTATCTTTGACTTTTCTTCATGATTTGTTTTAGTTTTTTTCCCCCTTTTTATAGTGATTTTTGGCAACGCTTTGGTTTTAGTGTTTCCTTTAAAATCGATAAAAAATATCCGCAGCAACGCGCGGGCGTCGAAAACTTGTTACAATTAAAGAGAAAATTTCATTACATACCCCTGTGGTTTGCCATATTATCAAGTTTCACCCCTCTTGTTTTTTTTTATCATTAGATACCCTTATGGTGGAATTTTGTGTCATTACATAGCCCTGCCTCAAACGGCCGTTTGTACCCAGCCGTTAACCCCCTCACGTGTGTTCCACGTGAGGGTATTTATGTCCAGACGCCTCATATATATTCATTTCTTTTTCCCTTTAATGATTTATACCTACCAACTGTTTTCCTCTCGATTACACACACTCCCAAACACCCACTTCGTTTTCCCAACCTTAAATTTCACCCCTCTGCTTTCAATCAATACGATTCAATGGTTAAAGAAAGTGTTTATTCAATGTTTAGGTCTCGAAAATTCGGTGAAAAAGAGCAGAGATCGCTAGAGGCAAACTATAGTAAGTGACCTAAATTTTTTAACTAATTTTGGGGGTTTTTTATTTGATCAATGAAAATACAAAATATGTGTATTTTCTTCAACTTACCCATTTTTTTTCTTATTTGATTGCATTACAGAGGATTTTCCAAGCTATTTTTCAATTCGAATTCACCATGCTGGATTCTTCACACGACCTCCAAACAGGATCTACTATAATGGGAAAGAGGCAGTTGTGGATTACATAGACAGTGATAAGTTTTCAATCCATTCCTTTAATCGTTTTGTTACTAAATTAGGTTATGATTCTAGATTGGTAATGTTCTATCATTATCTAAGACCTGATCAACCTGATTTAGATTATGGCTTGCTACCATTTGCTTGTGATCTTGATGTGAAAAAAATGGTATCTTATGTTGGGAAGTATCATATGTTTGAATTTTACATTGAACATAAAATAACAACTATTGAAAATTGGGATTATACTGGTCAAAGTAATGTGGTCATTGAAGAATTAGATGATGACACTGAAATTGTTCCTAGTCAAAAAATTGAACCAAAAACCCCTAGGAGTTTTACTAGACTTTTATTGGAAGGTCCTAGTCAAGAAAGCCGTGAGAATGATGAAATCCATGCTGATCTCTTTATGGATGAACCTTATAATGTGACTGCTAATGAGGAAAGTGTTATGCATTCTGATAATGTGCCTGCTAATGAAGAAACTGTTATGCATTCTGATAATGTGCCTGCTAATGAGGAAAGTGTTATGCATTCTGATAATGTGCCTGCTAATGAAGATACTGTTATGCATTCTGATAATGTGCCTGCTAATGAAGAAACTGTTATGCATTCTGATAATGTGCATGCTAATGAAGAAACTGTTATGCATGATTCTGATGCATGATGCAAATAATGTGACTGCAAATGATGATGATCAGTTTTTTAAGAATCATTTAGAAACAAGTGATAAGATAAATGATGTGGAAGTGGACATGAGTAAGTTCAAGGAACACTTTGAAAGGGATGATGAGTGGCTTAGGAAATCTGTAGAAACTGGAGTAGGGGATTTAGAGATTAATGAGGAAGTTGTGGGTATTGATTTTGATAAATATGACAGTGGAGAAGGAGAAGATAGTGATGGAGGTACCAAAAAGAAAAGAGTGAAAAAGGTTAAGAGGACAGTGAAAGAAGGTGTGGAACACACTGGTCCCTTTTATCCTGGACAGGCTTTCATTAGTCCACAACAGATTAAGAGTTTAATTAAGTCTCATTCAGTGGAGACAAGAAGAAATTTGAAATTTGTTAAAAATGAGCCATCAAATGTTTTGGTACTATGCCATGTTACAAGAAAAACACAAATGTAGGTGGGGAATCTTTGGGGAATAGTGACAAGGGCAAAGTTGTTGAGAAGGTAGATAAAGGTAAAGGTGTTGAAAAGGTAGACAAGGGCAAATCTGTAATTGCCACCAAACCCACTTGCCCTTGGTATTTACATGTGTCCAAGACAAATCAAGATAAATATTGAGTGGAAAGAAAAGGAGAGTGAAAGGTGCGATGGGGAAAGAGAGAGAAAGGATACATGTGTCCAAGACAGATCAAGATAAATATTGGTTTGTCAAGACTGTTGTTGAAACACATAAATGTTTACAAACCAGGCAAATTAGGTGGGCAAATTCAACCTACCTTTCTCAACATTTAAGTGATACTCTTACTTCAAATCCAGAAATCAGTGGGAAAGGCTTACAAGATCAACTGCAGAGGCATTTTGAGATAGGAATAGATAAACAAGTGGTTTATAGGGCAAAACAGAAGGCCATGGTTAGATTAAGGGGTGATTATGTTGGTCAATATCACAATTTAAGAAACTATGCACTTGAATTGATGGCAAGAAATCCAGATACCACTGTCAAGATAGATGTTGAACTGCCTCCTAATCCAGAGTGTGAAACAAGGGTTTTCAAGAGAATGTATATTTGTTTTGGGGAATTAAAGAAGGGGTTTAAAGCTGGTGGTAGAGAGTTGTTGGGCCTGGATGGGGCATTTATGAAGGGCCCTTATCCTGGGCAGGTATTAACTGCAGTGGGTGTGGATGGGAATAATGGAATATATCCATTGGCATTTGCAATTGTGGAAGCTGAAACCAGAAGTTCATGGACCTGGTTTCTTAGTTGTCTAGGAGAAGATCTTGATTTGGGAGAGATGAGCAACTTCACATTTATCTCAGATAGACAAAAGGTACTGATTATTTCATATTTGTTTATTTATCATTTAAATACATATATACTTACTAACTGAATACTTGATTCATATGGCAGGGTATTATTCCAGCAATTGAAAGCTTGTTTCCATGTGCTGAGCACAGATTTTGTTTAAGACATATACATGAGAACTTGAAGGCAACATTCAAGTGTGGAGAGTTGTACAAGGAAATGCTTTGGAACATTGCAACAAGAACCACTATTCCAGAATTTGAAACTGCTATGGGTGAAATTAGAGAGGCAAGCATAAGAGTTCATGACTGGTTGAGACAAATTCCACCTAAACATTGGGCCAGAAGTCATTTCTCAGGTAAATGTCATATTTACTTAGTGCAAAATTCATAAAACTACACTTAAAATGTCATATTTATACTAGTTTACTTTGAACAGGGAGGTCAAACTGTGATATATTGTTGAATAACATATGTGAGTCATTTAACTCTAAGTTGGTAGATGCTAGAGACAAACCAATCATAACATGTGTAGAATATATTAGGGAGTATATGATGAAAAGGATTGTGACTGTCCAGAAAGTTATAGAAAAATGTGATGGACCATTAACTCCCACAGCAACTATCATTTTTGAGGCCAACAAAAAAGAAGCACACAAGTACACTGTCATATGGAATGGTGGGAATCTGTATGAATGTAGAGGACCATGGCAGGACCAAGCTGTGGTCAATCTAAATACAAAAGAATGTAGTTGTAGAAAGTGGGAGTTAACTGGTCTCCCATGCAAGCATGCTGTGGCAGCAATCTGGAATGCACATGACAATGATAGGGTTGTTGGGGTTGAAGAAGATTGGGTTCACAGTGCATATAGATTGGAAACATGGAGGGAGGTCTATGATCACAAAATTAACCCTGTTACTGGTGCCTCTACATGGCCAAGAAGTAACTGCCCAACCAAGCTATTACCCCCACACCATCATCCACAGATTGGAAGACCAACAAAGAAAAGAAAGAGGGCTGCTGATGAGCAGGTGACACACTCAACTGTTACAGGAGGTAAATTATCTAGGATTGGCAAGACTGTGACATGCAGCAAGTGTAAGCAGAAAGGACATAACTTAAGAAAGTGCAAAGGTCAAACAGAAGCAAGTTCAAGTAAGCAAAACAAGTCAAAGAAAGGCAAGGTAACTGTTTAGCTTACTGTAATGTACATTGTTTAGTAAAGTCAATTGTTTAGTTAACTATTTATTGTATATTGTGGTGATAGTCAACCTCAAGGAACTCAACCAACCCAAACCAGTCAAGCAAGTGCAAGCAGAACTAGGGCAAGTGCAAGTAGAGCTAATCCATGTACAACTCAAGCTCAAGGAAGCCAACCAACCCAAACCAGTCAAGCAAGTGCAAGCAGAACTAGGCAAGTGCAAGTAGAGCTAATCCATGTACAACTCAAGCTCAAGGAAGCCAACCAACCCAAACCAGTCAAGTTACAAACACTCAAACTCAAGGAGGTCAATTTCAGGCTGCTTCAAGTCCAAGAACAAATACAAGTCCCAAAATGAAAGTCAAAAGATTTGCTGGCATGTGATTTGTTTATTGTTGACTTATGAATTGTATGACTTATGACTTATGGTTTGTATGACTTATGACTTATCTATCTTATGGTACTATCTATGAATCCTGGTATGTAATATGGTATGTAACTGCCACTCTTTTGTATGATGCTTCTTATAAGCAAGTTTTGGTATATGAATGCAAATTTTAGTGGCAAAATATATACTTGGTATTCATGCTTAAATTCTGGATATATTGCTGATAACAATTTGACATAAGTGATACAACTTTTTCTTCATTAACCATAAAGCTTACAACTTGGTGTTCATTACACATAAAGCTTACAACTTGGTGTTCATTACACATAAAGCTTACAACTTGGTGTTCATTACACATAAAGCTTACAACTTGGTGTTCATTCATACTACCCAGATAAAAATACATAAAAAAAACATTACCCAACTACAAATTAGATACATCTTCAGCTTCCACACTTGTTGGTCTCTAATACGCAATGTAGCTTCGAGCTTGTTTTTTCCTCTTAATAACCCAGGTATTATATCCACAGCTCTAGCACACATTGGTGGATCGATCCAAAAAAACTACCCACAATTATTTACCTTGCTTGAACATCGATAAAACCTTCGACCAGGATTATTAGGGGTCCAGGAGGTTAGAACGATTGCTGGATTTCCACACGAACAATAGTTTACCATAATGGTATGTGAAGAGAGTTAGAACGATTGCTGGATTTTGTGAAGTGTATGATAATAGGTTAAGAGATTTAACAAGGCGATGTAAATCCACACGAACGATTGCTGGATTGCTGGAGGTTAGAACGATTGCTGGAGGTCAAAACCCTAATTTTGATAGGAGGAAAAAGAGTTTTGGGGGGAAGAAATAAAGTTTTGGGGGGAAATACATAAGCCTTTTGATCCGTTCTAGAGTAATGGGGGGAAGAAATAACGTTTTGTAGATATATATGAGGCGTCTGGACATAAATACCCTCACGTGGAACACACGTGAGGGGGTTAACGGCTGGGTACAAACGGCCGTTTGAGGCAGGGCTATGTAATGACACAAAATTCCACCATAAGGGTATCTAATGATAAAAAAAAACAAGAGGGGTGAAACTTGATAATATGGCAAACCACAGGGGTATGTAATGAAATTTTACGTTTGATAACACTACAAGAAACGAAAATGAAAGTAATAATGAGTTATGGCTAGTTTGACCTAAAGGAAATTTATAGGGCCTTGAATTCAAATAAAAGAAATAATCAATATTACATAAGTAAGAAATACAGGGGCTTTTTGTTATAACAAATAAGAAATATAGGGACCAAACTAAAATAAGGGATAATTAAATCAGATTTAATAGCCACCAACTAATGAACTGTTTATCATCTTTCTCGTTTTCTCTGCATTCTCCATTAAAACCAGATCCAAGCTTAAAATATAAAATTCGAACCCTATAACTTGCGGCAAAAAACGTCCCCAAAACTAGAAACGGTACAAGAAACGCCAGTTGACTTATCGAAGCGGTCAAGGAACGTCCCCAAATTTTTGGAAACGGCCAAGAAACGTTTCGCAGCCGTCCCCGTAGGCGTTTCCGTCCCCGGCGAGTTTCCGGTACGCGGTACGGTGCCTTCTGGACGTTTCCATGCATTAGAGCTTGGTGGTAGTGGATATCGTTTCTTTGTATATTTCTTGTTAAGAAACTTGGCAAGGAAGATGAATATAAAAATAAAGAACAGTGTGTTGATTGGAGTCATTTTAGGGATATAGATATAAAGATGATGATGATCAACATGAAGTCTTTAGGATTTGGAATACCCGGTATGATTGTCTTCTATTTTCTGATTACCGCAAGAAGCTGAAAACTGCCGCGGTTTTCCATTTATATCCATAATTATTACTTTGGCTATAAAGCTAGTATTTCACTAAGGGTAAAGGTTCACGTGAGAACCATTTAAATTGAAAGAAACATGAGAACTTTTATATTATAACGTTCATATGTGAAAGTATATGTGAACATATTCGTTCACATATGAACTATCAAGGTTACTTATAATTACATGTTCATATGTAAATAGTTCTCACATGAACCTTCCCCTATTACTAAGTAATTAAGTATTTAATTTAATTACCATTATTATAAAATAAAGAACAACTATAGTTGAACAATAGTTAAGAGTTCGAGTCTAATTAAACAAAGAAATTATTAATTTGACAATTTGTGCGGAAATTTGAGATCTTTATAATATATGAAGGGTTGTATATATTGGATAGGAATGAAATCTTGCATCCTTTTCATAAATCAAATATTAACGAGTGTGCACCTCGTACCAACTAATTCGTACTACTTGAACTTAAATTAAAATCCATTGCCTCAAATTAAACTGAAGTTTTTCAGGAGTAAAAAAGTAGCAAGTACTCGCATAACTAGCATGAATCGTAAACGTGATAGTTGGGTTGTTAAGACTTCTTTATACATCTTCGATCTCGTACGTGGTTAGTAATTACAAGTAACAAGTATATATGATCTGTGACATAAGCTATGTGTTGGAATAAATTATATGATTCGTATATATAAATGAGTAAATAATGAAAATATGATTAGAGATTACATACCCGATGATCCAGTGGATGAATTGAACAGATTAGCCATTAGGATTGTCGGGTTCCCAAATTAAGATGATTGTATTATAATGGGATTGAAGGATTCAGTTATGTGTTTTTCTTATTGTAACACCCCAAGCCGAGGCTCGGAATATCACGGAAAACACATAGCACCAGGTGGAATTACAATAGAACAAACTAAATGCAATTAAAGATTCGGTGAATCCAAAACATAACGAAGCAAGTAACAAAATACAACAGGAGCAAATAACCATCAAAGTTAACATAATAACATCCAAAGATGGCAAACGATCCTAAATATAATGCAAAAGGGAGGCCAATGAATCCTTGATCCATAAAGTCCATAGTCCGGGTTCACAGCAAGCAAGGCAACTAAACTCCACGCCCTGGGAGAACCTGATTACCTGAAAAGTGTACTAAGCATAGTCAACACAAGGTTGGTGAGTTCGTAGTAATGGTTCGTAAAGAACCCACGATAATAATCACAATATACGAATAGAGGCTAGGCATGACTTACAGCGAGCCTCTAAGCAACACAATATCGTCCAACAACAAGATTACACAAGACTAGTAAATGTGTGATGAGAATGCACAAATGATATATGAATCAAAGTAAGTGCCAATGCATGAATAAGCCAACATGCCTATCCTATGCGTGAACTCCGTCACCTATGCAACGATACCCTTCTGTCATCTCAATGAACAAGGCTGTATCTCAAAATCATCGAGATATATATGTCTATATACTCGGGGTCACGTTCTACATCCAAAATGGGTGCATACATCTATGCACCAGGATGTCGGCAATCCCCTGCCGAGGGCTCATCAACGATGTATGCAATGCTTACAATCAAATGTAAATGCATAAATCATAAACCAACAATCAATATACGATGCACCTGTGCCATCAATCAATATACGATGAACCTGTGCCAACAATCAATATTCCTCAACCATAAGCCTACTATCAACATTCATCAATCATAAGCCTACTATCAACATTCATCAATCATAAACCACTATTCACAATTTAAACCAACTATACGTACATATACTTCAGAGGATTCTACTTTCTTCAAGTCCTAGATGCTTATATATAGGGTCACCCGCAGCCTTCCCACCACATCTAAAACCCAATGAAGGCATAACCGACTTCCATGTATGTACGTCTATCCTAATATATATATATATGTAATAATTAACGGAGACATAACCCAAATCAATCAAACGAAATGAACTGTCACATCAATCCAATAATCAAGTCAACCAATCAATAAATCAATCAACAATGTAAGTAAACACACCAGTTTTACACTTTTCAGCCCGAATCTCAAGTGAGTAGGGAGATACGAAACTCACCTCGATTGGTTATGAAAGCTAAATTGATATAATGTCAAGTTATTGCCGTACAAGGTTCACTTCACGTCCAACACCTAAATATCGATCATATACATTCACATCAACATACATAAACACTTATACGTAACTTAACAATTCTCGACAAAACCCTAATTAGGTTTTCAAAATGTTTCTCGACGTTAAATGATTTCTATGACTCTTAATCAATGTTATATAACATAAGAAGTGAATTAGGTTAAGACTCGGCGCGTAAAAAGATCCAGAAAGTCAAACTAGGTCAAACAAGGGGAATTCCAGAAAACAAAGGCCGTAACTTACGGCCTTCAGGGGCGTAAGTTACGGTGGGCAAAAATACAACGGGCGTAGCTTACGGCCCAAATGGGCGTAAGCTACGGCCCTCTAGAAAGTTCACTTTTGGCGTAAAGGTTGGCGTAAACAGTTAGATTTTGGCGTAAGGTCAAAATTGAAGATAGGGATAGGCGTAAGCTACGGCCCTCACTGGCGTAACCTACGCCCAAGCAAAATAGACCTGGCGTAACCTACGGCCCTAAGGGGCGTAGGTTACGCCCCATACTGGGCAGCAACACCACCAGCAACAACAAGTGCAGAAAATAAGAACCCAAACCCCCAATTTCGACCCAAACCATACCAAAACGATTTGTAAAGACTTTTAACCCAATTTGAAGTATAATCAAACATTATTAACCATAAATACACATAACCCAACCCACAAATTCGACCAAAACATCATAATCGTCCACAAATCCTTCAAACCCTAACCCTAACCCTAATTTCCATTTTTACCAATTTCAAGTCTTGGAATCCCATAAAAACGACTAGAAACATAAGAACAAGCATAAATAGAAGTAAATGGGATGAATTTAACTTACCAAAACGTCTCCTTGAGCTCAAACCCAAATTTGACCTAATTGGGTAAAAAAAATGCTAGAACTTGGCTTTGATTCTTGATAAGACGAAAGTGAGATGAAAGTGACTATGATTTCTATGTTATAATCGATCCAACACTAATTTGATGCAAGAAATGGTGAAGAAGATTGAAATGGGTCTTGCTTTGCTTTTGAGAGAAAGAGAGAAAGAGATAGGTAGATAGATAAGAAGTGAGAGGGGAGAGAGAAAGAGATAGGTAGATAGATAAGAAGTGAGAGGGGAGAAAGAGATATGGGGGGGGGGAATGGGTCATGGGTGGCTGGTGGGTCTTGGACTACCCACGGGCCGACCCGTTTCTCCCACAAGCCATAAAACAATCGGTTGCACAACTAAATGCCAACAAACTAAATAACGACTCGACTAACACACATTGTCATTTAATTCACCAAACGACCCACTTATTTCATTAAACAAGATTGTTAGTCAAATTACACATAAAGTCAATGGGTCAAAATTCACGGATGTTACATTATTCCCCCGTTGAAAGAATTTCGTCCCGAAATTCAACAAAACCCTAATTATCAAATAAATGCGGATACTTAGACTTCATGTGATCCTCTCGCTCCCAAGTGAACTCGGCTCCACGTCTAGCATTCCATCTAACCTTAACAATCGTGTAGCGTTTGTTCTTGAGTTTCTTCTCTTGACGTTCCAAGATCTCCACCGGCTCTTCAACAAAGTTCAAATTCGAATCAACCCTAATTTCATCCATAGGCACATGATGTGTAGGATCCGCCAAACACTTGTGCAAGTTACAAATATGAAACACATCATGCACACCGTTAAGCTCTTGAGGCAATTCTAGCCGATAAGCAACTTTTCCAACCCGTTCAAGAATCTTGAAAGGACCAATATACCTTGGTGCAAGTTTTCCCCTCTTCACAAAACGTACGACTCCCTTCCAAGGTGACACTTTCAAAAGTACTAAATCACCAACTTCAAACTCCAACGGTCTCCGCCTCACATCAGCATACTTCTTTTGACGTTCACGGGCCAATTGCAACTTCTCCTTAATTTGGGATATTACCTTAGTCGTTTCAATCACGATTTCTGGCCCGATAAGTTGACTCTCTCCAATTTCCGCCCAAGCTAGAGGAGAACGACATATCCTACCATATAATGCTCTAAAGGGCGCCATTTGAATGGTAGCATGATAACTATTGTTGTAGGAAAATTCGACTAGAGGCAAATGGTCTTCCCAATTTCCACCAAAATCAATTACACACGCCCTCAACATGTCTTCAAGTGTTTGGATGGTTCTCTCGGTTTGCCCATCCGTTTGGGGGTGAAACGCCGTACTCATGTCAAGTCGAGTACCCATGGCTTTTTGAAAGGCTTCCCAAAATTTTGATTTGAAACGGGCATCTCTATCGGAAATGATAGAAATTGGCACTCCATGTTTAGATATTACTTCCTTGATGTATAAACGAGCCAAAGTGTCAAATTTATCGGTTTCGCGAATGGCTAAAAAGTGAGCCGACTTCGTTAACCGATCTACTATCACCCAAATCGTGTCACGACCGCTTCTTGTCTTCGGTAGCTTAGTAATGAAGTCCATTGAGATATGTTCCCACTTCCATTCGGGCATCACCGGTTGTACCAACAAACCGGGTGGCTTCTTGTGATCGGCTTTGACTTGTAAGCAAGTAAGACACTCACTCACATACCTAGCCACATCACGCTTCATGCCCGGCCACCAATACAAATCTTTCAAGTCAAAGTACATCTTATCCGACCCGGGATGGACCGAATAAGGCGATAGGTGAGCTTCATTCATGATAAGTGTTCTTAAGTCGCCGAAAATAGGAACCCAAAGTCTTTCAACCATGTATAGCCCATTATCATTCTTCCGGTCGAATTGTTGTTCCATACCATCTAGGTTCTCGTTTCCAAAGTTTTCTGGTAGGGTGGCTTGAATTTGGGCTTCAATGATCCGATCACGAATATTCGGCCCTACCGTGAGGCTCATAGCTCTAGCCCGTCTTGGTTTCACTCTCTCCTTTCGGCTCAAGGCATCGGCTACTACATTTGCCTTGCCCGGGTGATAACGGATGTCACAATCATAATCACTAAATAGTTCTAACCAACGCCTTTGCCTCATATTCAATTCACTTTGGTTGAAGATGTGTTGGAGGCTTTTGTGATCGGTATAAATCACACATTTGGTGCCATAGAGATAATGCCTCCAACACTTCAAAGCAAACACAACCGCTCCCAATTCCAAATCATGTGTCGGGTAGTTCTTCTCATGCACCTTCAATTGACGAGAGGCATAAGCAATGACCTTACCCCTTTGCATAAGAACACAACCCAACCCTTGCCCGAAGCATCACAATAAACAACGAAATCTTCAATTCCATCCGGTAGCGTCAAAATAGGAGCATCACATAGCATATCTTTAAGAGTTTGGAAGGCGCTTTCTTGTCTTTCGCCCCATTCAAAATTTCTCTCCTTTTGAGTCAAGAGAGTGAGTGGTTGTGCAATACGGGAGAAATTTTCAATAAATCTTCTATAATAACCCGCCAATCCAAGAAATTGGCGGATCTCGGATGGCGTTTCGGGTCTTCTCCAATTCTTGACCGCTTCAATCTTGCTTGGGTCCACATGAATACCATCCTTGCTCACTACGTGACCAAGGAAGTGGACCTCTTCCAACCAGAACTCACACTTGGAAAATTTTGCGTACAATTTCTCCTTCCTTAATAATTCAAGCACTTCACGCAAGTACTCAACATGCTCCTCCTTCGTCTTCGAGTATACAAGTATGTCATCAATGAACACAATGACAGACTTGTCTAAGTATGGTTGACACACCCGGTTCATCAAGTCCATGAACACCGCCGGTGCATTAGTCAACCCAAAAGGCATTACGGTGAATTCAAAATGACCATACCTTGTGCGAAAAGCCGTTTTGGGGATGTCATCTTCATGTACCCGGAGTTGATGATAACCCGAGCGAAGATCGATTTTTGAGAAGTGCTTAGCTCCTTGAAGTTGATCAAACAAGTCATCAATTCTTGGGAGAGGATACCGGTTCTTCACTGTGAGCTTGTTTAATTCTCGGTAGTCGATACACATTCTGAAGGACCCATCTTTCTTTTTGACGAAGAGAACAGGAGCACCCCAAGGTGATTGACTAGGGCGAATGAAACCCTTCTCTTGGAGTTCCTTGAGTTGAGCTTGTAATTCTTGCATTTGGTTAAAGCTAGTCTATATGGGGCTTTTGCTACTGGCGCGGCTTCGGGAATAAGATTAATACGAAAATCAAGTTCACGGGTCGGAGGTAACCCCGGTAAGTCATCCGGAAAAACATCGGGAAAATCACAAACGATAGGGACGGTCTTCAATTCTACCTTTGAGATGGTAGCACTAAAGACTTTAGAAGTCGAGGAATCGGAGGTTTCACCTTGAACCCTAAGAATTTTACCGTTAGCCAAAGGTATCTTAACAACCCTCTCGCCACAATCAATGGTTGCATTCACCGCCGTCAACCAATCCATACCCACTATAATATCAAAACTACCAATGTCAAGAGGCATAAGGTCAATGAAGAAGTCGACATCTTCTAAGGTCAAGACACATTCCCGAAGTATTTGACTAATTCTAGTTAGTGACCCATTTACCATTTCAACGTCAAGCACATAGTTTAGAGCACATGGATGCACATCAATCAAAGGAACAAAGTTAGAAGACACGAGGCTATAATCGGCCCCGGAATCAAATAGGACGGTTGCATAGAGACCATTAAGGAGAAAAGTACCTGCTACTACGTTGGGGTCATTGCGAGCTTCATTTACATTGGCCGCAAAGGCTCGGCCGCGTGGTTGCACTTGGTGGCCTTGTTGTCCCCGGTTTTGATTAGGCCCGACCATTTGTAGTTGGTTGGGGTGGACGGCTACTTGCACTTGTTGCCCCACCCATCGAGGGCAATTATTACGGTAGTCGTCACGGCTACCACATTCAAAACATTCGCCTCTTCTTTGGTTACCTTGAGGAGGAACGGCCCGAACAGGAGCCACATTCATTGGGCCCGCTCTTGGAGCTCTACAATCTCTGGAGAGGTGCCCGACTTGGTTACAATTATAGCATGCCTTGCATTGGGCATTGGCGGGGTGATGTTGGTTGCATCTCCCACAAAAAGGATGGGGTCCCGGGAAAGCTTTCCTAGTTGGCTCCACCGCCGCCATTATTCTACCCCTATTTACATTCTTGGGGTCAAACCTCCCCACTTTCTTTACCCCGCTCGACTCCCCCACTTCTTTCCTCTTGTTTGATGAGGACTTACTCAAAACACCACATCTCAATAAATCTTCAGTCACACTCCCGGCTTGGTTGACCGCATTAGCCAAAGAAGTAGGCATGTTGGAGTTTACATAAGATCGGACTTGAGGATTCAAGCCCAATACAAACTTCTGGATGGCCTGTGACTCGGTACCCACCAAGTGAGGAATGAGGGTGGACAATTCTTGAAATCGTCTCACATAGCCCTTGTAATCGGCTCCCTCCATGTTTAGATTTGCGAATTCAATGGTTAAGTTTTGTAGTTCATACGGAGGACAAAACTTTGCTTTTACTTTGTTTTTGAAGTCAATCCACTCCAAGTTTTGAGTCCGCCCCAACGTTATTTCCTGGTTCCACCAACTCAAGGCGTCATGCCTAAACATGCCGGATGCATAGGAAATCCGGTCATCATAGGTGCAATGACTCCTTTCAATCACCGCCTCTATCGCCTCAAACCACCTTATACATTCCGTGGGACCCCCTTTCCCATCGAACTCCGGTGCCCCACAACTCTTAAAATCTTTAAATATACACCCTTGGCGGTATCCGCCATATTGATTATTCATGGGCATCCCGATACCAACTCCCACTGGTTCCTCTCCTTCATCTTCTTCGGCATAAGGTTGATCATTTTCATTGTTTACGTTTTCTGGGGCTTCGTTGTTTTGAGGCCCATTGTTTTGCCCAAGACTTGCCGTGACTTGAGCAATGATGGTTGGCATGATGCCGGCGACCGTTTGTGCGATTACCTCGGCCAAGTTTGGCTCAGGAGCTCCACCACGACCCCTACCACGGCCCCTACCACGACCTCTACCACGGCCCTACCACGGCCCCTACCTCCTTGCACTTCTGGTTGAGCTTCCGGTTGCGGTTCTTCCTCTTCGGCCCTATAGTTCGTTCCGACTCTCCTTGGTCTCGCCATTTCTATAAAACAAGTGACACGTTGACCCGAGAGTTAGTCTCAAATGCTCACATGTTAGCCACACAAGTAGTCAATGCTCTCATACCGATACCACATACTCATTTCATAACGTTATGCTAAGGCAAGAGTGTTAGAATTATAAGGGATTTCCACATATCATATCATCACGTTGGATTTATTACAATACCTCACCATTAATTTAAGTAATCATGCTCAAAATATCATGCAGTTAAACAACTAACACAAATGATTCAAAGTATAATCCGAATTCGATATGCTCTCTAGTTATTGACCGGGTATGTATACAAGGTGTACCAACGGCTAACCTTCCACCTAATCAACTTCCATTAAGCATATCGGTTCCTTATTATACTTTAAGCCACACGTGCGCAATCCACGATGTCATGAACTTGCTATAATATCGGGTAACCATAAAAGAGTTGATCGGGTTCTTTTAGGGTTGCCACAATATTATACTAAGTTAATGGCATCCCATCATTTTGCCCTAAATCATCCAATTAGTTCCAACAATTAACAACAACAAACCATACTAACCGTAATCCACCTTCATCACATTGAATTCAAGCTATCACACAAGAGGTCTTAACTACGAACTCACACGGGATTCACATAATTCACATTGCACACGAATTTCCTAACCATGCATGCTATATGAAGAGTTTTAACTTAAGCCGTAGTCTAGGTCAACCGCCTAATTCTCTACGACCACGCATGGGCCACCATTCTGTAACACCCCAAGCCAAGGCTCGGAATATCACGGAAAACACATAGCACCAGGTGGAATTACAATAGAACAAACTAAATGCAATTAAAGATTCGGTGAATCCAAAACATAACGAAGCAAGTAACAAAATACAACAGGAGCAAATAGCCATCAAAGTTAACATAATAACATCCAAAGATGGCAAACGATCCTAAATATAATGCAAAAGGGAGGCCAATGAATCCTTGATCCATAAAGTCCATAGTCCGGGTTCACAGCAAGCAAGGCAACTAAACTCCACGCCCTGGGAGAACCTGATTACCTGAAAAGTGTACTAAGCATAGTCAACACAAGGTTGGTGAGTTCGTAGTAATGGTTCGTAAAGAACCCACGATAATAATCACAATATACGATAGAGGCTAGGCATGACTTACAGCGAGCCTCTAAGCAACACAATATCGTCCAACAACAAGATTACACAAGACTAGTAAATGTGTGATGATATATGAATCAAAGTAAGTGCCAATGCATGAATAAGCCAACATGCCTATCCTATGCGTGAACTCCGTCACCTATGCAACGATACCCTTCTGTCATCTCAATGAACAAGGCTGTATCTCAAAATCATCGAGATATATATGTCTATATACTCGGGGTCACGTTCTACATCCAAAATGGGTGCATACATCTATGCACCAGGATGTCGGCAATCCCCTGCCGAGGGCTCATCAACGATGTATGCAATGCTTACAATCAAATGTAAATGCATAAATCATAACCAACAATCAATATACGATGCACCTGTGCCATCAATCAATATACGATGAACCTGTGCCAACAATCAATATTCCTCAACCATAAGCCTACTATCAACATTCATCAATCATAAGCCTACTATCAACATTCATCAATCATAAACCACTATTCACAATTTAAACCAACTATACGTACATATACTTCAGAGGATTCTACTTTCTTCAAGTCCTAGATGCTTATATATAGGGTCACCCGCAGCCTTCCCACCACATCTAAAACCCAATGAAGGCATAACCGACTTCCATGTATGTACGTCTATCCTAATATATATATATATATATATATGTAATAATTAACGGAGACATAACCCAAATCAATCAAACGAAACGAACTGTCACATCAATCCAATAATCAAGTCAACCAATCAATAAATCAATCAACAATGTAAGTAAACATACCAGTTTTACACTTTTCAGCCCGAATCTCAAGTGAGTAGGGAGATACGAAACTCACCTCGATTGGTTATGAAAGCTAAATTGATATAATGTCAAGTTATTGCCGTACAAGGTTCACTTCACGTCCAACACCTAAATATCGATCATATACATTCACATCAACATACATAAACACTTATACGTAACTTAACAATTCTCGACAAAACCCTAATTAGGTTTTCAAAATGTTTCTCGACGTTAAATGACTTCTATGACTCTTAATCAATGTTATATAACATAAGAAGTGAATTAGGTTAAGACTCGGCGCGTAAAAAGATCCAGAAAGTCAAACTAGGTCAAACAAGGGGAATTCCAGAAAACAAAGGCCGTAACTTACGGCCTTCAGGGGCGTAAGTTACGGTGGGCAAAAATACAACGGGCGTAGCTTACGGCCCAAATGGGCGTAAGCTACGGCCCTCTAGAAAGTTCACTTTTGGCGTAAAGGTTGGCGTAAACAGTTAGATTTTGGCGTAAGGTCAAAATTGAAGATAGGGATAGGCGTAAGCTACGGCCCTCACTGGCGTAACCTACGCCCAAGCAAAATAGACCTGGCGTAACCTACGGCCCTAAGGGGCGTAGGTTACGCCCCATACTGGGCAGCAACACCACCAGCAACAACAAGTGCAGAAAATAAGAACCCAAACCCCCAATTTCGACCCAAACCATACCAAAACGATTTGTAAAGACTTTTAACCCAATTTGAAGTATAATCAAACATTATTAACCATAAATACACATAACCCAACCCACAAATTCGACCAAAACATTATAATCGTCCACAAATCCTTCAAACCCTAACCCTAATTTCCATTTTTACCAATTTCAAGTCTTGGAATCCCATAAAAACGACTAGAAACATAAGAACAAGCATAAATAGAAGTAAATGGGATGAATTTAACTTACCAAAACGTCTCCTTGAGCTCAAACCCAAATTTGACCTAATTGGGTAAAAAAATGCTAGAACTTGGCTTTGATTCTTGATAAGACGAAAGTGAGATGAAAGTGACTATGATTTCTATGTTATAATCGATCCAACACTAATTTGATGCAAGAAATGGTGAAGAAGATTGAAATGGGTCTTGCTTTGCTTTTGAGAGAAAGAGAGAAAGAGATAGGTAGATAGATAAGAAGTGAGAGGGGAGAAAGAGATATGGGGGGGGGGGAAATGGGTCATGGGTGGCTGGTGGGTCTTGGACTACCCACGGGCCGACCCGTTTCTCCCACAAGCCATAAAACAATCGGTTGCACAACTAAATGCCAACAAACTAAATAACGACTCGACTAACACACATTGTCATTTAATTCACCAAACGACCCACTTATTTCATTAAACAAGATTGTTAGTCAAATTACACATAAAGTCAATGGTCAAAATTCACGGATGTTACAGTTATCTTCCTTTTGATGAGAGAATGCACATATATATAATAGGTGTGTAGCGCAGTGGAAGCGTGATACACTATCTGTAATCATTCTACACTATCTGTAATTCTCTTACGTCAGAGAATTACAATTAATGTATATTGTAAATGTATCACTCTACACTATTTGTAATACTCTTACGTTAGTCGACGTTCCAGTAAATAATAGAACCGGAGTATTTACACATTTAATCCTGGTGTTTAATATATGTGCTTTATTAGTCTCTCAAGTTCCAATCACCTAGTGGGAAACCCTATACTACGTCTATAATAGTAAATACGCCCATCGTATATTTACTAGACATAGGGATTTTAGTTATCGTCAATTATCATATCATGTAGGATAAATGATCTGTGACGGTCACATTTAATGTGGTTCCAACATTCTCCCACTTGACCAAGCGATCATTTATCTATGAGTATTGTTAAGTCCGGCCGGGATAATACTCATTTTGTTTTAAACCGAAATCATAGCCAATAAGTACAGTCGTAGAGTAGAACATCAACTCAGGACCCCCACTAGTCAAACTATGACTCAAATTTAAAACTAATAAGCAATGATCAATTGACTAAGACAAATTTTGTTACGATTAGATCTACACACAGTTATGCGCTTAATGTGTAATTTAGTAGACAAACAAAATTTGAATAATGAGGAAATTTTTTTATTAATAATAATAATGACCAATAAGTACAATATGCTATTACATTAAGTCTTTTATAAGCCCCATCTTCGAGACATGTCCTACGAAGACTTTAGGAGGAAGACCTTTGGTCATGGGATCCGCTAGCATGTCATTTGTACTTATGTACTCAATACAAAGAACATTTTCCTCAACCCGTTCTCGTACGAACAGATACTTTGTATCGAGGTACAGCCCAGCGCCAGTTGAACTGTTACTGTTCGAGAAAGTTACGGCAGCTGAGTTATCACAGTAAAGCTTCAATGGTCTTGAAATGGAGTTGACGATTTTGAGTCCATTGACGAGGTTCCTTAACAACATACCATGGCAAGTTGCATTGTACACTGCAATATATTCAGCCATCATTGTGGATGTTGCGGTCAGTTTCTGTTTATGACTCCGCCAAGATATGGGTCCGCCAGCTAACATGAAAATATATCCGGAAGTGGATTTCTTATCTTCTTTGCTTTTAGCAAAGTCTGAATCAGAATATCCTACCACTTCTAAGTTGTCACTTTTTCTGTATGTCAGTTTGTAATCTTTGGTCCCTTGCAGATATCGTAGAACCTTGTTATAACACGATTTTAGCTCTGAATTCGATCTAACAATGGCGGTTTGCAAGTGTGTGTTCTTGGTGTGTGTGTGTGTGTTTTGAGAGAGAAAATATCGAATAAACTGAAAGATTGGAATTAATTGTGTAAGGAATGAAATGTTGGTTGTGATCTTGTTATGATTTCTAAGGTATGAGGGCTATTTATAGTCTAACAATACAAATATGCTAATTATCACAATTAGCCCCTCAACCTTAGTAATCATCTATCTATGACTTAACAACAAGAATGTCTTCTAATCTTAATTACAATTTATCACTATTTTTGGATTTCTAACATTCTCCCCCTTAGTGATTTATTGTAATGAATGAAGTACGTGTTATCTTGTCTTGTAGGAATGAAATTGATGAGCCCGGTGGTGAAGACAATTGGGATGTTGAAACAAGTCTTCAAAGCTTTCTCTTTTGTCTTTGGAGAACTTGATTCAGTCTTGATCTTGGACTTCTTGAAGTTAAATCATATGAAGATTCTCAATGTTCTTTTTGAACAGAGAATGATGAAAGCATGTTTGGCTTGAATCTTCGAGGATTGATGAATCATGAATCAGAGTTGTCTTTTGAAATGCAGAAGAGATGAATCTTGGTTTTGATTCTTCAATCTTCGATTCTTGAGTGAAATTCAGCTTTTTGATTCTTTGGTTTTAATTCATGAATGAATCTCATCTTCTTGAAATGAAGTTTCATGAATATGAACTCTCCCCCTTGATTTATGCATTGGAGTTTATTGATAAAATGTTGTTGTATGACTTGAAGATCTTTGAATGAAGTGTGTTTGATGAAGACTTGTTTGAAGCTTTACTTCTTTGACTTGAATCTTCTAACAAATCTTTCAACCTTTTTGAAGCTTCGATCTTTGTCACATCACCTCGAACACTTTGGAGAGTTATCAATTGAATGAAGTTTTAGATGAAATTCTTATGAATTAATCATGCTCCCCCTCAATCCATGAGTATACATCTTTTGGAGCATCTTTGAATTGTTGAAGTGTCTTGAGTGAAAATCTTTTTCATCTTCGGTTTCATTCTTATCTCTAAAGTCAATTCAGATTCCCCCTTTTTGAAATCAAAATCTTAATCAACTAAAGTCTAGTGAAAATCTGAAACTATTGACTCATCATGAACAATTTCTCTCCCTATACACAAACTTTGATAAGTCTTTTCTTATTTGAAACACCCAAATAAAAATTTCTCAACATAGACTCTCATTCCATTTTTATCATCAACTATGCCTTTGAAAAGGATAGAGAGAAGGTACTCTAGAGAGAAGGTACTCTCAGAACAAATATTGATGGAACACAGACTCTCATTCCATTCTTGTCATTTGAAGACAATACCAAATTCATTTCCGAAACAAAAGCTCAGTTGACAAATACTATGAATCAATCATTTTCTCCCCCTCATAATGACAAAATTTGGGAATCAATGTCATTATGCACATATGAGATTGATTAAGTGTCACAAGGAATAAGAAGACATGGAGAAATGTCAACCATCACAACATCAACCCAAACTAGTAGCCCAACCCAAGAGATCCTATGGGTGACTAAAATGTAAGATTGAAGTTGTTGGGACAAACATTATATCATGGTGTTGGTGGTTTCTGTGTTTGTGTGAAGAGAAATGAAACCAGATAAGAATGATCCGTTTGCATGTTCAACAATCAAAAGGATTAATGAAATGACCGATTGAAATGTATAACATTTTTCGGATTTCCTATGTATCATTGAGATATGCACAAAACAAGTCTCTAACATAGTTCGGTCTGCGGCTTTTCAACCACAAGATTGCTTCAAAGAATATAAATCACGGTTAACACTACCGAAGCATTTGATAACCACAATTTTATCCTTAAAGACTTTTAGGGATAACCAAGGTCACTTAGACTTCTCGTTAGCTCAATAATCACATAAATGTAATTATGAGACCTACGTTCAACGTTGGAAAAGATGTTAGCATTGGTAGGATTTCCATTCGATCATCGTGGAATATCAATTAAGATATCACTACGAATGTTCCGGCTTTATCACAAAGATAAGCAATTATATCACAAAGATATGACTCGAATGTGTTCTAAGAAGAATAAACGATGATCAATTTAATGATCAATCAAATTAGCTCTAGACACAACGTGATCAAATGAAGTCGGGGACTGGAGCAGAATGTCGCCCTTTTTCAATATCAACATCTTCCAAAAGAAGAGTCAATAGAAATATGAAAATCTCCGTGAGAATAAAACAAGTATTTGTTAAGAAACACTTGAGTGGTTAGGTAAAGATGTGCATTGCTTCACTGGGTCCATGAAGACTTCTTAAACGTGTTTTACCCGGCTTTTGAGAATTTTGGGAAGGGAATCATTTCTTTTATCCCTTTTCTCACAACAAATCACCTTAACCTCTCACTTTTCGACTTTACTCCCTCCATTCTAGTTGCACGAAATCAACATCACTCAAAATACCCTCACTATCTAATGAAATAAGTGAATACTCCGGGGTTAGAACTCATCGGCGATGATGAAATTCATGGAGTAAATTTTGAGAAATACCTATCGCTCATTGTGCAAACTAATCTCCGAACTCCATTTGATTAAAAATCATTGGAAAAACATCAAATGTGTGAATGAAAAGGTTTGATACACATTTGAAGTTTGAGAATATTTGAAATCACAAACTCCTCCTTAATCTATGCAAGAATATATCAAAAATGGTTTTCATAGAAAGGTGGAGCAAAAATTGTTTTTGCGAAATCAAAATGAAACACAAAGTTTTGCTTCAACAACAATGTTGGTAGTAAGATAGCTAGGGAGTACACAAAGGCGTTCAATCCGTCGCATCTTACAATCAACATGTTGGAGGCAATTAAAAACATTTAAGTAAAATGAAAATCCAATCAATTAGAACAATATGAGAGAACAAGGGAGTACACAAAGGCGTTCGATCCTTCGTTTCCCATATCACTAATTGAGAGTTTGAAAAGTTTGTTTGGGGAAAAATTTGATTGCTATTACACATACACATTCATATAAGAATACTTGGAAGTACACAAAGGCGTTCGATTCCTTGTTTTCTTATATCAATTATATGTATAATAACAATGCGTTTAAAATAAATATATCTTTTAAGAACGGGTTGCACACATAGTATATGCAAACCAATAAAATAAATATATCTTTTAAGAACGGGTTGCACACATAGTATATGCAAACCAATAAAAAATCTTTTTGTTAATTTTTGTAATTTTTCAATTTTGTATTTTTGTTTTCTGAAATGTTTCAAGAATTCCTTCGAATGAAAAGATTAAGGTTTAAGATTTAACATACCAAGCTTGGAGATCAGAAAATTAAATCTCTTTTCGTCCAACGGTTTTGTGAACAAATCTGCAAGTTGAAATTCAGTTCCCACAAAGTAGAGTTCGATGTCACCTTTCTCAATATGATCTTTGAGAAAATGATATCTAACATCAATATGCTTTGATCGAGAGTGGTTTACTGAGTTGACTGCAATGGCAATGGCACTTTGAGAATCACAATAGATAGGAATATGATCATATGTAAGACCATAATCAGTCAGTTGTGTCTTCATCCATAAGACTTGAGCACAACAACTAGCTGCAGCCACATATTCTGCTTCAGCCGTTGATAGTGAAACACAGTTCTGTTTCTTGGAAGACCAACTCACAATTTTGTCTCCTAAAAATTGTAAAGTACCGGAAGTGCTCTTGCGATCAAGTTTACAACCTGCATGATCTGCATCTGAATAAGCAGTTAGATTGAATCCAGTATCCTTGGATACCAGAGACCTAAATCGGGTGTACCCTTCAGATAACGAAAGATTCGTTTCACAGCTTGATAATGTAACTCAGTTGGAGCAGCTTGATATCTAGCACACATACATGTTGCAAACATTATATCTGGGCGAGATGCTGTTAGATACAACAATGAACCAATCATACTTCTATATCTCTTTTGGTCAAATGGTTTCCCATTTGTATCAGTATTAATGGTTGTTCGAGCAGCCATTGGGGTAGAAATTGAAGAACATGAAGTCATATCAAACTTTTTCAACATGTCATTTATGTATTTACCTTGTGATATAAAAATACCAGTTGGTAATTGTTTGATTTGAAGACCCAAAAAGTAATTCATTTCCCCAATCATGCTCATTTCAAAATGATTGACCATTAGAGATGAAAAGTTTCGGCAAAATGTTTGACTGGTCGACCCAAATATAATGTCATCAACATATATTTGAACTAGTAGAACATGCTTACCTTGTTTGCGAATGAACAGGGTAGGGTCAATTATGCCTTTGGTAAATCCACCTTTAAGTAAGAAAGTAGTTAAGGAATCATACCATGCTCGGGGTGCTTGCTTAAGACCATAGAGAGCCTTGTCTAACCTGTAGACATGGTTTGGTCTTTGAGGATCAACAAATCCTTCAGGTTGATCAACGTAAACTTCTTCTTTGAGGTCACCATTCAGAAAAGCAGTTTTCACATCCATTTGAACACAGTGAAGTTTCGGAATGCGGCATAAGCTAAGAAAATTCGAATGGCCTCCATTCTTGCTACTGGAGCAAAAGTTTCGTCGAAATCAACACCAGGTTGTTGGCAATAACCCTTTGCAACAAGTCGAGCTTTATTCCTTACTACCACTCCATTCTCATCCTTTTTGTTCTTGAAAATCCACTTTGTACCGATTGGATCAGCTTTTCTAGGATTTGGAACTAACCTCCATACCTTCAGTCTTTCAAATTGAGCGAGTTCATCTTGCATTGCCTTAACCCACTCTGGATCTTGAAGAGCTTCAGATACAGTTTTGGGTTCAATATTGCTAAGAGAAAGTGCAACAAGACACTCATTCACTGAAGTACGAGTAGTTACTCCTGCTTGTGGATCTCCAATTATCTGATCAGTAGGATGGTCTTTCTGCATACGTGTCCACTTGTGAGTATGAGGAAGCAGATCTTGTTCTTGAAGATCAACATCATCATCATTGAAACTTGAGTTTTGTTGAGAGATAGAGTCATAACTTGGTATAACTCTTTCCTCATAGGCTGGATGATCAAAGTCAAGTGGTACATACACATTTGGAGTGTTCAGGGGATTAGTTGTCTGAGTGAATTGAGAAGGTTGTTCTTGAACATTCACTTGAGAAGGATTCTCAGGAGAGGATGGTGGAATAGAATTATTTGAAGATGATCTTTGCTCAGAAGAACTTGATGATGATTCATGAGTGTTGTTAGAAACTGGATCATGGTTATGAAGAGGTTCATTGTTTGGAGTTGGTTCAACGATGATCTGAGGTTCTTGATCAAGAACCGGTTTTGAATTATAGAATTCTTCGAAAAGAATATCTAATTCATCACTGGTTGGAGTTGGAAATTTCTTGAATTTAGAAGCTAAGGTGGAATTCCTTGTAGAAGGACTTGAAGCACTTGAATCCATACTTGTTGGTAGCAAGCTTTCTTGCTCAAAAATCATGCCTGACATCTCATCGAACCATACATTCATCGTCTCTTGAATTGTGTTTGTTCGGCGATTGTAGATTCGGTAGGCAATTGATGTTTTAGAATAACCAACAAAGTATCCTTCATCACCTTTCTTCTCGAACTTTCCAAGATTCTCCCGATCATTCAATGTGTAACAAACACACCCAAATATATGGAAGTAGTTGATGTTGGGTTTCCGTTTGTTAACAACCTCATAAGGAGTCTTTTCGAAACGCTGATTGATAATGGACCGATTCTGAGTGTGACAAGCAGTGTCAACAGCTTCAGCCCACATATTGGATGGCAATTTGGAGTAAGCAAGCATAGTTCTTGCTGCTTCCACCAGCGATCGATTTCTCCTTTCAACAACACCGTTTTGTTGTGGGGTGCGAACTGCTGAGAATTGATGAGTAATACCTTTGGATTTGCAGAATTCATCAAAAACAGCATTCTTGAATTCAGTCCCGTTATCCGAACGGATGTAACGAACTGGAAGTTGAAGATTTACTTGAGTAATGGTGATGAAATCTATCAACATCTGAGTTGTTTCATCTTTGGATGCTAGGAACTTAACCCAAGTATATCTTGAATAATCATCAACAATAACCAGGATGTATTTCTTCCCATTTCGGCTTTGAACTTTCATAGGCCCACAAAGATCCATGTGAAGCAAATGAAGAGGTGCCAAAGAATTTGGAGATTTCTTCGGTTTATGAGAAACTCTCTTAATCTTCCCTACAGCACAAGAAGGACAGACATGCTCACTTTCATACTTATAGTCAGGTAAGCCTTCAACAAGATGCTTATTGACTAAAGTATTGATAGTTTGGAAATTCAGATGAGAGAGCCTTCTATGCCATAACCAAGAATTCTTTGAAGTAGCCTTTGAAATGAGACAAATATTATCGGTTGGTTGGTTATCATCGAGATTGACGGTAAAAAGGTTATCGTCACGATCGCCACAAAGAATATCAACTCCATCTAAGGTTTGGACTTTGCAAAGAGATTTTCGAAAAAGAACTTGAAGATTGTTATCACAGAATTGTCCAACACTGAACAAATTGTGACTTAAACCTTCAACATAGTGAACTTTCTTGATTATAATCCCATTTCGTTCAATGTCCCCATAACCTAAGATAGGAGCGAAATTGTTGTTTCCAAAGCGAACAGTACCCATGAATCTTTCAACAAAATTCTTCAGCAAAGATTTATTCCCAGTCATGTGCTTCGAACACCCGGAATCGAGTATCCAAACACAGATGGTTATTTCCTGCAATCAAAGAAATTTAACCGTTTTTAGGTACCCACTTGAAAACCCTTTTTGGTTAGATAAAACAGGCAGGGTATATAACTTAGGATGCGCATTCAACATGTTATTGAATCAACATAAGCATCAGCAAGCATATTATCAACAAACATATTTGAATAAAATGTACGAACATTCACACAAGAATTAAAAGTAACATGTCTACAAGCATTCAAATCAACCACACAAGAATTAACATTGTTTACAAGCTCACAAGGCCTTGCCTTGGCACATTCAACATTATTTAACAAATCAGAATTGTTTTGTTTAACAGGAACACCTTTCCACCGATTAACAGCTTTTCTCCTCCTTCTTTTCTTCTTTTTCTCAACTTCTTTCTGATTACTAGTGATCTTAGGTACTAATGACTTAGCAACCCATTTAGCATCACTACTTAAGCTCTTTCCACCTGTTGAATTGAAGCTACAAAGATTAGAACGAGGAGTTTTAAAAGCTTTCATCTTTTTGGAATCTTTTGGTGGTGAGGAAACTTCTTGCTTCTTTGGTTTATCATGAGAAAACCATCCATATCTATCCCTATATCTAGTTGAACCATTTGATGTATCTTTAGTTAGCGAAACTGAGCTAGACTTAGACACCTTAGGTTTAAAGCTAGATTGAGAGCTAGATTTAGAAGCATTAGGATAATCTTTCGGAAGTTTCACTTTGGTGTACTTTGTTGTGTGTGGGGTTTCAGCTTGTTCCTTTTTGACATGTTTCACAGATGTAGCAATGGTCTTTGGTTCAGTCTTGACGAGTTTGGTCTTAACTCGTTTCTTTGAGTAATATGAAGTTGGAGCTTTGGACGATGGTTTTTGAGATTCCATTTTTGTTTCCATTTTGATTTTGGTAGATTCAATCTTTTTCTCAGTTTCTGAATCAAAAATATATTCTCCCTCCATGAATTTATCAAAATCAACCTTCGTGAAATCTTTTGAAAAAGTAAATTTCAATGGAGATTGATTAATTTTAGATTTATCTGAAAATTTTGAGAAATCAGGAATCTTGGTGTCCAACTTCACATTATGGGTAGTCTCAGAAATTAGGTCAACTTGAACTGACACCTCTTTGGTCTTACACAAAAATAGAGAAGACGTATCAACACCTATACTAGCACTAGGCTTAGGGTTAACAACTAACTCATCAACAGTGTTGCATGTGAAAAACCTATAGAAGTACCATATCAAAACTAAACTATGTGCAAGTTCTTCATCAGAAAGATCAGATTGCACACAATCATCAGCTAAAAAAGTAGCAGTATTTTGATAAGTACATTCAAGAGAATCAGTCAAGGTCTGGGTGGAGGTATTGGTAGATGAATCACAGGTAGTTTGGGTAGAACTTTCTACTAAAGCAATTTGGTCCGTTTGAGTAGAAACATTCTCACAAACTTTCTTAGTATTAACAACAATACATTTATCCTCTAGATTCGGACTTTGAGACTTGAGATGATTGATAACTGTTTGTTGAGATTCCACCTTTTGTTGTAAATCTTCTATTTGCTTTTCCAAAAATATGGTTGGAAAATACATTTTAGTTGATTTAGGTGAAGTACCAACAGATTCTTGGTTTTGAAAATTTGATTCAATTTCTTCCAATTTGAAAATTGAAGATTGTTTAGTTTTGTATGAATCATTGATTGCATCATAATTAACCAAAAAATCTGGATTAGGTATTCTCTCAACTTCATCAGTCTCAAATTCGTCATCTACTGGACGAATAAATTGTTGTACCATACCAAGGCGAAGAAATTTTTCATCATACAGGGGTTCGATTTCTTCTTTGGCTTTTTGTAATGGTGTGATATTCTCAAATCCCAACCCGAGAAGAAGATCTGTTTTGTCAATCTTTGACTTGTTGAAATAGGCAGTAAAATTCAAGAGAGGATTTTGTTCAACTTTATATAACTTTTCTTGATAGAAAAGTATATTCTTTTTAAATTCCTCAACTTGTTTTTCAAGATTCTCAATCTCAATGCCTTTTAGGAAACAATTATGATTTAAGTCAGAAATCTTCCTTTCGAGTTCAACATTGTTCGGTTTAGCTTCTTGGAGCTTCTTATTGAGAATATCAACGTCCATTTGTCTCGCATTTGCCCGAAGCCATTCATTGGTTTTTTGAATTTCAAGATCTTGATTGGTTTTTTCAAGATCATGAATGGTCTTTTCAAGATTTTGATATCTTAGTAATAACTTAGAATCAGGAGTGACATTCATTTCACATTCTTTAACCAACATTTTGTCTTTGTATTCTTGAAAATCTTGTTTAATAGTTTCATGTTCAAAAAGTAATTTTGAGTGTTCTTCAAGAAGATTTGAAAATTCACTTTTTGAAAATGAAATATTATTTTTCAATTTTTTATTTTTGTTGGCTAAAGAATTGATATGATTTGTTAATTTAGATAAAGCTAATCTACAAGACTCTTTATCATTAATCAAAGAAAAAGTAGAGTCGAGATTTACCTCATCATCTGGGTATTCATCATCAGTGCTTTCTGCTTCAAGGACTTTGTTCTTGGCCAATCTCGCCATGTAGCAAACATTAGCGGAGAGATCTTGATCTTCATCATCAGTGAGCAACAGCCATTTGTCATCTTCGACAAGCAATGCATGTCCTGCTTCGACCTGTTTGGCTAGTAGCATCTTCTGCTTGTAGTACTCATAGTTCCGCTTCTTGGGTTGTTTGCAATCAACAGCAAAATGTCCAGGAACTCCACAATTGTAGCACCTTTTGTCTGATGTCTTCCCTTTCTCAACTGCTTGTTTCTCATATGCTTCCTTCTTTTCATTGTATCTTGAACCAGTAGCTTCACTTTGATCATTGCTCCTTGGATGATAGTGTTCCTTCTTGGGAAATGCACTTGTTGAAGAAGTGCGGAGATTGTTGTTTGTTGGCCTCGCTTTATAAAATCTCTTCTTGAAATGCTTAGTTACTGCGGCAAGAGCTTGATATAGTTCGTCTGATACACCATCTCTTGTAGCCATCACATCATCTCCCTCCTCATCTGACGAAGAAACAACCACCATTTGCCTTTTAAGGACTTTAGAAATCTTCTTTTCAACGATCAATGCCAAAGGATCAGAAGATACAACTTCCGGCATTTTGTTCGATGAAGCTTTGTTAAGGACTTGGTTCTCATTGAGTTTGAAGGATTCATATAGAGTATGAATGGTGAACTTGGTCAGGTTTTGATGTTGCTTGATTTGGGTTCCAAATTCTTCCCATTCTTGACCAAGTGCTTTGATGAACTTGATGTTTAACTCAATCTCAGTCTTCTTGACATTGTTCTTCCTGAGTTCATTAATGACATTGCAGAATCTGTAGTAAACTGCCTCAAGAGATTCATTTGGCATTTTGGAGAAGTTGTCAAACTCAGTCAAAATGTTGGTCAATCTGATTGTCGAAGTCACGTCAGCTCCTTCCATCTGTCTAGCCACCTCATCCCATATCTCTTTTGCTGTATCATAAGAATCAACAGACCCATAGATTTCATCCGGTAGAGCTCTGTATAAACATGACCTTGCTCTATTATCTGCAGCTGTTCGATCCTTTTGCTCAGCATTCAAAAGTTCATGAGTTGTAATAACTGCACCAGTAGTGGGATGGAGATGAACAGCAAGTCCTTTCAGAATGGATTCTTTCATCATATGACCATTTGTTTGACTCTCCACATAGTCCATGAATCGTTTCTTCCATAGTCCGTAAGAACCACGGTAGAGAACTGGAGGTCTTGTATCAGAACCTAATGCCAAAGCTTCACGAGAAGCCATTTGAGATTGATTTGAATTGAAAGAGCAAATGAAACGATCTTGGTAAGAAAATGAAATGAAACGATCTTGATTTAAGTAGAAATTGAAACGATCTTGATTTAAACAAGAATTGAAACGATCTTGATTGAAACAAGAATTGAAACGATCTTGATTGAAACAAGAATTGAAACGATCTTGATTGAAACAAGAATTGAAACGATCTTGATTGAAACGATCTTGATTGAAATCGTTTTGGTGAGATCTTCTTTGATTAAGATCGTCTTAGAATCTTTAAAGAAAATTTGGTTAAGTATAGAAAGTGAAACGGTCTTGAAACTGGGACGATCTTGATTGAAGATCGTCTTGGAAATTTGATGAAAATATGGTTAAGTATAAGAAATGAAACGGTCTTGAAAAACAAAATGTGAAACGATCTTGGTAAGATCGTCTTAGGTAATTTTATGAGAAATTTGGTTAAGTATGGAAAATGAAACGGTCTTGAAAAACAAAATGTGAAACGATCTTGGTAAGATCGTCTTAGGTAATTTTATGAGAAATTTGGTTAAGTATGGAAAATGAAACGGTCTTGAAACTGGGACGATCTTGATTGAAGATCGTCTTAGGTAATTTTATGAGAAATTTGGTTAAGTATGAAAATGAAACGGATTAGATGAAGATCGTCTTAGGTGAAACGATCTTGGTTTGAAGATCGTTCTGGGTAAGAAGGAAATGAGACGATCTTGGTATGAAGATCGTCTTGTTTTCTTTCTCAAAAACTTTTAAGTGTATGAAACGACCAAACCAATCCTTTAGGATTAATTAGCCAGAATCAACACTACCACAACACGCTCTTAGCTAAAACGATCTTGTGAGGATCGTCTTAACACACCACAAATCACTGAACTCAAAACGGTCTAAGGCAGATCGTCTTAGTTATCTTCTTCATCTGAACACATTTCCAGAAAAACTCCATTATCAACTTTTTAAAACTTCGATTTCTAATGAATTACTAGGAGTTAGATCATGAAATCACTTCCAAACTGTTTCAATTCACGTCCGCAACACGATTATGAACAAAATTCAACCTAAAACTCAACAGATTCAAATCCCTGAAATTACGCGCCAAAACTCAAAATTCAATCTCGAGATTTGGATTGAATTGGAACTTGAAAATTGACAGGATTATGTTATCAATAGCCACGAATCTATTGATGAACAAACAATTGTGATTTTATGAGATTTGATGAGTGAATTTTGAAGAACCAGTCGGTGAGAAATTACGAACAGAATTTGAAATTAAACTTGATTTTGATGAAATTGTGATCGAATTTAGTTATGGATCGTCATCAGATTGATGTTTCTCTCTGATACCACTTGTTATAACACGATTTTAGCTCTGAATTCGATCTAACAATGGCGGTTTGCAAGTGTGTGTTCTTGGTGTGTGTGTGTGTGTTTTGAGAGAGAAAATATCGAATAAACTGAAAGATTGGAATTAATTGTGTAAGGAATGAAATGTTGGTTGTGATCTTGTTATGATTTCTAAGGTATGAGGGCTATTTATAGTCTAACAATACAAATATGCTAATTATCACAATTAGCCCCTCAACCTTAGTAATCATCTATCTATGACTTAACAACAAGAATGTCTTCTAATCTTAATTACAATTTATCACTATTTTTGGATTTCTAACAAACCTTTTTAGCCGCTTGCCAGTGAGCTAATCCAGGATTAGATAAGTAACGGCCAAGCATTCCGGCAATATAAGTGATATCTAGTCGCGTACAGACCTGAGCATACATTATGCTCCCAACTACTGACGAGTAAGGTATCATCCTCATCTGTTCCTTTTCAACCTCAGTGCTCGGAGTTTGGAAAGATCCAAATATATCTCCCTTTACTACCGAAGCTACAGTAGGAGTGCAGTTCTGCATGTTATAACGTTCTAATATGCGTTCAATATAGCCCTTTTGTGAGAGACCAAGAACACCATTACGCCTATCTCGATGTATTTCGATACCTAAGACATAAGAGGCATCACCGAGATATTTCATGTCAAATGTTTGCGAAAGCATTCGCTTCAACTCATGCAATAAATCCAAGTTGTTACTTGCTAGTAGAATGTCATCTACGTACAAAACAAGGATTGCAAAATTACTCCCACTGATCTTGAGATAGGTGCATTGATCCACTTGATTTTTCAGGAATTCTTGTGATTTCATGACTTCATCAAATTTTAGGTACCATTGTCTTGATGCTTGCTTCAACCCGTAAATGGATTTCTTTAGCTTGCAGACCATGTGCTCTTTACCCTTTGGAATAAATCCTTCAGGTTGTCGCATGTATACGTCTTCTTGCAAGTCTCCATTTAAGAAAGCAGTTTTGACGTCCATCTGATGTAACTCTAAATCAAAATGAGCTACGAGCGCCATAACGATCCTTAGGGAATCTTTACGAGAGACAGGAGAAAAGGTCTCTTGATAATCGATTCCGGCCTTTTAAGTATAGCCTTTCGCAACCAATCTTGCCTTATAGCGTTCGACGTTTCCTTTCGGGTCTAATTTGGTTTTAAAGACCCATTTACAACCGACAGTTTTGGATCCTTCAGGAAGTTCAACCAATTCCCAAACGTCATTATGCTTCATGGAATTAAGCTCTTCAATCATGGCTTCATTCCACTGAGTGGCCTGATCACTATTAATGGCTTCTCGATAGGAAGTTGGATCAGTAAGCTTTCCCATGTTCTCAACTTCGGAAATGAAAGTAATATAATCATCCATATTAACGGCCCTGCGAGGTCGGGATGATCTCCGGAGTTGATGTTCGGGTTCAGTAATGGAAGGTTCTGCATTTTCAATCTGGGGATCAGCAGGTGGATCAGTGAAATTAGGAGCAGCGTTGTGTACAAGAGGAATTATCGGAGGAATAATGGGAATAACCGACGAATTGTTCCCCCCCGCTTCTTGTACATTTTGCAAATCTAAATCAGGATTTGTCGTGCTCCCACTGATCTCTGAATTCTCGAGGAATGTGGCATGCATTGTATCCATGATTCTCGTAGTATGGGAAGGACAGTAAAACCGATAACCTTTGGAGTTATCAGGATAACCAATAAAGAAACAAGTAATGGTTTTGGAATCCAGTTTCTTTAAATTAGGGTTATAGAATTTTGCTTCGGCGGGACAGCCCCATACTTTCATATATTTTAAGCTCGGTTTCCGACCTGTCCATATCTCATGAGGAGTTTTAGGGACAGATTTTGAGGGAACCCTATTAAGTATATGAACGGCTGTTTTTAATGCCTCTGTCCAAAGGAATGTAGGGAGGTTAGTGTTAGCAAGCATACTTCTCACCATGTCCATTAAAGTTCGGTTTCTCCTTTCAGCAACACCATTTTGTTGCGGAGTACCAGGCATGGTGTATTGGTTAATTATGCCTGTTCCTTACAAAAGTTATGGAAAGGACCAGGAGCTTGACCAATATCCGTATGTTTACCATAATACTCACCTCCTCTATCTGATCGAACCACTTTTATTTTTCGACTTAATTGATTTTCAACCATTGTTTTAAAGTCAATAAAAGTTTGTAATGATTCAGATTTATCTTTGATTAGATACAGGTGCATATAACGTGAATAATCATCAATAAATGTAATAAATGATGTATGTCCAGTTATTGATGCGGGATAGGGTCCACTGATATCAGTGTGAATTATTTCCAACAAGTTGGAACTTCTGATGGACCCTTTTTTATTCCCTTTAGCCATTTTTCCTTTAAGGCACTTAATACATGTTTCAATCAGTGTGAATTATTTCCAACAAGTTGGAACTTCTGATGGACCCTTTTTTATTCCCTTTAGCCATTTTTCCTTTAAGGCACTTAATACATGTTTCAAAATCACTGAAATCAAGAGATGGTAAGATTTCATCTTTAACGAGACGTATCATGCGATCTCGAGAGATGTGGCCAAGACGTTTATGCCACAACATGGAGGAATTCTCTGTTTGTTTAGTTGATTTTGTCTTTGTTTTAGTTACGTCATCAATATTAAGTGACAACAAAGATTGTGAGAAATTATTATCCAGTTCTAATTTATACAGTAATCCATCCAAGAAACCACGACCAAGTAGTTGGTTGTTAAAAGTAATGGCAATCTTGCCGCAACCATGAGTTATTACATAACCTTCAAGATCTAGTCTAGAAATAGATACAAGGTTCCGAGTTATCCTTGGAACATATAAGGTATCTTCTAGTCTAATATACTTTCCGGTGCTCATATGTAAATTATAAGTCCCCATGGCTTCGACTTCTAATAGATCGCCGCTTCCAACTCTAAGTTTTCTTTGGCCCTTTGGTAGCTTCTGGATTGTATGGAATCCCTGTATTGAGTTGGTTACATGAACCATAAAACCAGAATCACCCCACCATGTATTAATTGGTACATCAGTAGTAAAGGAATCAAATATTACATATAATACGTTACCTTTCTTAGCCAGCCATTCCTTGAATTTAGGGCAATCCTTTTGACTGTGGTCTTTGCCACGGCAAATTTTACAGTTCTTGCCAGTGAAGGAGTTGGAGCTGGAGGCAACAGCACCAGGATTAGCCTTTTGGACCTTATAATTATTATTCTTTTTACCATGATTGGCCTTCCTTTTATGGGAGTTAGTGGCGGTGGTAAGGTGAACAGATTCAGGTTGTCGCAGCTTCAGGCGATCCTCCTCTTGTACGCACATGGCGATAAGTTCACCCATTGACCATTTATCTTTCATGGCGTTATAATTCACCTTGAAAGGGTCAAATCGTTCGGGTAAGGAGGTCATAATGAAGTGGACAAGGAAGTTGTCAGAAACTTCCATTTCAAGACTCTTGAGTTTATGAGCCATATCCTGCATCTTCATGATATGTTCACGAACACCACTAGTCCCCTCATACTTAAGAGTCAGCATTTGAAGCATTAGGGAACTTGCATGAGCCTTAGACGATCCCTTAAATTGATCCTCAACGGATTTGAGGTAAGTCTTGACATTGTCAGAGTGTGGGATCGCACCTCGGATACTGACACTAATAGAGTTCTTGATCATCATTAATGCTAAGCGATTTGATTTCTCTCACTTTTCAAATTCTGCCTTTTGAGTAGCTGTGGAAGCTTCAGTAATGGCAGCGGGTTCATCAAATCGAAGTGCATAATCAAGGTCATATAATCCCAGACCTAGCAGCAGTTGCTCCTTCCAGGAAGTGAAGTTCGCACCAGTAAGTGGCTCAACGCCAAAGTTCGGTACTATAGTGGAAATAAGGAGGATATATTTAGGATACTAATTATAGAAGATTATTATCGTGACAGTGTTAGCTATATAAGGCAGACTAAATAATGTCTCTAAATTAATGGAACTAAAGTAATGCCTAAAATAAGTAGGCTTGAAGTAATGTTCCTCAAAGTAATGAGACTAAAACCATTATTGTTACGAAGCTAGTGATAGGTAAGCCTATTGTAAACACCAAAACAATAAGCTAAAATAAGGCTCAACTTGGATGTTACATCACCTTTGGGCAGAAGTAATATCCAAGTAAACAGGAGCATTAGGGCATGCGACACAACACTTTATCTTTTGACCTTTGGGCACAAAATCAAGCATCGCGTATATTATGCACGCAAAAGAAGTTCTTTTGACACATGGGTATATTAAATCACCTTTGGACAGAATTAATATACACAATGTTTATTAGGCAAAAGAAAAATTGCAACATGAGAATCACATTTGACCTTTGGGCACAAATAGTGAAACTATGTATATTATTGCAAAAGTGTACGTGAGTTTAAGTTCTTTATTGGTCATAAAAAAATATCCTCAATGTTATGGATATTTACCAAATAAATTATTTTAAGAACTTTATTATCAAATAAATCATTATTAAGAGTTTGCAATAATTATTGAGTAAATTAGGTTCATCAATTAATAATTGAGTAAAACAACCATTTAATAAATATCTAATTCATCAACCTATTAATACTTTTAATTCAATCATTCATTTGACATACCCATTAATAATTTAAACCCCTTAAAAAATTGCATTATGCTTTTGATATTTTAATCAGGAGTTGGTTTTGATGGCTAGCTTATCTTGGATATTATAATGAGCAATCAATATTCCTTTTGAGAAGGAATTCGGCAGCTTATGTTTCTAAAAAGAAAAAAAGGGCCCATTGCGATATAATTCACTCATTTTATATATGTACAGATGATCACTTCTTGAAGGATAGATAAAGGAAATCACTTTACAGACAATTTCTTTTCACTATATATCATTGTCTCCATTTTCTTCCCTTTTCCATAATGATATGGACTCTATATTATTGGTGTACTAATACCATAACATATATACCCAAACCACCCCATCCTCATTCTATTTATTGTCACCGGAGATGGAGTCGTCGGAGAAGAGTCGTTGGGAAAAAAAACCAGTATTACCACTGGAAATTTATCACCCGATGATTGATGGATTACCAAGTAAGTTTTCTTTTCGATCAAATATTATGATTAAAAGAGTTATTTCAATCATTTCCAAATTCATTTACAGAAGTGTAGTTATGTTCCGAACAAAATAATGGAACAAAACTAACAAAAATTTTTACTTTATAAAATCATATTTTCAACATAAAACATGTTTCAAGTATTTACATAAATAAATAATATACGAATCAAGGGGTCGTTAGGAGTATTTTGCTCTGATACCACATGTTGGAATAAATTATATGATTCGTATATATAAATGAGTAAATAATGAAAATATGATTAGAGATTACATACCCGATGATCCAGTGGATGAATTGAACAGATTAGCCATTAGGATTGTCGGGTTCCCAAATTAAGATGATTGTATTATAATGGGATTGAAGGATTCAGTTATGTGTTTTTGTTATCTTCCTTTTGATGAGAGAATGCACATATATATAATAGGTGTGTAGCGCAGTGGAAGCGTGATACACTATCTGTAATCATTCTACACTATCTGTAATTCTCTTACGTCAGAGAATTACAATTAATGTATATTGTAAATGTATCACTCTACACTATGTAAGCGTGATACACTATCTGTAATCATTCTACACTATCTGTAATTCTCTTACGTCAGAGAATTACAATTAATGTATATTGTAAATGTATCACTCTACACTATTTGTAATACTCTTACGTCAGTCGACGTTCCAGTAAATAATGGAACCGGAGTATTTACACATTTAATCCTGGTGTTTAATATATGTGCTTTATTAGTCTCTCAAGTTCCAATCACCTAGTGGGAAACCCTATACTACGTCTATAATAGTAAATACGCCCATCGTATATTTACTAGACATAGGGATTTTAGTTATCGTCAATTATCATATCATGTAGGATAAATGATCTGTGACGGTCACATTTAATGTGGTTCCAACACTATGAACAACAATTCAACATGCATATATGATGTATGTACTCACTTGCATGCTTACGTTATTCAATTGTAATTTGGTAACCAAGCGTAAGAGTATATACTATACTGAAAATGAACATGAAATATAGTTTTATACGACATTGCATGTTGACTTACCGGTGCACCCTTCCGGCTGTAAACGAACTGAACAGTTCATGAACCATTATGCGGGAAGTTTCAAGTTTGTTTGTGTTCGTTCGTTTAGTTAAATGAACAAACATGAACACAAAAATCCAGTGGCGGATCTAGGAATGAAAATCACGTGTGTCCAAATTTAGTTTGGCAAAAAAAATAAAATTCCTCGTATTCAATAACGGGTCGGGTCGATTTTTCACGAATCATCATATATATTAAATTGAATTTTTTTTCTCAAAACGAGTTCTTTCTCAAAGTATCTATTAACAAGTAAACGAAATTCTCATAAGATTCTCTAGTTCTATCTTGCGATAACATTAATTCAACATTTATTACGACCACTATTTAACTACGAAGAAATGAAATATGTTTTTATTATTGTACAATTCTTACTATAGGACTTGATTTTTGGCAAAATTTTGTTTGGTTCCTCCTTCTTCCCGATTTCAAGCTTCCTTCCACGACCACCTTTAAATCTTGCTAAGTTATTTGTTGGGGGTATCATTATTACACAATAGATACTCGAAAAAATCTTTTGATAAATTTAATTAGTGTTATGAAGATGAGACATTTTGAATTAGAAATGAAAAAAGAGTGTCTAAAACTCTTAAAGTTTGGTGTTATGCTACTAATGAATCATTAGGTTTAGAAGAAGAACTCATGTATCTTTCTAAATTGTTTTATTTTATAACTAACGGATCTAGGAACAAAAACTACATGCATCTAATTATAATTTATTTACATCAAATGTTTTAAAAGATTTACTTTATAATTTACCTAGGTCCAAACTCTTGGATAACATGTGTCCAATTATAATTTTCTATATGCTTACTGAAAAAAGTTTCGATCTAACGTAGGTCCGTGGACCTACTTTATATACACATAGAACCGTCCTTGCAAAAATCTGTTCATTTAGTTAAATGAATGAACATGAATAAAGCTCTCATTCGTTCATTTGTGTTCATGAACGTTCGATAGTCTGTTCGTGAACGTTCGTTCGTTTATGTTTGTGAACCGTCGTTCATGAACAATCGTTCGTTTATGTTTGTGAACATTCATTCGTTTTACATATATTAATACATAATCAACTATAGAGGAAAAGGGTTAATTAAGAACCCTTAAATAAAAAAGAACGCGAGAACCATTTTGGACCACACATTCTCCTCCCTTTTTATACTCTCTTCAATAAAAAATGAAAATTCATCCATATCATTCAAAATATTTTATCTCACAAACCGTAAATCGTTAGATGGAAAAAAAATACGGGTAGTCTTGAAATTTCGTCCTCTTTCATTAGGGATGCGACTCGATATACTTTTGACGACTTTTTAATTTTCGTTTTTTTCTCTCCTTGTACTTGTGTACTTACACATGTGTAGGATCTTTGTTTTCACATGTAAATTACTAAATGACCATCTGTACACGACAATGAAGGTTAAGGGCGGAGCCCATCAATCCATGGCGGAGCCATGGTGGCCAACGGCGGAGCCCGTTAGGTATATCACCCATCACCGATCACCCCCTATGACCTATCACCCCACCAGCTACCCTTTATGAATTTCCTTAAGAGCGAAACCCGTTCCGAATTACAATTTTCGTTTAACCTACACATGTGTAGGTTATGTGTTAGTACAAAAAAAAAACGAAAATTAAAAAGTCGTCAAAAGTATATCTATTCGTATCTCTAATGAAAGAGGACGAAATTTTAAGACTACCCATATTTTTTTTCCATATAACGATGTACGGTTTGTGAGATAAAGTATTTTGAATAATTTGGATGAATTTTCATTTTTATTGAAGAGAGAAAAGGGGAAAAAATGTGTGCTTCAAATTTGTTCTCGCGTTCTTTTTTGTTTTAAAGTTCTCAAGATAACCCACGATATCAACTATATATATATAGATACATTAAAAAATAGTTAAATATAAATATTTCTTTTATATATATATACATATATATATAATATATATTATATTAAATATATATTATATATTATAAAAATATTGGTTTCTCTCTTATTTATATATATATTATATATATATATTATATATATATATAGGGGACCCTTATTTTGAGAACCCATTTTTTTGTAAGAACCGTGAGAACTCTTAAATTTCATATTGGAACACATGTTTTTTTTGTTCATTCACATGTGAAACGTTATAAAAACATATGTTGTAGAAGAAATTTTTCCGAAACCTTATATATAGCCGTTTGTCACATGTGAATAAAAAACGTGAACAAATTCATTCACAAGTTCATAAAAGGCTAATTTGAAGGTTTCTTGAAAAAGTTTCTTCTACAACATATATTTTTATATCATTTCACATGTGAATGAACAAAAAAAACATGTGAACAAATATATAATTTAAGAGTTCTCATGGTTCTTACAAAAAAATGGTTCTCAAAATAAGGAAATATATATATATATATATATATATATATATATATTAATGAGTTCAACTAATATATTATATATATATCATATATATATACATATATTATTAATATCTAGTTATCTGTATTTTAAGAAAAAGTTATAAATATTTCTTTTGTATCATATATAAATACTACCTTTATAAATATTTCGTTCCTTTGTGCGTGTTCATTAGTGTCCGTTCGTTTGTGTTCAAGAACGTATATTCGTTCATGAACACAAAAAAACGTACATGAGCAAGTCATTATGTTCGATTATCCGTTCGTAAATACAACATTATCTCCATTTATCCGTTCGTGAACCATTTTTTAAGTTAAAAACTATGTTCGTGTTCATTCGGATTGTTTACAAACCTACCCCACCCAACCACTATAAAAAAGAATGTTTATGACTTTTGTTAAGAAAAGGAGTTTTACAACTGGGCCTCCCCTAATCTTTTATAGCGGATGAGTAGTCACTATTTGACCCCCCTAGCTAATTTAACTTCCTGGCTCTCCTTCTCTCTCCAAATGCTATAACAGCTCAAACTCGTATGAGTCTCGGGTCGACTCGTACGAGTCGAGTCAAAACACAAGGAAAAAGTGGCGACTCGTTGGATAACTCGAAATTGCTCCAGAATCGTAGCATAACTCGTGATTTTGGTCTAACTCGTGATTTTGGTCTAACTCGGTCCGATTCGTGGCGACTCGTAAACTCGAACGAGTTTGGATAAACAAAAAAGAGGCCCAAAAATGGGTTTTAGAAAGAAGAAAGGCCAAAAACTTGGTTTGGGGAGGTAAGAAAGATCGGCTATGAAGTGTTTGAGAGGGAAGGATACCTTCTTTTGTCTTGAATCTCGCTTTCACTGTGTCAGCCGTTATAGAAAAACAGAGTCTGCATCTTTGTTTCTCTATATTTAGGTAAGGAACTAAAAAAGTGGTAAAGATGGGAGTGGTGATACGTAGGGTTAAAGTGGGAAATGGGCTTTTACTAGGCTTCTTAATTTTAATTGGGTGTTGGATGATATGGGCTTGTTTATTTTTTCTAAATTAAAGAATTTTAATTAGAAAGTAAGAACGACAAATTTTGATAAAAAAAAAATTTATTTTTGTTATTATTTGTATATAATAAGTTTGTTATGTTTTCTTTTATTTATGTTTATAGTTAATTATTAATTATATAATTCTAAAATTATTATTTTTTATACCACAAAATATAGATATATTATAGAAAATATATAAAATATTAAGTATTCATTAATATCCGACTCTTACGAGTCGAGTCGCGATTCGAGTCACGAGTCGAAAAATAAGATTTCGAGTCGAGTCGAAAACTACGAGTCGAAAACTATGATAACAGTTTTACATCTTTTATTTGGGTTGAGGATTGAAGAGACCACGATACACTTGCCATATTTGATGACGTGTCGTCCATTGTTATCTATAACAATGGATCAAAGGTAGATTCACAAAATAAAAGACGTGATTTTCTTGATTTTGACGGATAAATGTGTTGTTAAACACTTAATTAAAGAATGATAATTAGTTATACAGTGTGTTAATTTTATAGACTTATAATGCATCTGAAATTTTTTTAGTGTTCTTACGTTGTTTTTATTTTCAAGGTATTCCGCATATAGGGTGGTTATCAAGTTCGATCAAGTAAATGAATAGTGAGGTGTTCCGTATTTTTAAGGTGTTCCGTATACTTGTATCATGGTCATGAGACAAGACATCATGCACCTTTGTTTACTATATATATGTCACAAGTTAGGTCGTATATATATGTTGTCGAGATGCATTTACTTTATTTTCATTAATAGAAAACAAATAGAGTCCTTTATTTTCAATCACCTATACGTGGCCAACTTGAATCAGTGAACCGGCCAGCCAAACTTCCATGAACAATATGAGCTAAAACGAGATAAATTTAATCTAGCACGACAAATCTAAAAAAATGTATGTGATTATATATAGAGGTCCATCTACGTACACGTTAGATAACTATCGCCTAGTATGCAATCGGCGTGATAAATTAAAGGTCGACGCGTAGTATATATCTTCCATATTGTATAGACTAGGGTTGTCAATGGGTTCGGGTTCGGGTTGGCGAGTTTGGGTTCGCGGGTTGGTGGGTCGAAAATCTCTGACCCTAACCAACCCACGTCAAAAATTTCAACCCTGACCCATGACCTGTCAACCCACCAACCTGAAAAAAATCGGGTTGACGGGTCGAGTTTCGGTTTGGCGGGTCAAATAGGTTGGCGGGTTGGCAGGTTAATTTCAGGTCAAACAGGTCATATGGGTTGTGGGTTCGTGGGTTGGTGGTAGGCCTGGCAAAATGGGCAGGTCGGGCGGGTTTGGGTATCGGGTCAATGCGGGTGCGGGTCGAAACGGGTGCGGTTCCAAGCGGATCATTTCTGAAATGCGGGTCAAAGCGGGTCTGGTTCGGGTCAACCCACATTTTTTATCTATAATTATAAACACTTTATTATTTTATTTATAAAAAATTACTAGTGAAGATATAATAAAGTATAAACACTTTATGTCTGTATGTATGTTCCGCCTGTTTCCCTTTGCAACTTGCTGCTGCCCTCCCCCACCCCTTCTCATTTCCTTATTTCCTTTTTGTTTCAACTTCTTTTTCTCTCTTTTTTTCTTTCGACTGATTGCTTCATTTCTATGTTTATTAAATATTAGATATTAATATTTAATTCTCTAGACTTATTAATTATTGATCTTTATCATCTGACTTGAATCAAATTAAATAAAACATCAGTTAATTGCTTTTGTGTGTAAGTTTTTGCTCTTTATCTCATTTACTATTATTATTTATTTTATTTTATTTTCAGAATATATATATATATAGATATATATATATACATACACATACATATAAAGCTGGGTATATATAAGATTAAATCCAGAAAATGCTTTTTCTAAATTTTATAAGCTAATCATGTTGATGATAATAAGTTAATAACTGTGATTTAACTTTATTTTTCATATTTGGTTTCATCATGAATTGGGTGTGATGTGTAAACCCTTTTGACCCGCTCAAGAGTTTCAAGACTTAGTTAGAATACCCAATTAGACCCGCATGATGATTTTAGGGATGTCCATTCTTGTTTGGGTAGATTTTGCCAGGTCTAGTTGGCGGGTTAGTGGGTAGATTTCAGGTCAACTATGTCATGGGTTGGCGGGTCAAACTTTTGTATGCACCAACTGGGTCAAACAGTCTATATATTATTGTAATTTTGTCCTTGAAAAATTAAAAATATAATATACAGTACCTACAAATGTCACCTTTATTGTCATAAGTTTCAATTCTGTAAATCACTGACTTTGGAAGCATCAGTTTTAACATAGATTTTTCGTTAGTAGAGTTAAAACTTTAAGCAGTTTGATTTTTTAATGAAAAAAAAAGTAAGAAAAACGTGCTTTTTTTGTTTGGGTAAATGTAAAAGTAAAGTAAAGTAACTCCCAATGCCGTCTTCCACGGGTTTTGGGTCCCAATACCGTCTTCGACGGTGTATGAGGGAGGTTGATATGTAGACAGCCTTACCCCTACCAAAGCTAGAGAGACTGCTCCAGGTTCTACTAAAGGTAGAAAAGGACCTATAGGCTTGCTGGGAATGAGGATCGAACATTAATTTGACCTCTGTTTTCAGAGGCAATGGCTTTAACCACTTGATCTAACCCAGTTGGTTTTTGTTTGGGTAAATGTGTAGTACATTAATAGTATAGTTGTATGTGAAAAACTTATTTTTATTTCAAGTTTGACTAAACCCGGTGTTAATGAAATTCATTTAACGAATTGAAATTTTTTAGGGGCTCATTTTATATACTCGAGCCATAGTCTTTTTTTCCATGTATTTTTGAAAATAACTCTAATAAATATGACAAAAAAAATAAATTAATTTGTCCCCTCGTAAAAAAGTTTCTGGCTCCGTCCTCCATTTGACCCATTTCAATTCTTTTAATTTGAGAAGTAGTGGATTTTGAAAGGTACCACTGTGTAATGAAAATTTGATAATTCTAGAGGAACTAGAACTGATTTGGGAAGCTAAAATAGCATAAGGGGACTCTAAAATCATGATCCAAGCATCAAGCATATCTGCCATTATCTTTTGTCAGATGTTGCTTTCATATCGAATAAGTCTTCATATTCGCGTCTATGTTTTTGCTAATTGATGTGATTTTGTAAGAGTTTATATGATTAGTCACTACAACTAAAGATCGAAAAATACACTGTTCATCTAAGGTTTTATACTTTCAGGTTAGCAGTATATCTCTCGATCATATTTTTACCTTCAGAGATTAGAAACGACAACAATCACATTATTCTATATAGAGTTCTATATGTTTCAGCACATTTCAAGCACAAAGAAATAAAACTGGCTTTCGCGTTTCTCTCAGAGGCCCAAAGTTTTGTATGGCCAATAGGTTGTAATGATATAGTTGTGTTAGATGATCTGAGAAATGAACCAATCAGAATCCAAATAGTAATCCAGATTTTGAAGATTTGAAATACAGATTTGACACCGTGTGCTGTCCATCAAACAGATACCCACCACCATGAAATAGCAGTAAGAAGACTCAAACATGACACCCCATCTGCCGTTCAAAAAAAAAAAAAACACATCAAAGACGTCTGCCATATTGTTTTGCCAAATGTTGCTTGCATACTCGATTATTTTTCAAAATTGAATTCTCTGTTTGGGAATTTACATGCCTGTGTTTGAGTATGAGAGTTTTTGTGACTAATCAACTAAAATTAAAGATCGTTGACAGACTGAAAAAAAGAGGTTGTAGAAATATCCAAATCATCAACTGTTCATCTTAAGTTATACTTTCAGGTTAGCATTTTATCACTCAACCACCCAATTACTTTAGAAGCTACTAGCAAATCTGAACAAAAAAGTGATACAAATTTTGACCCGTTACCCACCTTGCCTGATGTTTTGAAGCACAGATTTGACACCGTAAGAAAGTAGTTATTGACTTGATAAAACTGTTTTAATACCCTTTCTAAAATCAGTTTCATAAGTATGACTTCTTTTTAATTTAGATGATCTCTTGCTTTATTTGGTAAGTACATTTTTAGTTAAATAATACGGAGTATCAACATATAACAGATGCCCTTTGCTTTTGCACACATCATTGCAAGTTGGATTAGTTTTCAAACTGGCGTTTCTGGTCTATTACAGCAAGCTTCCGATTCAATGCATAATATTGGCCAGTTCCACCCATAAAAGAATTGAAACAAACATAAAAACTAAATGTGGTGAATCTATATGCATTTGCCACACATTATTATTGTTCATAGTATCGTTTCAAAAAAATATAAGTAGAAAGTCATTACTCATTCCCACACTGTTAGACATCAAAGTCATGGTATTGCTTCAATAGATGTTTCCCAGCACAACTACTGTCTTTCACATCTTCAGATTTAGATCCTTGATCCTTCTTTCACTTTTTTGCTGCTTTTGTCTTACCAGAACTAGAACCAGAAGCAGCTTTTTTCTTTGATACCTTCTGCAAGGCTTCTTGATTTAGTTTCGATTTCTGCTGTTCGAATTCATTTCGGAAACGACTTTTCATACTGCGCATTGTCTCATCAAAAGTAAGCTCACTATACAACTCCTCCAATTCATTTTCTGCTTCAACAGATTCCCCAGGCTGCACCCATAGAAAAAAAAGGTATGTCACATACAATAAAATGTCGCTTATATAATTCTCTAACCTTCCATTTAAGCCTTAAAATAATTTTTTAGCTAATTTGATCACCTCAAAGATTGATTTGTTGATTAAACCCAAGGCTTTGACAACTTGTCCACGAGGACCATATATGTGGACAATTCTCTCCGATTTTGAACAATCAGGGCCTTCAGTAATCTGCACATTGATAGCTTTTAGTAACCAACTTTGGACCAAAGTTATTATTAATAAAAGATAAGTAAATAAAGTAACAAACCTCTATCCATGCACCAGAAACTATTTCGATTGCCATGACTTGGTTACCCTCAGCTCCCATGAGGCGCTCAATCTAAATACAAACAGATACAAACAATATTTCTTCAGATCAACGAAATAAACAAACTCTGGTTTTTGTTTTCACTTAAGTTTTAATTTATCACCTTGTTCAAGTGGGAGCTTCTTTTGTGCTCACCAATAGTTGGTGGCATCAGAATTACTGGGAAGGGGTGTTCTTATACGTCTGCATAGGATTTGGGGCGTGTAAGCATGAAACGAAACTTAGCAAGAATAATCAGATCTCAAAGGGCTGGAAATAGGATATGACTGACCTGTAAAATCCTGTTTAGGATAAGGTGTTCAGCAGTTTTCACTTGGTCAACGGTTCCCATCAAGTGTATGAATGATTGACTACAAAGATCGCTTTCACCATCTGATAATAACCCAATTGTGCATTTTGAGATTTTGTGAATTAGCTCAAAATGCTTGTGATCTTCCCCAAGCGCTTTATAAAGCTGCAAACGTTAAAAGTTATTATCAAGACTATGAGAATGTACATGGAAACAAACAAAATGTGCAATAACAGTATGTCACATACTTCTTTATTGCGAATCCGGTAGAGTTTCCCTGCTGTCTTTGCCCCTGCAGCAACTGCCTCCGCTAGATGCTGAGTTTTGTGGTAATCATCCTCTGAATAAAATTGACACAAGAAATGATAGTAAGGTCTACGATTTTTAGGAAATATTCCTATCTGTCTTTAAGATTTGAATTCTTACCAAAGAATTTCCAGTAATAGAGTTCACCACTAGATGGATCCATGTTAACTTTCAGTAAAGTTTTAGGCAAGAGCTGAGTTGGATCTTCTATTTTTGCCTTTGCATATCTGTCGGTCTGAGCAGAACCAGAAGTATCTTGAAGCAGCTTCTTCCCTTTTTCAGGCTCACTTGTTTCATCAGAACTCTCACCACATTGAAGTTTCTTAAACAGCTCATCGATTTCCTTCTCTGCTACAGAAGATTCCCCAGGCTGCAACAAGAAAAAAAAGAAAGAAAGAAAACTTAATGCCAGTGATGTATGCACCAACAAGTCTATCGAATATTCAAATAAGTTGAGCTCAGATCACCTTATGGATTGCTGACTGAATTAATGACAAGGCCTTCATAACATGTTCTCGGGGACCATATACACTGACTATTCTGTTCAAAGCCGCCGAACCACCAGCTGGACCATTATCAATCTGAACATTCCCCATTTTGTGAACATAATATCAAGCCAAGATCATAAGATATATTTCTAATAAAGATGGGTGTATATAATAGCTTACCATTATCCATGTACGAGAATCATTTTCAAGTTTAACGAGATTACTGCCATTGGGGCCAATGAAACGCCCGACCTAAATAAACAGATTCAAACAGTTCTTCAAAACTACAGAAAACCTGTCAAGTCCAGTCTCATTGAGTATAAGTATGATATATCACCTCGTTTAAGGGCATGGGGACTTGTGCAGAGTGAATAACTGGTGGCATCAGAATGACTGGATAAACTGGGCTATCATATGTCTGCAAACAGTTATAGGACGTGTAAGCATGAAACGTCACAAACAGAGAAAAAGAAAAGAAAAAAAAAGACGGAGGCTAACCTTAAGGACGCTATCTAGGATAAGCTCTTCAGCAGCTCTAACTTGGTCAACGGTACCCACCAAGTCAATATAAGACTGATTCTGAGTCTCACTTTCATCATTAGTTAATAGTGCTATTTTGGCTTTTGTGACTGTATGAATTTGTTTCATATTTTCAGAAATTTCTCCAAGAATTTCGAAAAGCTGTGAATTATAAAAAACAGCATGTTAGAACTTATCATAGGATTCAAGTCAATGAAACTTGGATTTCTGATTTTGAAAAAAATAGATTAAATGTGGTAATAGATGATGTCACATACATCTTTATTGCGAATCCTATAAACTTTCCTAACTGTATCCTCTCCTGAAGCAACTGCTGATGCTGCTAACGAAAGAAAATCTTGTGAGACATAAGGCAAAGAGAACTTGATTACCACAAAATATCGCAAACACACAAAATGCAGAAATCGATGAATAGAGTAGAAGCTTAAAATAGCACAAAATATCGCAAATACACAAAATGCAGAAATCGATTACAGCTATTTTTAGTGGAAAAATCAATCAGATAGATTCATAGATCAAAATTATCGTATTACGTAAAAAAAACCATAACTATTGAGATCAGTTTAGAAAAACATGACGCAACTACAAATTTCTCCTAGAAATTTTCAATAGAAACTAAACATACATTCAGCGATTACAATTACTCTAACATCAAAATTCGATTAAATAAACGAGAATACTGTTACAATACACAAACAAGAAGTACAATTATTCTAAAATCAAATTCACAATCAAAGAACTCAGATTACACAAAATAGGGCATAAATTACTCTAACATCAAAATTCGATTAAATAAACGAGTATACTGGTACAATACACAAACAAGAAGTACAATTATTCTAAAATCAAAGAACTCAGATTACACAAAATAGGGCATAAATTACTCTAACATCAAAATTCGATTAAATAAACGAGTATACTGGTACAATACACAAACAAGAAGTACAATTATTCTAAAATCAAAGAACTCAGATTACACAAAATAGGGCATAAATTACTCTAACATCAAAATTCGATTAAATAAACGAGTATACTGGTACAATACACAAACAAGAAGTACAATTATTCTAAAATCAAAGAACTCAGATTACACAAAATAGGGCATAAATTACTCTAACATCAAAATTCGATTAAATAAACGAGTATACTGGTACAATACACAAACAAGAAGTACAATTATTCTAAAATCAAAGAACTCAGATTACACAAAATAGGGCATAAATTACTCTAACATCAAAATTCGATTAAATAAACGAGTATACTGGTACAATACACAAACAAGAAGTACAATTATTCTAAAATCAAAGAACTCAGATTACACAAAATAGGGCATAAATTTCTTTAAAAAGCGAAAATAAACATCCTTCAACTACAATTTCTCCTAGAAATTTTCAATAGAAACTAAACATACATTCAGCGATTACAATTACTCTAACATCAAAATTCGATTAAATAAACGAGAATACTGTTACAATACACAAACAAGAAGTACAATTATTCTAAAATCAAATTCACAATCAAAGAACTCAGATTACACAAAATAGGGCATAAATTACTCTAACATCAAAATTCGATTAAATAAACGAGTATACTGGTACAATACACAAACAAGAAGTACAATTATTCTAAAATCAAAGAACTCAGATTACACAAAATAGGGCATAAATTTCTTTAAAAAGCGAAAATAAACATCCTTCAACTACAATTTCGCTTACAATCAAACAATAACTACAAATAACTAACAAGAACTCTAACATCAATTTCAAGAAATAAAACAATTAATAATAACAACCGCTTACTTGAACATACATAATTAAGAAATTAAACAGAGTAAATGCTTACAGATTCAAAGAGAAGTCGAGATTCTTACCGAACGCTTTAAAGAAGTAGACATTTCCTGTCGAACTACCACCCGGTTTCTGTAAAAAATCAGGCAAGATCTGATCAGGATCTTCAATTTTCGCTTCAGCGTATTTTTCGGCTTCTGGATTTCGCTCCATTTCCGAGAGAAAAAAGAGAGAGTATCTTTTAGTGTGTGTGTGTGTGTGTTTGAAAAATCAGAGTGAATTGAGGAAGATTGTAGAAGAAATGAGTTTGTTAAAAGTGTGAAACTGATTTACACGGTTACTGCTCGATATGTATATATAGTATCTATATCTATATATACATATAGCTATAGCTATAACTAAATAACCGCTTCAACTAAAAAGAAACGAAGGCGGGGAAGTGCTGTTATGAACTAACTTGAAATTTAACCTCATAAATTGCAGTTAAGTCCTTCGAAATAAAACTTGTTCATGATCAGTCCCTCTATGTTTTATTATGAGAAACGTGCTGCCATACTCTCTTTTTGGCCACATATTAACCAACTCATGTGACTAACAATATTAAATTATTAATTTTTCTACTTCTTTAATAAACATAAACTGTTTTGGAGAAAATCAGAATCATTTGGGTAAGTCCATGGTAACATAGTTTTGAAGGTGCAAAAGTATAAATAAAATATTAACTGATTATTAGATATTTATATAATTGGATTTTTAATTAAGACGAAGTTTCGACAAAACAGCTTAGAGTGATTTTCAAAACGCAGTTGCGAAAACAGTTTTCTCTGTTCAGATTACCTTACTGTGAGAGGACAAGTCTTTTGACTTAGATGTACACCGATATCGTTGTTGTTTATCAATACCCTTACTAATTTGCCATAAAATAAGTTGTTCTTTTGTACCTCAAAAATAGCATTAGTTTAAGTTAAATGACTGAATATGTTAAACACTTAAATGGCTTGAGAATTTAGCAAAATGTGATTTAGTTGCTGTCGTCGAGCGATTTGAGAAACCTTGGTGAGTGACCCAACACAGCTTTAGACTTACATTTAACATTTGGTGTGTGGGTGTTTAAATACTCCAACGATCGCTAGATGATTGCATGGCCTAATTATATCCATCTATATATCATTGTTCTAATGAATTTGACTACAACTTTAGACTTTAACGATTCTTTATAGTGCTTAAAATACACACTGAAACAGGGCTGTAGTCACCAGCATGTGCCTGCACTTACAGCAGCATTGTAACTAGCTAAACCAAGTGAACCGAACCAGCTGTTAGTGATCCTTTAGTTATTTTCAACAAGATATAAATCTCTAAATTAAACCTTTAGAGCTTTTCTTAGGCAAAATTCAAAGGGTTGTATAATTGGTACTGTTTGATCACCGTCTCCATTCAGACGAATATCACTTAAATTCCAAAAAGGTTTGTTTTTCTCATCTTCATTGTCACACCTAACAAAGGAAGTTAGCCTCATAATTAACATTCAACGTGTAGAGCTGAGTTGAAATCTTACATTTAGTTGTACTTTTTTTTTTGAAAAGCAAAGAAGTATATTATATATAACGGGCCACTAGCAAAGCACTAGCAGCCCAAAGATAGTACAGTTACATTTAGTTGTACTAGATCAATATAAGGTTTTGATGTGACAATGTAAGTGGCTAATCAAAGATCAAATCACATATATGAAAGAGGTCAGATAAGGAGGTGCATGTTCGGTACCTAAAGTTACACATGGTTCATCAAAACATGAACTTCTCTCAACTAAGACGTTCAGGTGTATCAAGTTTGTGATCAAATAGTAGAAAGACTTGAGAAAGAAAATATATAGATTGGGGATTTTAATTTGTACAATTTACATCTAAAGTGTGTTAGTTTATGTAATTAAACACTACACAGTTAAGAAATTGCATAGTCGCAAGAGCTTGTAAAGGTGTAGAGACCCATTCCAAATACAAAAAATGATTTCAAATTTTGACCCGTTACCCAACTCGCCAGAAAATTTGAAACACAGATTTGACACTGTGAGTTGCCCGTAAAACAGATTCCACGCCGCCAAGTGCTGAAATTTAACCACCCCGAATCATTGGACCTCATACCCAACATGAGCCATGTGCTCAATTTAACCAAGTTGGACCACTATACACATGATACCCAGCTTCACTACTTAATGAAGAATTTGTATATTGTACATGAAAAGGTCAAAAGACTATTACTGTCAGAGAAAAGATATGATTATGTTTTATAGTACTATATGAATACCTGCTAATTTATCTGATTTATATTCATAATTATACTTTGAAATGATGGACGGTTCTGTGATCCAAAGACCATATACCAACAACAAGGAACACAATAAGATTATTATTATAAACTGCAGTTCTTTAACAACCTTTTGGTGTATAGTTCCTCAAAACTCAAATGTGTGACACAATGTGGATCTATCACTGATGGATTTGAAATTTTGAAGTCAAAAGTGATCTCAACTGTATCTTAGAGGCCCTACAGTCTTGTGCGTATGATGGGTCGATATTACCAACTTGAGTTAAATAGTATTAGTACATTAGCGACCCAACTTGAAATCAGAAGTGATCTATATTTTGACCCATTGGACAAATCTATAAATATGTTCAGCTCCTAACTAAATTGAGTTATTACCAATTGGCAATTGGGCTACTAATTCCTTTGTGTTGCCAAAAACCAATTATAAAGATAAACCTAATGCCTGTTTTAAGTAATTGGGTTACATAATCACCAAATAGCCACTGCAAAGAAAAATATCACACAACACTACTTATTATCAAACTAATATGTTTATCAGAGTAGAGTAAGAGTTCATATCATTTGAAGTTCTATGCAGCAGCTTTTTATCATATGTTTACTCAAATTCGATCAAATGGGAGACACAATGTAATGAATACTGATATGGTCAACCTTTACGCTGGGACTCATCACCAGGCATTAACATCCTCATGCTGCTGCATATGGTCAACCTTTAAGCTCAGCTTCAGCCGATTCAGATGCCTGGCCACAATCGCCCTCTTCAACATCTTGCTGTTTTTCTTCAGCATTTTGCTGCATTTGTTCTTCTGTTTGACTAGAACTAGAACCAGATGCAGCCTCTTTATTAGCTCCCTCACGCTTGGCTTCTTGTGCCAGTTTTTCAAGTACTTCACTAAAACGAGATCTGTTACAACTCTCCTTCTCATCGACAGTAAGCTCATTATACAACATCTCCAGTTCACGATATGCATCAACAGATTCCCCAGGCTGTAACAAAAAACAAAAAAAAAGATCGAAAACGTAAATATCATCCCATAGAAATTTGACTTATATAATACGCTGACCAACCTACTGAGTTATTGAGAAATTGGAATCAATCTGCTCACCTCATAGATGGCTGGGTAGATTAAGTTCAAGGCTTTGACTACTTGTGGCTGAGGTCCAAATGTGTGAAGGGTTCTCTCCGATGGTGAACAATCAGGGCCTCTCTGAAACTGAACATTCACCATTTTAGTGACCAATATAAAACCAAGGTAATTATCTAAGAAAATAGGGAAATAGAATAACAAACCTCTATCCAGGCACCAGACACGATTTCCATTGGCAAGATATCCTTATAGCTATCACCAAATAGACGCCTAATCTGTACAAACAAAAGGCTTCAGAACAACAAGATAACAAACTCTGGTTTTAAGTCCACTTATGTGTAGATTTATTACCTTTTGCAAAGGGAGCTTCTTTTTGTGCTCACCAATAGTTGGTGGCATCAGAATCACTGGGAATGTCGGGCCATATGTCTGCAGAAGATTTGGAATGTTTTAGTATGAAACGGTCCTAATATCCCCTTATACGTCTAAATACAATCTGTGCTATAAGTACACAATGAGCCTATTTAAATACTACCTATGCAGTACAAAAAATTGGTATAACTTTACAAAGTCGCAACAATAATCAAATGTTAATGGGCTGGAAATAGATGACTAACCTGTAGAATTTTATCTAGGATAAGATGTTCAGCAGTTCTAACTTGGTCAACCGTACCCATCAAGTGGATGAATGATTGACCAACAGCAATGCTTTGACCATCAGATAATAACCCAATAGTGCATTTTGAGACTCTGTGGATGTTCTCAAGATGTTTGCAATCTTCCCCGAGAACTTTGTTAAGCTATAAGTATCACAAGTTATTATCAAGACAATGATAATTGGTTCGGTAATTGGAAACAAACAAAACATAGGATGTCACTTACTTCTGTATTACGGATCCGATGCATTTTTCCTTCTGTTTTCTCCCCTGCAGCAACTGCCTTGGCTAGATGATGAGACTTTTGGTAATCGTTCTCTGAAACAGTTGTCAAACACAAACATAAGAAACAGCCGTAATGTTTACATCTCTTATAGATTTTAACTTCTTACCAAAAAATTTCCAATAGTAGATCTCCCCAGTATTTGGATTCGTATTAACTTTCAGTAAAGATTTAGGCAAGAGCTGAGTTGGATCTTCGATTTTCGCCTTTGCATATTTTTCTATTTGAGCAGCTTCATCAACTTCAATCGGCTTCTTTCCTATTTCCAGCTCACTTGTTCCACCAGAACTTTTACCATCAGTTCTCTCGGCTTTTTTCTCTGCTGCAGATGATTCTCCAGGCTGCAACAAAAAAATAAAGTAAATGCCACTGATATATGGACCAACAAACCTATTGAGTTTTCAAAAAAGTTAAGCTAAGATCACCTTATCGATTTCTGACTGAATTACTGGCAAGGCATTGATAACATGTTCTTGGGGACCGTATACCTTGACTACTCTGTCCAATTCTGAGCTACCAGGAGGGCCGCGATCAATCTGAAGATTCACCATTATAATAATTTAATATCAATCCAAGTTTCTACAGTATACTTATTTTTCGAGATAGGGGCAGATACAACTACGTACCATCATCCATGTACGAGTTTCCATTTCCAGTTTTATGAGATTGCTGCTATTTGGGCCAAGGAAAGACCCAACCTATATTAACAGATACAAACAACAAGGCTTCAAAAACAGCAGAAAAAGTAATGAAGTGTAGTTTCATCGAGTATGAGTACGATTTATCACCTTGTTCAAGGGAATGGTCACATGTTCCTCATGAATTATCGGTGGCATCAGAATTACTGGAAAAACCGGGCCATCATATGTCTGCAAACAGTTACAGGACGTGTAAGTATGAGACGACGCTGATTTCACTTCAAAAAAGAAAAAAGGAAATGGACACGAACCTTTAGGATCTTATTTAGGATGAGATGTTCAGCAGTTTTTACTTGGTCAACGGTACCCAACATGTCGATATATGTATGATTCTGAATATCGCTTTCTGCATTAGCTAATACTGTAATTGTGGCTTTTGAGACTAAGTGAATAATCTTCAAAGTGTCACAGTTTTCCCCAAATGTTGCAAAAAGCTGTAAATTAGAAAAAATGAGTATGGTATACAATTTATCAGAAGATGCAAAGAATGAAACAGATTTAAATGTGGGAATGATGTCACGTACATCTTTATTACGCATACGATAAACTTTCCTATCTGTTTCCTCTGGATTCACTTCTAAAGAAAGTGCTGATACTGATAACGAAAGAGAATCTCGTCAGACATATTGCAAAAAAAAAAAAAGAAGATAAAAACTCATACAGAATATCGAAAATGCAGCTCTGTTGTAGCAAACCCAATACACCAAGATCCGTTTCAAGAAACATAGCACAACAGAATCCATATGAAATTAACATAATTTCTCCAAAAATACTCATTAGAAACGAAACAAACATACATCGATTACTTGTTACTGAAATCAAATAAACACGATTACTGATGAAAAAACCTAACAAGAACCATAATTACTCTGACATCAACTTCAATAAACGTAATTAGCAAACAAATCAGATTACTACTACACTAATTTTGTATATAGACCATCACTTGAACATATTAATTTTATAAAAAAAACGCATCTCGAGGGCAAATCGATAGATCAAGTTCACAAGACGAAACAAAGATCCATCAAATACTTGAAAATAGCAGTTATAATACAAAAACAAAAATCGAAATGCATACAATTCGATAGAGACGTTAGGAATCTTACCAAAAACTTTCTTATAAGAAAGATCTTCATCCGAAATGTAGCCGCCGTAAATGTTCTCTAAAAAATCAGGAAAAATCTGATTAGGTTCGTCGATTTTCGCTTTATCGTATTTGTCTACCACTGGATTTTGCTCCATTTTTGAGAGAAAAATGGAGAGTATCTCTATGTGTTTTAGTGTGTGAGAAAACAGAGAGAATTGAGGAAGATGTAGAAGAATTGGGTTTGACAATTTGTGAAAATTACACGAAATCACTCTTGATATTGATGTATATATGTAGCCTATACATACATATAGATATAGATATAGCGTTTCAACCGAAAGTAAAAAGAGCGGGAAAGTCTGTTACAACTAACACATAAGTTGTACTTAAGTACTCTAAGTTATTAGTTTTTTCATGATTAGTCCCTATATTTTGTAATATCTGACACGGGACCGGAATATATATTTTCTTCAAGGTCTTAAAAACTGAATTAGTAATAGACGTAACAAATTAAAACTACTTTTTTTATTATTATTTTTGAACAGCAGTTTAAAACTAGTAATTTTAGTTAGGGGTTTTGTAAGAATCTCATTACACTATAGAAGGATTGTGATTTGTGACTCTTTCGACTGATTCGGTTCTATCTTCGTACTTAAATCTTAATTACCGATTTAGATACAACCAAATTAATATGACTGAATGTTAGTTTTACTAGCATAGATTGTTTATGATACATACAGTGGGATTAAATATTTCATTTTTTCTAATAGTGGTTCGAATGATGGTTTAATAGTATGGAATATAATGTTGATACTTTTATCTTTTAAAATATTGAAAATATATTATTTGCTTCTTATATTGACTTTCACAATGATGTATTAGATGTGATGTAATAATACCCATCCAAACATTATAGATCAAACCCTTTAGCCATTACCAAGATTCAAATTCGGAGGCACACCAATTTTAGGGGCTAGCTAGTTATCTACCGTTCAGAAAGAAAAAAAAAAATTAGTTACCTAAATTATTATTTTTTTTTATAATATTATGTAGTAATTGATAGAATTTATAGAATAAAGAAGAATGCAACAAAATAAATAACACCACTTACTTTTGGTTTGGATGGCTATAACAGGGATGATTCAACTCTTTTCTTTTACTGTAATTTGCACCCACCGGATGGCGCCAAATGTTTGTGCACCGAATCGGGATTAGAATAATATGGGGTGATGAATGTTTTGGTTGTTTATTGGCGGTTCCCAAAAGGTAGAGTTAATCTCTTTACGCCAATTGAGTTTTTATGCGATCTATGTGTGATCGTCTCTTTTGTTGAATGCCCCTTTGAGGGTCTTACGATCCTCCTTTTATAGGGGGAAATATTCTTGGAGAACAAGTAGGCCGCCTAGGGTAT
>CM067174.1:592086-709586 GCA_034093135.1 Erigeron breviscapus
GTGACCGAAGAAGGTGTCACTGGACCAGCCCAGTTGCTACTGGAGCAACTGGAGGAGGCAAACTTATGGAAGTCTCCCCAGTTGTCAAACCAGCGTTGAAGAAATAATGGGAGTGGTGGAAGAAAGGACTGGAATCAATGTGTTGTTCATGCTGAGAATGCTCAGGTGTGAACAACGGTCGGTGGGGGTTGCATTTCTCGAGCAAATGAGAATTGCCCAGTTGGTGAAGGAGCGGTATAAGTTTGGAAAGATATATCAGTAGGCACATTTTCTTGGGAGGTGAAAGTGAAATTGATGCATCTGGAAGTGAGACTGGAGATGAAGGGTTTTGATCTGGTACAGCAGAATCAAAAATCTCCAAGTCTGTTTCAGTTCCTTCAGAATCCGAAGATTCTATAAGGATTTCCTCGTCATTAACATTCATGTCCAGATCCATGAATGTAACTGAGGGCTGACCAGAAGGGTCAGTCTCCAGATGACCTTCCCAGTTTCCTGGATGGGTGCATCTGTTGGAGGATCAGATACCGAAGTATCTTCACCAGGGATAGATGTTATTGGAGTTGCTTCAGTTATGGTTGCTCTATCCTCAACCACAACATTAGACGAACTGGAGGGTCCTTCATTATTTTGAGGCCCGCCCAGTTGTCTTTCTGACTCACCTTCAATTGGTGCATCAGTTGAAGCGAATGCCAGTTGCATTCGTCTGGAATCTCGACCTCTCCAGCTTCAGATACCAGAGAGTCTAAATTCCTCAACATATCTGGCGCAGTGTACGGTGAATCTGTACTTAAATATGCTTCTCTGCCCAGAATATGTTTAAAACAGAGAGAGAGAAACCTTGAGAAGGGGATACAAACACCCCTTGTGCCCTTCAGCTTTTGTACTAGGCTTCTAAACAAGTATCCCAATACTACGTCTATAATAGTAAATACGCCCATCGTATATTTACTAGACATAGGGATTTTAGTTATCGTCAATTATCATATCATGTAGGATAAATGATCTGTGACGGTCACATTTAATGTGGTTCCAACACTATGAACAACAATTCAACATGCATATATGATGTATGTACTCACTTGCATGCTTACGTTATTCAATTGTAATTTGGTAACCAAGCGTAAGAGTATATACTATACTGAAAATGAACATGAAATATAGTTTTATACGACATTGCATGTTGACTTACCGGTGCACCCTTCCGGCTGTAAACGAACTGAACAGTTCATGAACCATTATGCGGGAAGTTTCAAGTTTGTTTGTGTTCGTTCGTTTAGTTAAATGAACAAACATGAACACAAAAATCCAGTGGCGGATCTAGGAATGAAAATCACGTGTGTCCAAATTTAGTTTGGCAAAAAAAATAAAATTCCTCGTATTCAATAACGGGTCGGGTCGATTTTTCACGAATCATCATATATATTAAATTGAATTTTTTTTCTCAAAACGAGTTCTTTCTCAAAGTATCTATTAACAAGTAAACGAAATTCTCATAAGATTCTCTAGTTCTATCTTGCGATAACATTAATTCAACATTTATTACGACCACTATTTAACTACGAAGAAATGAAATATGTTTTTATTATTGTACAATTCTTACTATAGGACTTGATTTTTGGCAAAATTTTGTTTGGTTCCTCCTTCTTCCCGATTTCAAGCTTCCTTCCACGATCACCTTTAAATCTTGCTAAGTTATTTGTTGGGGGTATCATTATTACACAATAGCACTACTCGAAAAAATCTTTTGATAAATTTAATTAGTGTTATGAAGATGAGACATTTTGAATTAGAAATGAAAAAAGAGTGTCTAAAACTCTTAAAGTTTGGTGTTATGCTACTAATGAATCATTAGGTTTAGAAGAAGAACTCATGTATCTTTCTAAATTGTTTTATTTTATAACTAACGGATCTAGGAACAAAAACTACATGCATCTAATTATAATAATTTACATCAAATGTTTTAAAAGATTTACTTTATAATTTACCTAGGTCCAAACTCTTGGATAACATGTGTCCAATTATAATTTTCTATATGCTTACTGAAAAAAGTTTCGATCTAACGTAGGTCCGTGGACCTACTTTATATACACATAGAACCGTCCTTGCAAAAATCTGTTCATTTAGTTAAATGAATGAACATGAATAAAGCTCTCATTCGTTCATTTGTGTTCATGAACGTTCGATAGTCTGTTCGTGAACGTTCGTTCGTTTATGTTTGTGAACCGTCGTTCATGAACAATCGTTCGTTTATGTTTGTGAACATTCATTCGTTTTACATATATTAATACATAATCAACTATAGAGGAAAAGGGTTAATTAAGAACCCTTAAATAAAAAAGAACGCGAGAACCATTTTGGACCACACATTCTCCTCCCTTTTTCTCTCTCTTCAATAAAAAATGAAAATTCATCCAAATCATTCAAAATGTTTTATCTCACAAACCGTAAATCGTTAGATGAAAAAAAGTATGGGTAGTCTTAAAATTTCGTCCTCTTTCATTAGAGATGCAATTCGATATACTTTTGACGACTTTTTAATTTTCGTTTTTTTCCTTGTACTTGTGTACTACACATGTGTAGGATCTTTGTTTTCACATGTAAATTAGTAAATGACCATCTGTACACAACAATGAAGGTTAAGGGCGGAGCCCGTCAATCCATGGCGGAGCCATGGTGGCCAACGGCGGAGCCCGTTAGGTATATCACCCATCACCGATCACCCCCTATGACCTATCACCCCACCAGCTACCCTTTATGAATTTCCTTAAGAGCGAAACCCGTTCCGAATTACAATTTTCGTTTAACCTACACATGTGTAGGTTATGTGTTAGTACAAAAAAAAAACGAAAATTAAAAAGTCGTCAAAAGTATATCTATTCGTATCTCTAATGAAAGAGGACGAAATTTTAAGACTACCCATATTTTTTTCCATATAACGATGTACGGTTTGTGAGATAAAGTATTTTGAATAATTTGGATGAATTTTCATTTTTATTGAAGAGAGAAAAGGGGAAAAAATGTGTGCTTCAAATTTGTTCTCGCGTTCTTTTTTGTTTTAAAGTTCTCAAGATAACCCCTATCAACTATAATATAAACGTAACATTAAAAATATAGCTAAAAAAAACATATGATTCAATAATATATTTAATATATTATCAAGGTTCTTACAAAAAAATGGGTTCTCAAAATAAGGGTCCATATATATATATATATATATATATATATATTATATATATATATATATATATATATATAGGGGACCCTTATTTTGAGAACCCATTTTTTTTGTAAGAACCGTGAGAACTCTTAAATTTCATATTGGAACACATGTTTTTTTGTTCATTCACATGTGAAACGTTATAAAAACATATGTTGTAGAAGAAATTTTTTTCCGAAACCTTATATATAGCCGTTTGTCACATGTGAACAAAAAACGTGAACAAATTTATTCACAAGTTCATAAAAGGCTAATTTGAAGGTTTCTTGAAAAAGTTTCTTCTACAACATATATTTTTATATCATTTCACATGTGAATGAACAAAAAAAACATGTGAACAAATATATAATTTAAGAGTTCTCATGGTTCTTACAAAAAAATGGTTTTCAAAATAAGGAAACTATATATATATATATATATATATATCTTTAGTTCTTGTTTACTACTATATATATATATATATACATATATTATTAATATCTAGTTATCTGTATTTTAAGAAAAAGTTAAGTATAAATATTTCTTTTGTATCATATATAAATACTACCTTTATAAATATTTCGTTCCTTTGTGCGTGTTCATTAGTGTCCGTTCGTTTGTGTTCAAGAACGTATATTCGTTCATGAACACAAAAAAACGTACATGAGCAAGTCATTATGTTCGATTATCCGTTCGTAAATACAACATTATCTCCATTTATCCGTTCGTGAACCATTTTTTAAGTTAAAAACTATGTTCGTGTTCATTCGGATTGTTTACAAACCTACCCCACCCAACCACTATAAAAAAGAATGTTTATGACTTTTGTTAAGAAAAGGAGTTTTACAACTGGGCCTCCCCTAATCTTTTATAGCGGATGAGTAGTCACTATTTGACCCCCCTAGCTAATTTAACTTCCTGGCTCTCCTTCTCTCTCCAAATGCTATAACAGCTCAAACTCGTATGAGTCTCGGGTCGACTCGTACGAGTCGAGTCAAAACACAAGGAAAAAGTGGCGACTCGTTGGATAACTCGAAATTGCTCCAGAATCGTAGCATAACTCGTGATTTTGGTCTAACTCGTGATTTTGGTCTAACTCGGTCCGATTCGTGGCGACTCGTAAACTCGAACGAGTTTGGATAAACAAAAAAGAGGCCCAAAAAATGGGTTTTAGAAAGAAGAAAGGCCAAAAACTTGGTTTGGGGAGGTAAGAAAGATCGGCTATGAAGTGTTTGAGAGGGAAGGATACCTTCTTTTGTCTTGAATCTCGCTTTCACTGTGTCAGCCGTTATAGAAAAACAGAGTCTGCATCTTTGTTTCTCTATATTTAGGTAAGGAACTAAAAAAGTGGTAAAGATGGGAGTGGTGATACGTAGGGTTAAAGTGGGAAATGGGCTTTTACTAGGCTTCTTAATTTTAATTGGGTGTTGGATGATATGGGCTTGTTTATTTTTTCTAAATTAAAGAATTTTAATTAGAAAGTAAGAACGACAAATTTTGATAAAAAAAAAATTTATTTTTGTTATTATTTGTATATAATAAGTTTGTTATGTTTTCTTTTATTTATGTTTATAGTTAATTATTAATTATATAATTCTAAAATTATTATTTTTTATACCACAAAATATAGATATATTATAGAAAATATATAAAATATTAAGTATTCATTAATATCCGACTCTTACGAGTCGAGTCGCGATTCGAGTCACGAGTCGAAAAATAAGATTTCGAGTCGAGTCGAAAACTACGAGTCGAAAACTATGATAACAGTTTTACATCTTTTATTTGGGTTGAGGATTGAAGAGACCACGATACACTTGCCATATTTGATGACGTGTCGTCCATTGTTATCTATAACAATGGATCAAAGGTAGATTCACAAAATAAAAGACGTGATTTTCTTGATTTTGACGGATAAATGTGTTGTTAAACACTTAATTAAAGAATGATAATTAGTTATACAGTGTGTTAATTTTATAGACTTATAATGCATCTGAAATTTTTTTAGTGTTCTTACGTTGTTTTTATTTTCAAGGTATTCCGCATATAGGGTGGTTATCAAGTTCGATCAAGTAAATGAATAGTGAGGTGTTCCGTATTTTTAAGGTGTTCCGTATACTTGTATCATGGTCATGAGACAAGACATCATGCACCTTTGTTTACTATATATATGTCACAAGTTAGGTCGTATATATATGTTGTCGAGATGCATTTACTTTATTTTCATTAATAGAAAACAAATAGAGTCCTTTATTTTCAATCACCTATACGTGGCCAACTTGAATCAGTGAACCGGCCAGCCAAACTTCCATGAACAATATGAGCTAAAACGAGATAAATTTAATCTAGCACGACAAATCTAAAAAAATGTATGTGATTATATATAGAGGTCCATCTACGTACACGTTAGATAACTATCGCCTAGTATGCAATCGGCGTGATAAATTAAAGGTCGACGCGTAGTATATATCTTCCATATTGTATAGACTAGGGTTGTCAATGGGTTCGGGTTCGGGTTGGCGAGTTTGGGTTCGCGGGTTGGTGGGTCGAAAATCTCTGACCCTAACCAACCCACGTCAAAAATTTCAACCCTGACCCATGACCTGTCAACCCACCAACCTGAAAAAAATCGGGTTGACGGGTCGAGTTTCGGTTTGGCGGGTCAAATAGGTTGGCGGGTTGGCAGGTTAATTTCAGGTCAAACAGGTCATATGGGTTGTGGGTTCGTGGGTTGGTGGTAGGCCTGGCAAAATGGGCAGGTCGGGCGGGTTTGGGTATCGGGTCAATGCGGGTGCGGGTCGAAACGGGTGCGGTTCCAAGCGGATCATTTCTGAAATGCGGGTCAAAGCGGGTCTGGTTCGGGTCAACCCACATTTTTTATCTATAATTATAAACACTTTATTATTTTATTTATAAAAAATTACTAGTGAAGATATAATAAAGTATAAACACTTTATGTCTGTATGTATGTGACTCCGCCTGTTTCCCTTTGCAACTTGCTGCTGCCCTCCCCCACCCCTTCTCATTTCCTTATTTCCTTTTTGTTTCAACTTCTTTTTCTCTCTTTTTTTCTTTCGACTGATTGCTTCATTTCTATGTTTATTAAATATTAGATATTAATATTTAATTCTCTAGACTTATTAATTATTGATCTTTATCATCTGACTTGAATCAAATTAAATAAAACATCAGTTAATTGCTTTTGTGTGTAAGTTTTTGCTCTTTATCTCATTTACTATTATTATTTATTTTATTTTATTTTCAGAATATATATATATATATAGATATATATATATACATACACATACATATAAAGCTGGGTATATATAAGATTAAATCCAGAAAATGCTTTTTCTAAATTTTATAAGCTAATCATGTTGATGATAATAAGTTAATAACTGTGATTTAACTTTATTTTTCATATTTGGTTTCATCATGAATTGGGTGTGATGTGTAAACCCTTTTGACCCGCTCAAGAGTTTCAAGACTTAGTTAGAATACCCAATTAGACCCGCATGATGATTTTAGGGATGTCCATTCTTGTTTGGGTAGATTTTGCCAGGTCTAGTTGGCGGGTTAGTGGGTAGATTTCAGGTCAACTATGTCATGGGTTGGCGGGTCAAACTTTTGTATGCACCAACTGGGTCAAACAGTCTATATATTATTGTAATTTTGTCCTTGAAAAATTAAAAATATAATATACAGTACCTACAAATGTCACCTTTATTGTCATAAGTTTCAATTCTGTAAATCACTGACTTTGGAAGCATCAGTTTTAACATAGATTTTTCGTTAGTAGAGTTAAAACTTTAAGCAGTTTGATTTTTTAATGAAAAAAAAAGTAAGAAAAACGTGCTTTTTTTGTTTGGGTAAATGTAAAAAGTAAAGTAAAGTAACTCCCAATGCCGTCTTCCACGGGTTTTGGGTCCCAATACCATCTTCGACGGTGTTTGAGGGAGGTTGAGATGTAGACAGCCTTACCCCTACCAAAGCTAGAGAGACTGCTCCAGGTTCTACTAAAGGTAGAAAAGGACCTATAGGCTTGCTGGGAATGAGGATCGAACATTAATTTGACCTCTGTTTTCAGAGGCAATGGCTTTAACCACTTGATCTAACCCAGTTGGTTTTTGTTTGGGTAAATGTGTAGTACATTAATAGTATAGTTGTATGTGAAAAACTTATTTTTATTTCAAGTTTGACTAAACCCGGTGTTAATGAAATTCATTTAACGAATTGAAATTTTTTAGGGGCTCATTTTATATACTCGAGCCATAGTCTTTTTTTCCATGTATTTTTGAAAATAACTCTAATAAATATGACAAAAAAAATAAATTAATTTGTCCCCTCGTAAAAAAGTTTCTGGCTCCGTCCTCCATTTGACCCATTTCAATTCTTTTAATTTGAGAAGTAGTGGATTTTGAAAGGTACCACTGTGTAATGAAAATTTGATAATTCTAGAGGAACTAGAACTGATTTGGGAAGCTAAAATAGCATAAGGGGACTCTAAAATCATGATCCAAGCATCAAGCATATCTGCCATTATCTTTTGTCAGATGTTGCTTTCATATCGAATAAGTCTTCATATTCGCGTCTATGTTTTTGCTAATTGATGTGATTTTGTAAGAGTTTATATGATTAGTCACTACAACTAAAGATCGAAAAATACACTGTTCATCTAAGGTTTTATACTTTCAGGTTAGCAGTATATCTCTCGATCATATTTTTACCTTCAGAGATTAGAAACGACAACAATCACATTATTCTATATAGAGTTCTATATGTTTCAGCACATTTCAAGCACAAAGAAATAAAACTGGCTTTCGCGTTTCTCTCAGAGGCCCAAAGTTTTGTATGGCCAATAGGTTGTAATGATATAGTTGTGTTAGATGATCTGAGAAATGAACCAATCAGAATCCAAATAGTAATCCAGATTTTGAAGATTTGAAATACAGATTTGACACCGTGTGCTGTCCATCAAACAGATACCCACCACCATGAAATAGCAGTAAGAAGACTCAAACATGACACCCCATCTGCCGTTCAAAAAAAAAAAAAACACATCAAAGACGTCTGCCATATTGTTTTGCCAAATGTTGCTTGCATACTCGATTATTTTTCAAAATTGAATTCTCTGTTTGGGAATTTACATGCCTGTGTTTGAGTATGAGAGTTTTTGTGACTAATCAACTAAAATTAAAGATCGTTGACAGACTGAAAAAAAGAGGTTGTAGAAATATCCAAATCATCAACTGTTCATCTTAAGTTATACTTTCAGGTTAGCATTTTATCACTCAACCACCCAATTACTTTAGAAGCTACTAGCAAATCTGAACAAAAAAGTGATACAAATTTTGACCCGTTACCCACCTTGCCTGATGTTTTGAAGCACAGATTTGACACCGTAAGAAAGTAGTTATTGACTTGATAAAACTGTTTTAATACCCTTTCTAAAATCAGTTTCATAAGTATGACTTCTTTTTAATTTAGATGATCTCTTGCTTTATTTGGTAAGTACATTTTTAGTTAAATAATACGGAGTATCAACATATAACAGATGCCCTTTGCTTTTGCACACATCATTGCAAGTTGGATTAGTTTTCAAACTGGCGTTTCTGGTCTATTACAGCAAGCTTCCGATTCAATGCATAATATTGGCCAGTTCCACCCATAAAAGAATTGAAACAAACATAAAAACTAAATGTGGTGAATCTATATGCATTTGCCACACATTATTATTGTTCATAGTATCGTTTCAAAAAAATATAAGTAGAAAGTCATTACTCATTCCCACACTGTTAGACATCAAAGTCATGGTATTGCTTCAATAGATGTTTCCCAGCACAACTACTGTCTTTCACATCTTCAGATTTAGATCCTTGATCCTTCTTTCACTTTTTTGCTGCTTTTGTCTTACCAGAACTAGAACCAGAAGCAGCTTTTTTCTTTGATACCTTCTGCAAGGCTTCTTGATTTAGTTTCGATTTCTGCTGTTCGAATTCATTTCGGAAACGACTTTTCATACTGCGCATTGTCTCATCAAAAGTAAGCTCACTATACAACTCCTCCAATTCATTTTCTGCTTCAACAGATTCCCCAGGCTGCACCCATAGAAAAAAAAGGTATGTCACATACAATAAAATGTCGCTTATATAATTCTCTAACCTTCTTTAAGCCTTAAAATAATTTTAGCTTTTGATCACCTCAAAGATTAATTTGTTGATTAAACCAAGGCTTTGACAACTTGTCCACGAGGACCATATATGTGGACATTGTCTCCGATTTTGAACAATCAGGGCCTTCAGTAATCTGCACATTGATAGCTTTTAGTAACCAACTTTGGACCAAACTTATTATTAATAAAAGATAAGTAAATAAAGTAACAAACCTCTATCCATGCACCAGAAACTATTTCGATTGCCATGACTTGGTTACCCTCAGCTCCCATGAGGCGCTCAATCTAAATACAAACAGATACAAACAATATTTCTTCAGATCAACGAAATAAACAAACTCTGGTTTTTGTTTTCACTTAAGTTTTAATTTATCACCTTGTTCAAGGGGAGCTTCCTTTTGTGCTCACCAATAGTTGGTGGCATCAGAATTACTGGGAAAACAGTGCTATTATACGTCTGTATACGATTTGGGGCGTGTAAGCATGAAATGAAACTTAGCAAGAATAATCAGATCTCAAAGGGCTGGAAATAGGATATGACTGACCTGTAAAATCCTGTTTAGGATAAGGTGTTCAGCAGTTTTCACTTGGTCAACGGTTCCCATCAAGTGTATGAATGATTGACTACAAAGATCGCTTTCACCATCTGATAATAACCCAATTGTGCATTTTGAGATTTTGTGAATTAGCTCAAAATGCTTGTGATCTTCCCCAAGCGCTTTATAAAGCTGCAAACGTTAAAAGTTATTATCAAGACTATGAGAATGTACATGGAAACAAACAAAATGTGCAATAACAGTATGTCACATACTTCTTTATTGCGAATCCGGTAGAGTTTCCCTGCTGTCTTTGCCCCTGCAGCAACTGCCTCCGCTAGATGCTGAGTTTTGTGGTAATCATCCTCTGAATAAAATTGACACAAGAAATGATAGTAAGGTCTACGATTTTTAGGAAATATTCCTATCTGTCTTTAAGATTTGAATTCTTACCAAAGAATTTCCAGTAATAGAGTTCACCACTAGATGGATCCATGTTAACTTTCAGTAAAGTTTTAGGCAAGAGCTGAGTTGGATCTTCTATTTTTGCCTTTGCATATCTGTCGGTCTGAGCAGAACCAGAAGTATCTTGAAGCAGCTTCTTCCCTTTTTCAGGCTCACTTGTTTCATCAGAACTCTCACCACATTGAAGTTTCTTAAACAGCTCATCGATTTCCTTCTCTGCTACAGAAGATTCCCCAGGCTGCAACAAGAAAAAAAAGAAAGAAAGAAAACTTAATGCCAGTGATGTATGCACCAACAAGTCTATCGAATATTCAAATAAGTTGAGCTCAGATCACCTTATGGATTGCTGACTGAATTAATGACAAGGCCTTCATAACATGTTCTCGGGGACCATATACACTGACTATTCTGTTCAAAGCCGCCGAACCACCAGCTGGACCATTATCAATCTGAACATTCCCCATTTTGTGAACATAATATCAAGCCAAGATCATAAGATATATTTCTAATAAAGATGGGTGTATATAATAGCTTACCATTATCCATGTACGAGAATCATTTTCAAGTTTAACGAGATTACTGCCATTGGGGCCAATGAAACGCCCGACCTAAATAAACAGATTCAAACAGTTCTTCAAAACTACAGAAAACCTGTCAAGTCCAGTCTCATTGAGTATAAGTATGATATATCACCTCGTTTAAGGGCATGGGGACTTGTGCAGAGTGAATAACTGGTGGCATCAGAATGACTGGATAAACCGGGCTATCATATGTCTGCAAACAGTTTTAGGACGTGTAAGCGTGAAACGTCACAAACAGAGAAAAAGCAAAGCGGAGGCTAACCTTAAGGACGCTATCTAGGATAAGCTCTTCAGCAGCTCTAACTTGGTCAACGGTACCCACCAAGTCAATATAAGACTGATTCTGAGTCTCACTTTCATCATTAGTTAATAGTGCTATTTTGGCTTTTGTGACTGTATGAATTTGTTTCATATTTTCAGAAATTTCTCCAAGAATTTCGAAAAGCTGTGAATTATAAAAAACAGCATGTTAGAACTTATCATAGGATTCAAGTCAATGAAACTTGGATTTCTGATTTTGAAAAAAATAGATTAAATGTGGTAATAGATGATGTCACATACATCTTTATTGCGAATCCTATAAACTTTCCTAACTGTATCCTCTCCTGAAGCAACTGCTGATGCTGCTAACGAAAGAAAATCTTGTGAGACATAAGGCAAAGAGAACTTGATTACCACAAAATATCGCAAACACACAAAATGCAGAAATCGATGAATAGAGTAGAAGCTTAAAATAGCACAAAATATCGCAAATACACAAAATGCAGAAATCGATTACAGCTATTTTTAGTGGAAAAATCAATCAGATAGATTCATAGATCAAAATTATCGTATTACGTAAAAAAAACCATAACTATTGAGATCAGTTTAGAAAAACATGACGCAACTACAAATTTCTCCTAGAAATTTTCAATAGAAACTAAACATACATTCAGCGATTACAATTACTCTAACATCAAAATTCGATTAAATAAACGAGAATACTGTTACAATACACAAACAAGAAGTACAATTATTCTAAAATCAAATTCACAATCAAAGAACTCAGATTACACAAAATAGGGCATAAATTACTCTAACATCAAAATTCGATTAAATAAACGAGTATACTGGTACAATACACAAACAAGAAGTACAATTATTCTAAAATCAAAGAACTCAGATTACACAAAATAGGGCATAAATTTCTTTAAAAAGCGAAAATAAACATCCTTCAACTACAATTTCGCTTACAATCAAACAATAACTACAAATAACTAACAAGAACTCTAACATCAATTTCAAGAAATAAAACAATTAATAATAACAACCGCTTACTTGAACATACATAATTAAGAAATTAAACAGAGTAAATGCTTACAGATTCAAAGAGAAGTCGAGATTCTTACCGAACGCTTTAAAGAAGTAGACATTTCCTGTCGAACTACCACCCGGTTTCTGTAAAAAATCAGGCAAGATCTGATCAGGATCTTCAATTTTCGCTTCAGCGTATTTTTCGGCTTCTGGATTTCGCTCCATTTCCGAGAGAAAAAAGAGAGAGTATCTTTTAGTGTGTGTGTGTGTGTGTTTGAAAAATCAGAGTGAATTGAGGAAGATTGTAGAAGAAATGAGTTTGTTAAAAGTGTGAAACTGATTTACACGGTTACTGCTCGATATGTATATATAGTATCTATATCTATATATACATATAGCTATAGCTATAACTAAATAACCGCTTCAACTAAAAAGAAACGAAGGCGGGGAAGTGCTGTTATGAACTAACTTGAAATTTAACCTCATAAATTGCAGTTAAGTCCTTCGAAATAAAACTTGTTCATGATCAGTCCCTCTATGTTTTATTATGAGAAACGTGCTGCCATACTCTCTTTTTGGCCACATATTAACCAACTCATGTGACTAACAATATTAAATTATTAATTTTTCTACTTCTTTAATAAACATAAACTGTTTTGGAGAAAATCAGAATCATTTGGGTAAGTCCATGGTAACATAGTTTTGAAGGTGCAAAAGTATAAATAAAATATTAACTGATTATTAGATATTTATATAATTGGATTTTTAATTAAGACGAAGTTTCGACAAAACAGCTTAGAGTGATTTTCAAAACGCAGTTGCGAAAACAGTTTTCTCTGTTCAGATTACCTTACTGTGAGAGGACAAGTCTTTTGACTTAGATGTACACCGATATCGTTGTTGTTTATCAATACCCTTACTAATTTGCCATAAAATAAGTTGTTCTTTTGTACCTCAAAAATAGCATTAGTTTAAGTTAAATGACTGAATATGTTAAACACTTAAATGGCTTGAGAATTTAGCAAAATGTGATTTAGTTGCTGTCGTCGAGCGATTTGAGAAACCTTGGTGAGTGACCCAACACAGCTTTAGACTTACATTTAACATTTGGTGTGTGGGTGTTTAAATACTCCAACGATCGCTAGATGATTGCATGGCCTAATTATATCCATCTATATATCATTGTTCTAATGAATTTGACTACAACTTTAGACTTTAACGATTCTTTATAGTGCTTAAAATACACACTGAAACAGGGCTGTAGTCACCAGCATGTGCCTGCACTTACAGCAGCATTGTAACTAGCTAAACCAAGTGAACCGAACCAGCTGTTAGTGATCCTTTAGTTATTTTCAACAAGATATAAATCTCTAAATTAAACCTTTAGAGCTTTTCTTAGGCAAAATTCAAAGGGTTGTATAATTGGTACTGTTTGATCACCGTCTCCATTCAGACGAATATCACTTAAATTCCAAAAAGGTTTGTTTTTCTCATCTTCATTGTCACACCTAACAAAGGAAGTTAGCCTCATAATTAACATTCAACGTGTAGAGCTGAGTTGAAATCTTACATTTAGTTGTACTTTTTTTTTTGAAAAGCAAAGAAGTATATTATATATAACGGGCCACTAGCAAAGCACTAGCAGCCCAAAGATAGTACAGTTACATTTAGTTGTACTAGATCAATATAAGGTTTTGATGTGACAATGTAAGTGGCTAATCAAAGATCAAATCACATATATGAAAGAGGTCAGATAAGGAGGTGCATGTTCGGTACCTAAAGTTACACATGGTTCATCAAAACATGAACTTCTCTCAACTAAGACGTTCAGGTGTATCAAGTTTGTGATCAAATAGTAGAAAGACTTGAGAAAGAAAATATATAGATTGGGGATTTTAATTTGTACAATTTACATCTAAAGTGTGTTAGTTTATGTAATTAAACACTACACAGTTAAGAAATTGCATAGTCGCAAGAGCTTGTAAAGGTGTAGAGACCCATTCCAAATACAAAAAATGATTTCAAATTTTGACCCGTTACCCAACTCGCCAGAAAATTTGAAACACAGATTTGACACTGTGAGTTGCCCGTAAAACAGATTCCACGCCGCCAAGTGCTGAAATTTAACCACCCCGAATCATTGGACCTCATACCCAACATGAGCCATGTGCTCAATTTAACCAAGTTGGACCACTATACACATGATACCCAGCTTCACTACTTAATGAAGAATTTGTATATTGTACATGAAAAGGTCAAAAGACTATTACTGTCAGAGAAAAGATATGATTATGTTTTATAGTACTATATGAATACCTGCTAATTTATCTGATTTATATTCATAATTATACTTTGAAATGATGGACGGTTCTGTGATCCAAAGACCATATACCAACAACAAGGAACACAATAAGATTATTATTATAAACTGCAGTTCTTTAACAACCTTTTGGTGTATAGTTCCTCAAAACTCAAATGTGTGACACAATGTGGATCTATCACTGATGGATTTGAAATTTTGAAGTCAAAAGTGATCTCAACTGTATCTTAGAGGCCCTACAGTCTTGTGCGTATGATGGGTCGATATTACCAACTTGAGTTAAATAGTATTAGTACATTAGCGACCCAACTTGAAATCAGAAGTGATCTATATTTTGACCCATTGGACAAATCTATAAATATGTTCAGCTCCTAACTAAATTGAGTTATTACCAATTGGCAATTGGGCTACTAATTCCTTTGTGTTGCCAAAAACCAATTATAAAGATAAACCTAATGCCTGTTTTAAGTAATTGGGTTACATAATCACCAAATAGCCACTGCAAAGAAAAATATCACACAACACTACTTATTATCAAACTAATATGTTTATCAGAGTAGAGTAAGAGTTCATATCATTTGAAGTTCTATGCAGCAGCTTTTTATCATATGTTTACTCAAATTCGATCAAATGGGAGACACAATGTAATGAATACTGATATGGTCAACCTTTACGCTGGGACTCATCACCAGGCATTAACATCCTCATGCTGCTGCATATGGTCAACCTTTAAGCTCAGCTTCAGCCGATTCAGATGCCTGGCCACAATCGCCCTCTTCAACATCTTGCTGTTTTTCTTCAGCATTTTGCTGCATTTGTTCTTCTGTTTGACTAGAACTAGAACCAGATGCAGCCTCTTTATTAGCTCCCTCACGCTTGGCTTCTTGTGCCAGTTTTTCAAGTACTTCACTAAAACGAGATCTGTTACAACTCTCCTTCTCATCGACAGTAAGCTCATTATACAACATCTCCAGTTCACGATATGCATCAACAGATTCCCCAGGCTGTAACAAAAAACAAAAAAAAAGATCGAAAACGTAAATATCATCCCATAGAAATTTGACTTATATAATACGCTGACCAACCTACTGAGTTATTGAGAAATTGGAATCAATCTGCTCACCTCATAGATGGCTGGGTAGATTAAGTTCAAGGCTTTGACTACTTGTGGCTGAGGTCCAAATGTGTGAAGGGTTCTCTCCGATGGTGAACAATCAGGGCCTCTCTGAAACTGAACATTCACCATTTTAGTGACCAATATAAAACCAAGGTAATTATCTAAGAAAATAGGGAAATAGAATAACAAACCTCTATCCAGGCACCAGACACGATTTCCATTGGCAAGATATCCTTATAGCTATCACCAAATAGACGCCTAATCTGTACAAACAAAAGGCTTCAGAACAACAAGATAACAAACTCTGGTTTTAAGTCCACTTATGTGTAGATTTATTACCTTTTGCAAAGGGAGCTTCTTTTTGTGCTCACCAATAGTTGGTGGCATCAGAATCACTGGGAATGTCGGGCCATATGTCTGCAGAAGATTTGGAATGTTTTAGTATGAAACGGTCCTAATATCCCCTTATACGTCTAAATACAATCTGTGCTATAAGTACACAATGAGCCTATTTAAATACTACCTATGCAGTACAAAAAATTGGTATAACTTTACAAAGTCGCAACAATAATCAAATGTTAATGGGCTGGAAATAGATGACTAACCTGTAGAATTTTATCTAGGATAAGATGTTCAGCAGTTCTAACTTGGTCAACCGTACCCATCAAGTGGATGAATGATTGACCAACAGCAATGCTTTGACCATCAGATAATAACCCAATAGTGCATTTTGAGACTCTGTGGATGTTCTCAAGATGTTTGCAATCTTCCCCGAGAACTTTGTTAAGCTATAAGTATCACAAGTTATTATCAAGACAATGATAATTGGTTCGGTAATTGGAAACAAACAAAACATAGGATGTCACTTACTTCTGTATTACGGATCCGATGCATTTTTCCTTCTGTTTTCTCCCCTGCAGCAACTGCCTTGGCTAGATGATGAGACTTTTGGTAATCGTTCTCTGAAACAGTTGTCAAACACAAACATAAGAAACAGCCGTAATGTTTACATCTCTTATAAATTTTAACTTCTTACCAAAAAATTTCCAGTAGTAGATCTCCCCAGTATTTGGATTCGTATTAACTTTCAGTAAAGATTTAGGCAAGAGCTGAGTTGGATCTTCGATTTTCGCCTTTGCATATTTTTCTATTTGAGCAGCTTCATCAACTTCAATCGGCTTCTTTCCTATTTCCAGCTCACTTGTTCCACCAGAACTTTTACCATCAGTTCTCTCGGCTTTTTTCTCTGCTGCAGATGATTCTCCAGGCTGCAACAAAAAAATAAAGTAAATGCCACTGATATATGGACCAACAAACCTATTGAGTTTTCAAAAAAGTTAAGCTAAGATCACCTTATCGATTTCTGACTGAATTACTGGCAAGGCATTGATAACATGTTCTTGGGGACCGTATACCTTGACTACTCTGTCCAATTCTGAGCTACCAGGAGGGCCGCGATCAATCTGAAGATTCACCATTATAATAATTTAATATCAATCCAAGTTTCTACAGTATACTTATTTTTCGAGATAGGGGCAGATACAACTACGTACCATCATCCATGTACGAGTTTCCATTTCCAGTTTTATGAGATTGCTGCTATTTGGGCCAAGGAAAGACCCAACCTATATTAACAGATACAAACAACAAGGCTTCAAAAACAGCAGAAAAAGTAATGAAGTGTAGTTTCATCGAGTATGAGTACGATTTATCACCTTGTTCAAGGGAATGGTCACATGTTCCTCATGAATTATCGGTGGCATCAGAATTACTGGAAAAACCGGGCCATCATATGTCTGCAAACAGTTACAGGACGTGTAAGTATGAGACGACGCTGATTTCACTTCAAAAAAGAAAAAAGGAAATGGACACGAACCTTTAGGATCTTATTTAGGATGAGATGTTCAGCAGTTTTTACTTGGTCAACGGTACCCAACATGTCGATATATGTATGATTCTGAATATCGCTTTCTGCATTAGCTAATACTGTAATCGTGGCTTTTGAGATTACATGAATAATCTTCAAAAAGTGTCACAGTTTTCCCCAAATGTTGCAAAAAGCTGTAAATTAGAAAAAATGAGTATGGTATACAATTTATCAGAAGATGCAAAGAATGAAACAGATTTAAATGTGGGAATGATGTCACGTACATCTTTATTACGCATACGATAAACTTTCCTATCTGTTTCCTCTGGATTCACTTCTAAAGAAAGTGCTGATACTGATAACGAAAGAGAATCTCGTCAGACATATTGCAAAAAAAAAAAAAGAAGATAAAAACTCATACAGAATATCGAAAATGCAGCTCTGTTGTAGCAAACCCAATACACCAAGATCCGTTTCAAGAAACATAGCACAACAGAATCCATATGAAATTAACATAATTTCTCCAAAAATACTCATTAGAAACGAAACAAACATACATCGATTACTTGTTACTGAAATCAAATAAACACGATTACTGATGAAAAAACCTAACAAGAACCATAATTACTCTGACATCAACTTCAATAAACGTAATTAGCAAACAAATCAGATTACTACTACACTAATTTTGTATATAGACCATCACTTGAACATATTAATTTTATAAAAAAAACGCATCTCGAGGGCAAATCGATAGATCAAGTTCACAAGACGAAACAAAGATCCATCGATTACTTGTTACTGAAATCAAATAAACACGATTACTGATGAAAAAACCTAACAAGAACCATAATTACTCTGACATCAACTTCAATAAACGTAATTAGCAAACAAATCAGATTACTACTACACTAATTTTGTATATAGACCATCACTTGAACATATTAATTTTATAAAAAAAACGCATCTCGAGGGCAAATCGATAGATCAAGTTCACAAGACGAAACAAAGATCCATCAAATACTTGAAAATAGCAGTTATAATACAAAAACAAAAATCGAAATGCATACAATTCGATAGAGACGTTAGGAATCTTACCAAAAACTTTCTTATAAGAAAGATCTTCATCCGAAATGTAGCCGCCGTAAATGTTCTCTAAAAAATCAGGAAAAATCTGATTAGGTTCGTCGATTTTCGCTTTATCGTATTTGTCTACCACTGGATTTTGCTCCATTTTTGAGAGAAAAATGGAGAGTATCTCTATGTGTTTTAGTGTGTGAGAAAACAGAGAGAATTGAGGAAGATGTAGAAGAATTGGGTTTGACAATTTGTGAAAATTACACGAAATCACTCTTGATATTGATGTATATATGTAGCCTATACATACATATAGATATAGATATAGCGTTTCAACCGAAAGTAAAAAGAGCGGGAAAGTCTGTTACAACTAACACATAAGTTGTACTTAAGTACTCTAAGTTATTAGTTTTTTCATGATTAGTCCCTATATTTTGTAATATCTGACACGGGACCGGAATATATATTTTCTTCAAGGTCTTAAAAACTGAATTAGTAATAGACGTAACAAATTAAAACTACTTTTTTTATTATTATTTTTGAACAGCAGTTTAAAACTAGTAATTTTAGTTAGGGGTTTTGTAAGAATCTCATTACACTATAGAAGGATTGTGATTTGTGACTCTTTCGACTGATTCGGTTCTATCTTCGTACTTAAATCTTAATTACCGATTTAGATACAACCAAATTAATATGACTGAATGTTAGTTTTACTAGCATAGATTGTTTATGATACATACAGTGGGATTAAATATTTCATTTTTTCTAATAGTGGTTCGAATGATGGTTTAATAGTATGGAATATAATGTTGATACTTTTATCTTTTAAAATATTGAAAATATATTATTTGCTTCTTATATTGACTTTCACAATGATGTATTAGATGTGATGTAATAATACCCATCCAAACATTATAGATCAAACCCTTTAGCCATTACCAAGATTCAAATTCGGAGGCACACCAATTTTAGGGGCTAGCTAGTTATCTACCGTTCAGAAAGAAAAAAAAAAATTAGTTACCTAAATTATTATTTTTTTTTATAATATTATGTAGTAATTGATAGAATTTGTTAAGTTTTAAAAGGAATTAGAAGGGTACTCATACAAAAGATATTATTATTAGAGTTAATTACATTTTTCGTCCATGTGGTTTGCCCCAACTTTCAAGGATCATCCCTGAGTATACGAAATTACGTCTTTCATCCCTAAGTATGGAACTCCGTTAACATATTTGGTCCACGACCAAAACGTCCGTTAAGTAGCGGGTCACGTGAGAGGCACACCATGGGCAACTTCGTCTTTTCCCTTGTGACAACATGTGACAGCGTCTTTAATATATTTCCATCATCAATCACGTCCCTCACTTCTCACCTACCACTCTCTCTCTTCTTTATCTCTCTAAACTTTTCCCTCCATCACCAAAACCTTTGAAGATCTTACAATAGTTCATCAGATCTCATGGTAAACTGATAAAGAAAAACAAAATGGTTGTAACAGAGTGGCGGATTCGTGAAGATAAGGATATAACAGATGGAGTTGATTACACACCTGTGTATGGTAAGTGTTTCAAATATTGTAAGTTTGAAAATTTACAAAAACTATTTGTTATGTTTTAAAAATTCTGAAAATATAAAAAAAGTATTAAAACCCCTGTTCTTATGATATTATTTTTAGATGATAAACCTAAAACCCTGTGTATGGTAAGTGTTTCAAATATTGTAAGTTTGAAAATTTACAAAAACTATTTGTTATGTTTTAAAAATTCTGAAAATATAAAAAAAGTATTAAAACCCCTATTCTTATGATATTATTTTTAGATTATAAAACCCTAATATTTATAATATTATTTTTTCTGCAGAAAATGAGCCTGGTTTGTTCGCACTACAAATTAACCATGGTGGGTCGTTTACTGAGTGGCCAGATAGAACGTACTACAATGGTAAGGTTACTTTCGTTGATTTTGTCGATATTGATTTGTTTTCAGTATTGGAGTTGGATGAGATGATGTTGAAGTTAGGTTACAAAAAGGGTCAAATAATGTACTATCATTTTTTAGTCCCAAAAGGTGACTTAGATAGTGGTTTACATCCATTAAGTACTGATGACGATGTTCGTGTTTTACATAAGTTTGTTTCTACATTGAGATTGTATCAGGTTGTGGTTTACATTGAACATGGGTTCACTAATTTAAGCACTGAATTCTTGTCACCATTTAAAAAGGGGAAAGTGAGTATAGAAGAAATAGGTGATGAAGAAGCTGCTTTAATCAATTCTAAACAAAAAAAGGGTAGTTCTCGTAGATTAATGTTAGGTTGGGAAGAACCAGTTGTGAACCAAAAAGGTAGTTCTTCTAGGTTTGAGGATGTGGATCTTAATGATATAACATTTGATGATATTAATGAGACATGTAATGTGAATGAAGTAATTGATAAGGGGAAGGGTGTAGTCAATGAAACAGTTACTTGTGAGGAGAGTGAGGGCAGTGGTCATGATGACAGTGATGAGAGTGAGGGCAGTGGAGATGATAAGAGTGAGGGCAGTGGAAATGATAAGAGTGAAGGCAGTGGAGATGATGACAGTGATGATAGTGATTATATAGTTGATAAAGATAATGAAATAGATGAGGTTGAGGTTGATATGAGGGAATTTAACTTGCATATTGATCCCCAAGTGGAGTTCATGGGTTGTAACACACCAATTCAACAGACTTGTAATGAGGGCATTCATGTAGATGTCCAAAATGATGATCTTGGTGTTATAGACAATGATGAATTCAATAGTGCTTCAGATGAGGAAGGAATGGACATAGAAAGTGTTAGAGCTAGCAAGTTAAGAGAGCTAAGAAACATGCATAGGAAGGATGATAACTCAACCTTTTGGGTTTCACAAACATTTGGGACTGCTAAAGAAATAAAAGATCTGGTCAAGAACCATTCTGTGAAGACTAGAAGGCAGTTAAAGATGGTGAAGAATGACAAGGAAAGAATTAGAGTTGTGTGCATGGGGACAATACCACAGTTTGATTTATGTGTGTTAAATGGATGCAGTGGGTCTGCAAGTAACCCAACCGAACCAACTGGCCCAACTGGACCAATAGAACCAACTAGCCCAACAGAACCAAGTAGCCCAACAGAACCAATTGGCCATATTTTACAATCTGAAAGTTTGAAAAAACAGAAAAAACAAAAAAAGATTCCCAATAAAGATGGTGGGGACAAACCTGTAAATTCTCCAACATGCCCTTGGACTTTACACGTGAGTAAGCTTAAAGCACAACAAACTTGGATGGTGAAGACATTTACTCCTGAACATAAATGTCTCCCATCTAGAAAAATCCCTCACTGTACATCAGGTTTTTTAGCTAAACAAGTATATGGTCAACTAGAAAGCAACCCAGAAATCCCACCAAGAGCAATTCAAGAGCAGCTGTCTAGGGAATTAGAGGTTGGGATATCATGGATGAAGGCATTCAGAGCTAAACAAACTGCTGTGAAGATTCTAAGGGGTGACTATCGTAATCAGTATACAATGTTAAGAGATTACTTAGAAGAGTTGAGGAGGTGCAATCCCAACACAACTGTTAGACTAGATCCAGAGAGGCCTGCAGACACAAATTCTGAAACCAGACAGTTCAAGAGGGTATATGTATGTTTGGGTGCTTGTAAGGAGGGGTTCAAGGCAACACAGAGAGAGATCCTTGGGTTAGATGGTGCCTTCATGAAGGGTCCATTTCCTGGTTGGGTTCTAACTGCAGTAGGTTTGGATCCAAATAATGGGATATTTCCACTTGCTTATGCTATTGTTGAAGCAGAGACAACAATGTCTTGGGTTTGGTTCTTGACTTGTCTAGGTGAAGACTTGGATATGTGTCCACAGTCAAACTACCTGTTGGAATTCGTCTGCCCAAGACACATATTAAATTGACGTGGCTAGTACGTGATGATCCAAGTCGGGTCATACCCAATAACAAGCTAGACAAACACTAATGATTTTATTTATAAGATATGATCTTTAAATAAATATCAATACTTGAAACATTTAGAAAGTGGTTTTCTAAATAATTGCACTTGAGATATGTAAATAAATTATATGGATGATTTATTTTGAGAGAATATGTTTATAAGGACAGAGAGTTCCCACTGCGGCGCAGTGGGAGCGTGTCAAACCCACTGCGGCGCAGTGGGGGTTTTTGCACCCGAAGGCCAGAGAGTTCCCACTGCGGCGCAGTGGGAGTGTATCAGACCCACTGCGGCGCAGTGGGTTAACGTCCATGTGATGGACTAAGGGGCCGGCCCCCCCTCCCCATGTGATGTTACATGCAACTTGACACTTGTTGTCTTGCATGTTACACAAGACATAAGGCACATGGACTTGGAGTGTGAAGAGATACAATACACACATAGAGTGTATCAATTTCATAACTCTTACATGCAAGTGAGCCTTCTCTCTCATTTTTCTCTCTCAACTAGTTTTCTTCTTATTTTTGGTTCTTGGAAAAATCAGCCAAAGGGAAAAAGAAGAAAGGGGTTTCAAGTTTAATTCCTAGCATAATTTAGGGTGTTTGTTGGAAGCTTGGGGTATACTAGCTTGAGGTTCTTCTAGGTTGAAGACTTGCCACTTCAAGATCATCATCTCCTTCATTCAACCTTCTCATTAGCTTGGAAGAAGGTAGTCTTCTAAACACCCTATGGTTGATGTTTTGTATGTATGTTATTCATATAGATGGATCCTTATTGTTTGGGTTTTCTCTTAATAGTTAAAATTGGTTTTAACTACATATGTCACATTGAAATGGTTCAATTTTCCGCTGCGTTTTAATATTATAAGGATAATATTACTTTGATAAAAACCCAAAAATCCCAACAATGGCATCTAGAGCCGGTTATATGGATACATACATCAAAAGTTGAAATTTTGTTTGGACAAAATCCAATATTTTGGTCATTTGGTTATGGCCAAAATAAATACACAAAAAGGAGGTTCCTTTTTTCTTGTGTATTTTAGTGTCACAACTTAGCCAAGAGACCTTGTGAATGTTTGTGATGTGTGGATGTGTTTGTTTAATTATTCAATGGTTGTAATAGTTAAATAGGATTTTATTCATTCATTTGGTTATGTAATCTATTTATTTCATTTGGTATGTAATAAGTAGATTAGTTGCATTTTCATTATAAATGTAATCTCCAAGAAGGCATCAAAAGGTTTGGGGCTAAAAGTTGGAGGCTAATGAGAAGACCCGTAAGTTCTTACTGCGGCGCAGTGGGGGTATATCAAACCCACTGCGGCGCAGTGGGGATTCTGGGCCGAAGACAGTAAGTTCCCACTGCGGCGCAGTGGGAGTATGTCAAACCCACTGCGGCGCAGTGGGGATTCTGGGCCGAAGACAGTAAGTTCCCACTGCGGCGCAGTGGGAGTATATTAGAACCACTGCGGCGCAGTGGGTTATCAAAATGAAGAGAATCATTCAAATCACATCACAAAAGGTTACTTGAAGCATTTGGATGCAAGATCAAGTGGGAGCTCAACTAACACAATATTTTGTGTTACTTTGTCCTTAGGTTGAGACCTTTTGGCCCACTTGTTTCGGCTAACAAGTGTGGTCAAAATAGTTGGCTAATGTTGTGCACTTATTATATTTGTGTGGTTGTTTGTTTATTTTGTCATATGGATGCTCAAAACCAACAAACTTGATGACTACATAAAAGATTAAAATTGGTTTTAATATTGACATTAACTTGGTAAGTTAAAATGGGTTTTATTAAAAGTTAATGGTCACAATTATAAAAATGGATTTTATAAAAGAACCTTGAAATTGGATTTCAAGATTCATTATGGTACATAGTTTTTAACTAGAATATAAAAACTCAAACGACCTTTAAAACAAGTTAAACGCCATCCTTTTATACAACACTTAATTATTTGGGAACTCTTTGTAGGATAAAGGTCACCTAACTACTTTGAGGGAACTTATAAGTTAAGGTAAATTTATTGTACTTATGGGATAAAGGTCACCTAACCACTAGTATAGATAAATTTACATGTGTGTATAAGTAGGACAACTTGATTTGGAAGCCATGTGATTAGGGTCACCGAAGCATGGTAACCAAAGGTGTTGATGGGATTAAACATGCCAACTTAATATAAGATATTAAACCGGTCCCATACCACTAGAAATAAAGTGTTGCAATTGTCAAACGTTGACTACCTTGTTAATTTAGATCATGGGATAAAGGTCACCTAACCATCATTTAAATGTAACGTTGGATTCTAGGTTTAATTATTAATTGTCTATGAGACATAAAAGGGTATTAACAATTAAAATTTATATTTGATATCGAAAATACTAATAAAGAACTTTGTTAATCTTGTAGATGGCCGCTAACAATGCAAATAACCCCAACCCAAACGTCCATAACTTTTCACTAAGATCCATCCTTGAAAAGGATCGTCTAAACCAAAACAATTTTGTGGATTGGTTTCGTAACTTGAGAATTGTTCTTAGGCACGAAAAGAAATCCTATATATTAGACGATCCTATTCCTGATGAGCCCGAAGAAACTGATGTTGAGGCCTATAATGATTGGGTTAAATATGTCGAGGACTCCGTGCAAGTTAGTTGCATAATGCTTGCGAGTATGACTCCCGAACTCAAAAGGAGTTCGAGCATCATGGGGCATACGACATGATTACCCAACTCAAGGAAATGTTCCAACAAAAGGCAAGGGCTGAACGCTTCGAAACGGTTCGAGCGCTTCATGCATGTCGCATGGATGATTCACAACCCGTATCAACATATGTTCTTAAAATGAAAAGCTACATTGATCGCCTCGAAAGGCTTAATTGTCCCGTCTCAAATGAGTTAGCTACGGATATGATCCTTAACTCATTATCTAAGAGATTTGAAACTTTCGTGTTAAATTATAACATGAATGGATGGGACAAGACCGTTTCCGAGCTTCATGGATGCTCAAAACGGCCGAGGCTAGTATGGGAGGAAAAGTTCAACCCGTTCTCATGATCAATGAAGGCGGAAAGAAAAGGGCTTACTCCGGACCCAAGGCAAATGTTGCTAAGGGAAAGGGTAACAACAAAGGGAATTTTAAAGGCAAAGGAAAGGGAAAAATGGATACCCAAAAGGCGAAGAAGCAAAAGGTTGCTGTCAATGACCCATGCTTTGAGTGTGGGGAGGTAGGACATTGGAAACGTAATTGTCCAACCTACCTCAAAGAGTTAAAAGCTAAGAGGGATGCAGGGCAAACCTCAGGTACAATATTTATGATATATATTGAGCTTAATACAGTTTTTTCTTACATATGGGTATTGGATACCGGATGTGGAACTCATATTTGTAATATGTTACAGGGGTTCATAAGAAAAAGGAACATCAAGAAGGGGGACATTAGTCTCTTTATGGGCAATGGTGCATTGGTGCATGTTGAAGCCCAAGGAGACTATCTTTTGAAACTTCCAAATGGTTGGAAATTGTATTGAACAATGTTTTGTATGCACCTAGTTTGACTAGGAGTATTATTTCAGTTTCCCGTTTAAGACATGTTGGATATGATTTTAATTTTGTTAACAATGATATCCATGTTTCTATGAATGATGTATTGATGGGCAGCGCCGAGGGGGTGCTGGTCCCAAGAGCGAGCTGGGTGGGCGAAGGGGGAAGGGTCAACTACGGCTATGGCGGATTTATTTCGGATTTATGATTTTAATTTTGTTAACAATGATATCCATGTTTCTATGAATGATGTATTTTATTTTAAAGCTATGCCTTTAAATGGTATTTATGAATTAGTTCATGAAAACCAAACAAATGATAACTCAATGTACCAAGCTACCACCAAGAAACTTAAATTAGATTTAAGTGAAACCTATATTTGGCATTGTCGTCTTGGCCATATAAATAAGAATCGCATACTAACACTTCAAAAGAATGGTCTTTTGAAAACAAAATCGAATGATTCATTTAATGTATGTGAATCTTGTTTACAAGGCAAGATGACTAAAGCACCTTTCAAAGGCACTAATGAAAGGACAAAAGATTTATTAGGTATCATACATTCGGATGTATGTGGTCCTTTTAAGCCAATGACTAGGAATGGTGAAAGATACTTCATTACATTCACCGATGACTATAGTCGTTACGGTTATGTATACTTATTAAAGACATAAGAGTGAAGCTTTTGAAATGTTCAAAATTTTCAAGAATGAAGTAGAAACCAACTCAGTAAGACAATAAAAATTCTTCGTTCTGATAGAGGAGGTGAATACCTAAGTGATGCTTTTCAAGATCATCTTAGAAGTTGTGGGATTGTCTCACAACTAACTCCACCTGGAACACCACAACATAATGGTGTGTCTGAAAGGAGGAATCGAACTTTATTAGATATGGTTCGTTCCATGATGAGCAGAAGCTCACTACCTCTATCATTTTGGGGATATGCCATAATCTCTGCTGCCCGAATTTTAAATATGGCTCCCACCAAGAAAGTGGAGGAAAACACCTTTTGAAATATGGCATGGAAGAGTTCCATCTTTATCATATTTAAAGGTATGGGGTTGTGAGGCTTATGTAAGACATGATGCCTCAAACAAATTAGAGCCCGATCCACTAAGTGTATCTTTGTAGGATATCCCAAAGATGATTTGGGATATTATTTCTACAATCCTAATGAGCAAAATGTATTTGTTGCTCGAAAGGCTGAGTTCTTGGAAACTAAATTCCTTATGGAAGGAACTAGTTCCAGAACAGTGGAACTTGAAGAAGATCAAGAACCACTGACAGATACACACTTGGGTGACACTAGCATTCAACAAAAGGATGTTGAAGATGATCAAAGGGTTGATCAAGACACACAAAACGTTCGTAGATCTGGTAGAGCTACTTATCACCTGAGAGATATGGATTTCTCGTGGATGAATGCTACATGGTAGTTTCTGATGAACCTACCACCTACCATGATGCTATGTCCAAATCAGATTCGGACAAATGGCTAGAGGCCATGAACGCTGAGATGCAATCCATGTATGACAACCAAGTTTGGGAATTGGTTGTTGAACCTCCTAATTCCAAAGTAGTTGGAAGTAAGTGGGTGTTCAAATTGAACACGATATGCATGGAAACTTGAGTACTTATAAAGCTAGACTTGTAGCAAAAGGTTTCACTCAAACTCGAGGGGTCGATTATGATGAAACTTTTTCGCCTGTGGCAATGCTAAAGTCTATTAGGATATTATTTGCCATAGCCGCACATTATGACTATGAGATATGGCAAATGGATGTCAAAACAGCTTTTCTAAATGGATATCTTGAGGAAGATGTCTATATGGATCAGCCTGAAGGTTTTGTCGATCCTAAACATCCTAATAAAGTATGCAAGTTAAAGAAATCAATCTATGGATTGAAACAAGCATCAAGAAGCTGGAATCGTCGTTTTGATGAAGAAGTCAAGAAATTTGGCTTCATCAAAAATGCCGATGAAGCTTGTGTGTATAAGAAGGCTAGTGGGAGCATCATTACTTTTCTAGTATTATATGTCGATGACATTCTACTATTTGGAAATGACATTCCAACCTTGGAAGGTGTAAAAGCCTGGCTTGGAAGTTGCTTTTCCATTAAGGATCTGGTGAAGCCGCCTATATTTTGGGAATAAGGATCTATAGGGATAGATCAAGGCGCTTAATAGGTTTGAATCAAAGTGCATACATAGACAGATCTTGAAAAGGTTCAAGATGGAAAACTCCAAAAAGGGTTTGGTGCCTATTCAAAGAGGAACTATATTGAGTACTTCTCCATCTCCTAGCTCAAAAGTTGAGCAAGAGAGAATGAGTGGAATCCCATATGCATCTGCTATAGGATCCATCATGTATGCTATGATATGCACGAGACCGGACGTGTCATGCGCTTTAAGCATGACAAGTAGATACCAGCAAAATCCAGGTGATAGTCATTGGATGGCTGTCAAATATATATTGAAATATCTTAGAAACACTAAAGATATGTTCTTAATATATGGATCTGGTGAGGAGGAACTCGTTGTAAAGGGTTACACGGATGCGAGTTTCCAAACTGATCGAGATGATTCTCGATCACAATCGGGGTATATCTTCATTCTAAATGGAGGAGCTGTTTCTTGGAAAAGCTCAAAGCAAGATGTAGTTGCATTGTCCACTACAGAATCGGAATACATCGCCGCTTCTTTGGCAGCACAAGAAGCTGCATGGTTGAAGAAATTCATTGCCGATCTAGGGGTTGTACCTTCCATTCAAGGACCCCTAGAAATTCTTTGTGATAACGAGGGTGCGGATTGCTCAAATCAAGGAACCTCGTGCACATCAAAAGACTAGGCACATTGAGCGGAGATTCAACTACATAAGGGATGAAGTTGAAAAGGGAAAGATATGTATTCACAAAGTTCACACCGATCAAAACATTGCGGACCCACTCACGAAGCTCCTTGAAAGGCCTAAGCATGAGAGTCATACTTGTGCCATGGGACTTCGATATTCTAGTGATTGGATTTGATCTATTTTATGTATTTGGATATCGGAACACTTGTAGTTATTAACACATTTATATGAATATTGTATTTTGCATTTAAATTGTGTTATGTTCCATTTTTGCATGTTTAAATCCATGAATAAGTTAATTATTCTAAATGTCCGTAGTCGATCATATTTGTGGGAACAAATATGAATGTAAGATTATTATGAACTTGGATTGGTAGATATTCAAAAGGGTTTGAATATAGAGCAAAGTGTTGCTACCAAGGTTCATAGATATTTGTGGGATACAAATATTGGACTGACCTGCAATCAAGCATTACTACATGGAATCTCTGTGATTGATCATTAGTAATCTTGAGTTAAAAGGCGAATATCATTGTGTCCTCAGACCTGAGATACATATTGGGTCTTGATATTCACTGAATATTATACTTTGACTTAGTTCTTCGCTGTTCTGAAACATGGCAGTACATAAGACTAAGCTCAGGTATGATATAAGGTGATTGTGAGAGACGTATGTAGTCAAGATGGAATTTGTCCCTCTTATTCGTTGAGAGTAAGATGTCTAAGGCCTGCTACAAAGTTAAATCAATAGAGAATGATCACTCTGTGTCTCAGGATTTAACATGACATCTGTGACAAAAGGATAAATGATCGATTCACCTAAATCATTTCAAGTAAGGGACTTGAAGAGGATGATGTTATTGAATGGCACTTCGTCATACGTATTAGGGGTAGCAAACCGTTGTTAGGCGGTATTTGCTGCTTGCGTCAATCTTCTATGAATCTTGTGCAAGTGGGAGATTGTTGGAATTCGTCTGCCCAAGACACATATTAAATTGACGTGGCTAGTACGTGATGATCCAAGTCGGGTCATACCCAATAACAAGCTAGACAAACACTAATGATTTTATTTATAAGATATGATCTTTAAATAAAAATCAATACTTGAAACATTTAGAAAGTGGTTTTCTAAATAATTGCACTTGAGATATGTAAATAAATTATATGGATGATTTATTTTGAGAGAATATGTTTATAAGGACAGAGAGTTCCCACTGCGGCGCAGTGGGAGCGTGTCAAACCCACTGCGGCGCAGTGGGGGTTTTGCACCCGAAGGCCAGAGAGTTCCCACTGCGGCGCAGTGGGAGTGTATCAGACCCACTGCGGCGCAGTGGGTTAACGTCCATGTGATGGACTAAGGGGCCGGCCCCCCCTCCCCATGTGATGTTACATGCAACTTGACACTTGTTGTCTTGCATGTTACACAAGACATAAGGCACATGGACTTGGAGTGTGAAGAGATACAATACACACATAGAGTGTATCAATTTCACAACTCTTACATGCAAGTGAGCCTTCTCTCTCATTTTTCTCTCTCAACTAGTTTTCTTCTTATTTTTGGTTCTTGGAAAAATCAGCCAAAGGGAAAAAGAAGAAAGGGGTTTCAAGTTTAATTCCTAGCATAATTTAGGGTGTTTGTTGGAAGCTTGGGGTATACTAGCTTGAGGTTCTTCTAGGTTGAAGACTTGCCACTTCAAGATCATCATCTCCTTCATTCCAACCTTCTCATTAGCTTGGAAGAAGGTAGTCTTCTAAACACCCTATGGTTGTTGTTTTGTATGTATGTTATTCATATACATGGATCCTTATTGTTTGGGTTTTCTTTTAATAGTTAAAATTGGTTTTAACTAATATGTCACATTGAAATGGTTCAATTTTCCGCTGCGTTTTAATATTATAAGGATAATATTACTTTGATAAAAACCCAAAAATCCCAACACATTATTCAAATAAAAGGTTAGATCTTTAACTTTGTTGTTTCACTTATATAACAGAAACATATGGACTGTATAGTTGTTACTTGTTTATATAACATTGTTGTTTAATTTACAGGGTGTTATACCTGCAATTGCAAGGGTGTTCCCATGTGCTGAGCATAGATACTGCTTGAAACACATTCATGAGAACATGAAGTTGCAATGGAGGGGCAAAGCATTCAAGGATTTACTATGGAGAGCTGCTAGTGCTACAACAGTAGCCCAATTTACAAGGGCAATGGAAGAGTTGAAGAGGTTGAACCAACCTTGCTATGAGTGGCTATCAAAAATCCATCCTACGCATTGGTCAAGATCCCACTTCACAGGTATATAGTGTATGTTAAGATGAATATTATTACATTTCATATCATATTATGTGACAATTATATATATTTTTGTAACAGGGAGGGCAAAAAGTGATGTTTTATTGAATAACCTTTGTGAAGTTTTTAATAGAAGGTTACTTAAGGCTAGGGAGAGTCCAATTATAACATCCTTAGAGTTCATTAGAGAATACATGATGAAGAGGAACAGTATAGTACAATTAGAGATAGACAAATGTACTGGTCCATTAACTCCCACAGCCACTAATTTGTTAGAGAATGTCAAAAAAGAAGCTACTAGGTATACTTGTATTTAGGATGGAGGAGTAGGATTTCAAGTCAGTGGTCCATGGGGTGATCAACAAGTAGTTGATGTGAGTGAAAGGGTTTGTAGTTGTAGGCATTGGGAGTTAACAGATATGCCATGTAAGCATGCCATTGCTGCACACAACAACATGTCCAACAATAGTATGACTCTTACCATTCCTGAAACATGGGTTAATCCATGTTATTGGCTATCTACATGGAAACAAGTGTATTCTTTCAAGATAAGAGGTGTTACTGGCTCATCCATGTGGCCTAGGTCTCAAGCAACAATATCCATCACCCCTCCAGTCCATCATACTCCTGTTGGCAGACCAAAGAAGAAAAGAAAGAGGGCATTTGATGAGGAACCAATGGTTAAGGGTTCTGGTAGTTTGTCTAGGAGGCTGAAGTCTGTTACTTGTGGATTATGTGGTAATTTAGGGCATAACTCAAGAAGTTGTAAGGGTCAGGGTGGAACAAGTCAGTCTGCAGGGCAAGGTAGCAAAAGAAGGAGGGCACAAGGAGGTGAACAAGTGACTCAAGGAATGGGAACAAGTCATCCTGCATCACAAAACCAGTCCCAAGCACAACCAAATGCAACTCCAACCCAGTCCCAGTCCCAACCTCAAACCCAACCCCAACCACAACCAACTCAATCCAATGTCCAGCCCCAACCTCAAACCTACTCACAACCACCAACTCACACCCCAGTCCAGTCTCAAACCAATCAGCCACAAGCTCAATCTCAACCAATGGAAAGAGTAATGCCTCAGTCACCAGTCAGGTTCACAAAGAAACAAATTGCAGCTGAAAAAGGGATACAAACTTCAAAGAAGACTGCCAAGAAGACTACCAAGAAGACTGTGAAGAAGTGAAGACTGAACTTATGCTTTTTATGTTTCTATGCTTTTGAACAATGTGTTTAACTTATGTATGACTTTTCTGATCTTTTGTATGAATTTTGGATGGCTTAGATGTTATGATGTATGACTTTGTTTAAGTTATGTATGATTTTGGATGGTTTTTGTATGTGTTTAATCCACTCTCTGGTTATTTATTTTGTATGTATTTCTAGTTATTTGCTTCTGAATTAAAATAGATGGTGTATGTAGTTATTTACCAAGTTAAGCAACACAAAAACAAACAAAACAAAAAAAATGGAAATAAAAATCAAGATAAAAAAACTTAAAAAAAATAAACAACAACAAAAAAAAAAACAAAAAAACACCAAAAAAAAAAAGTGGGGGTGGGGGGGTTGGGGGTTGGTTGTTTTTTTTTGTTTGGTGTAAATACCACATACAACCCCTAAACAAACAACCACACAAAACCCCAAAAACACAACAACAAAACCAAACAAACTATTTACCAACTTAAGCAACACAAATAAAATTCCAATACTTTTTCTTCATTCATTACCAGAAAACTTACAAGGCACAAAATAACTTACATTACACAAAATACAGATTACACTAAACTACATTATTCTAAATTAGAAAAACAAAAAAACAACTACAATAACAATACATGAAAAAAAATAGATACATCTTTAACTTCTTGTTTTCATCATTCTTCTTTTTAAGTAGATGCTCAAGTCCATTCTTAGACCTTAGAAGACCAGGAATAATCTCAATCGAACGTGGACACATAACTCGGTCATACCAACCAATAAACCTGCAATTCGATCCTCTTTTTGGACAAGCATAAAACCTTCTGCCTGGATTACGATCGGTCCAGGAGGTCCGAATGATAGCTATACAACCACATGAACAATTAACCATAATGATTTATCACTTATATACGAAGCCCTAATTTTTTTACTGTAGAGTGTAGATGGAGATGATGAACAAAGCAGATGATGGAGATGGAGGAGAGATAAAGAAGAGAGAGATAGATGGAAGAGAGAGAGGGGGAGAAATAATAGAACCTTTTTTTTTGGATTATTATTGTGTGGTTGGGGTATTAAAGGGTGTGTCACAAGGTAAATGACCAGGTTGCCCATGGTGTGCCTCTCACGTGACCCGCTACTTAACGGACGTTTTGGTCGTGGACCAAATATGTTAACGGAGTTCCATACTTAGGGATGAAAGACGTAATTTCGTATACTCAGGGATGATCCTTGAAAGTTGGGGCAAACCACAGGGACGAAAAATGTAATTAACTCTTATTATTATATAGGTTTTGTTAATAACAGCCTTAAGGGCTGTCAATAAAAACTAATTTGATACAATAAAATTTATATTTTACTGTTATGAAATTCAATAAAGTGGTTTTTAGTATATAATGTGTTAGTTTTTAAGCATGTATTAAGCTGTTAATTAAAGTTGTTTATTATTAATATTTTTATTTAATACACTTTTTATAAAGAGAAAACAAAATTAAGTTTTTTATTCTTTCGTTTTGGTTTAGCAGCTAAAAAAGAACAATTGGATTATGAGTTTATGGTTGAGAACCTTCCCATGTTCAATTAGACCCACATTTGAAGTCTTAAACTTACAGTATTTGAGGTGGATATTGAGAACCTTCCAATGTTAGAGACTTAGAGTCAGGGGCGGATTTAGCATGGGAGCAACTGCCCCCATCCAATTTTAATACAATTTGTAATTATTTTTTTTAGTTTTTGAAAGTATATTTAGAATTTTGCCTCTAAAAAATATAATAAATAGATGATAATGAAAACATATCTTGTATAGTTAAAAGCTTATCATTGAAGTCACAATGGATAAATCAATTTAGGTTTTAATGGTGTTGGGTTGTAACAGAGACAGGGAGGGTATAGGGGGGAGAAGACGATTCATTACAAAGATACATTACTTTTATGTTTTTGACCCTTTTAACTTTTAAGTCCTTATACCTTATTAAGGTGAACATAATTACCCTTTCACTTTACTGACAAACTTTTTTGTCTTAAATTTTATATGTAGGTATTTTTGTTTTAAAGAATAACTTTTTAGTATAACACAATAATTCAAAACTTTAATCTTTCATATCCATATTAAATATTATTTGTTTCGATACTTATTATTACTTAAGAACTAGATCATTAATTATTAGTTTTATAAAGTCTTTTTAGAAATTATAATCATGGTAGATATAATAGGCATTTAGACTAGTCAAAGAGAAAACTTTTAATTGGTTGTTTCGATAAAATCTGACTTTTAAAATACCATCATATACTCATACTAGTCATAATACCCGTACGATGTACGGTAGCTATATAGATTGTATCATAAAGAAATTCGAATATGGCACATACATAATTCATGAGTATGATATAAATTGTGGTTAAAGTAAACCGATGATCGAAGCTAAATTATAATAAAAGTAATGATAAATATAATATATGTTTAGTTAGAGTTTTGGATTTACCTTAATTTTTACAATCACATCAAAATCGGAACTTGTAAGCATAGTGGATGACGACAAATAGCCTTGTGATTTCGGATTGTAAACTCAATTTTTTGAAGTCTTCATGTTAATAACTTATTATAAGTAATATGAGTTGAAGAATTGAAAAAGAAAAAGAGACAATTTTATTAATGAGAAAACGATCAATCAAATAAGGTTATAATGTGTTTTGTATTTATAAGCCAAGAGTTAGAGTTTAATTCTAAGTCTAATAAGGAAATTGAATCTATATACAATTAAAAATCTAATTTAATAAAATAGATAAATATAGATTTAGACTGACATGTGTCGCTTAAGAAACACGCCACATGTCGTTCAAAAGAAGCCTCAATCCTGTTTTAGTTTATTGGTAGATATATTCTACTAGATTTTTATTCATGTAAATAATGTTTAAAAACTTAATAATAATTATATATATTAGTTATTAAATTTATACTGTCAAAAATAAGATTGGTGATGAAAATCTATATTTATGGTAATAATGAATAAATATTATATTTAATATAAGAGTTATAATTATATTAGGACTCTATATCTATATATCAATTAATTAATTAAAAGTTTTAATTGTATATGGTATCTAAAATCTAAAAAATAAGATAAATATAGATTTAGACTGACATGTGTCGCTTAAGAAACACGCCACATGTCGTTCAAAAGAAGCCTCAATCCTGTTTTAGTTTATTGGTAGATATATTCTACTAGATTCATTTTTTTAAATTTTAATTGTCTTTCTAAGCAAAGAAAAATGAACATAAAAATGAGCTTCTAGTTTGACTATGTCCAAAATATCTAAATAATAATTCGGAATCTCTTTACAAAATTTAGTAAAGATGTCTTTGAACAAATCACCCTAGACTTCAAAAATCTCAGGACCTGAGTATGATACATGACTTCTAAATTTGCCCCCTCATAGTAAAATATCTGGCTCCGTCCCTGCTTAGAGTTCCATATTTCATATGATTTGATTTTTCTTTTTTCTTTTGTTCGACTTCTAGTCATAAAGAGGGATAGATTATATGTCTGTTTTATAAGAGATATAACGAATAAAGATGTGGCGGCTTTTTCCCCTATTAACTAGAAATTTAATCAATACTAGATTTTAGACCCGTGTCAAATATATGGGTTGTTTATGAATATATGGAACCAAAAAAAAATACTTATACATTAAATGTAAAAATATACTTTAAAAATAATTGAGATATTTAAATCTTAATATTGAATGCTAAATTATATCAAAACGGGATGCTGTAGCAGAGTTTCTTTTAAACAAAGTCTGTCAGAGAACCAATATCTTAACTTCGATAACACAATTGACCGAGTTCTCATTGATGTCTTGCAAAAAAGTAATTTTATTTTCGTGAACCATGGTTGTTAAGAACAATAAAAATAGCAGCTGGTTCATGCGGTTTTCAATGAATTCGTGTATTGTGATTTTATTTGTAGGGTTCAATTTATATAAGAATAATTTGTATCCTAAATATAGTTTGATTCAAATTACTAATAAGTAATAACAACAATGATTATCCTAATTATAGTTGATTACAATTACTAATAACAACAATATTATAATTAATTTGATTACAATTAATATTATAAAATAAAATACTGATATAAATATTAATTTGTATTAATCAAAATGTTATTATCTCTCTAACTTTTAGCTATATTTTGTTATTAGATAGACATTATGCAATAAAGTATTAATTATTTTTAAATTGGGTTAAAGTGTAAATTGGTGATGAAAAACCAAAAAGTGTAAATTAATTTAGACATGATTGTATTCTAAATATGTTTGATTCCAATTACTAATAACAACAATGATTATCCTAATTATAGTCTGATTACAATTACTAATAACAACAATATTATAATTAATTTGATTACAATTAATAATATAAAATAAAATATTGATATAAACATTGATTCGTATTAATCCAAATGTTGTAACCTCTCTAACTTTTAGTTATATTTTGTTATTAAATAGACATTATGCAATAAAGTATTAATTATTTTTAAATTGGGTTAAAGTGTAAATTGGTGATGAAAAACCAAAAAGTGTAAATTAATTTAGACATGTGTTGATTTAATTAATTTTGATAAATTGAAGGTCTGTGATTGGTCAATTGAGGTTAGATCAATTGTATTTTAGTATATACTAGATTTTAGACCCGTATCAAATACACGGGGCTTACAACATTATCAATATAATAATTCGTATGTGGAACAAAAAAATACTTATACGTTAATGTAAAAAATACTTAAAAAGGAATTTAGATATTAAAATGTTGATACTAAATGCTAAATCATATCAAGACTGGATGGTGTAGCAGAATTTCTTTCATACAAACTATTCCCAAAGAAACAATATTTTAACTTTGATTACATAATTAACCTAGTTTTCATTGATGTCTTGCCAAAAAAAGTAATTTTATTTTCGTTACTCATCTTATTATTATTATTATTATTATTAGGTTTAGTGCGCCAGAATGCAACTAACTATGCCCAAAAAGTTATAGTATGCATCAACTAACATTTTTTTTATTCTATGGCGAAAACCTGCTAAAAAGTTCTATAGCATTCAAAACTGACAGGGTATAAAGGTAGACGGTTACCACTTTGACTTTACACCGTTGACCGCTTATGTGGCCTGCTTATGTGGATTTGATTTATTAAACAAAACTAAAATATTTTATTTACACATTACATATATATATATATAGATATATATTATTTACACATTACATGTATATACATATATATATCACCACCACACACACTACACACAGATACACACACACACACACACACACACCACACACACACACACACACACACACACACACACTACACACACACTACACACACAATAATGATAATGGTATTGGGAGTACCAATCGAGAATGATAACCGGCGACCAACTGTAGCAATGGAGACGGTGGGGTGGCGCAACGGGTGCTGCCCAAAGATATGTCAATCTCCAACACAAAGCACCACCACAGCACCATTACCACCATAGCACCACCGCCGCAACACTACTACCACCACAGCACCACCGCCACACCACGACTACTGTTGGAATTTTATGTTATATCTATTATTTCATAAGTTGAAATAATCTAACATAAAATATACCAAAGTGAATAGATATGTTTAAATGGAGTTGAAAGTGTATTTAACTAATGTGAGTTTGTCCCACATTGGTAGAAGTATAAACATTAAGTGTGTTTATAAGGAGGAGTGTTGAGGAATAATAATTCCTTATAAGGGGCTACACCCCAAGTGGGCAAGGAGGGTGCGAAGCACCCGACGCGCCCGCGCCCGGGCCCGGGACCGGGGGGGTCGTGGGCGATGAGGCGTAATGTGGCGTTACTTAGACGCTCGCATCGCGCGAGCCGCTTTAGAGCCGCCTTTGTTTTTGGCTAGCTCAGCTCGGCTCCATTATGGCTTCCATGGCTCTAGTGGAACACACCTGGTGTTACCTGGTGATGTTGGTCTTCAGCTTGACACCTGTTTCAACAGGTGTCTCAAGCTCTTGACCACTACTAATAGATTGTAGTAGTGGTTCAACAAAGAACCCACCAACACTTCATTCTGGCTTCACCAGAACACTTTCTCTCCCTCTCATCTCTTCATTTTGTTCTTGAAGGTATTATTCTGGGTTCTTGGTTAACTCCGGCAGTACATACTGCTTTGGCTGTTGTACCCTGGGAAACTGACGGGTTCACTTGGGTGGCCCGAAATCAGTTTTAAGGGCCCTCTGTTAAACAGAATCCTCAGCCCGTAGTTAACTTGTTCCTTTCTTTTTATGTTATTGTCTTGTATTTTGATTCTTGTATTAGTTTCTTAGTTGTTAACTTCTTTGTAACCTTCTTGTAATTCAAATGTTTATCAATAAAATGTTATTTTAAGAATGGTGTTCCTACAATACTACATCCACAGATATATATATACCACAACCACCAACGGCCGGAAAAGGGTAACATGCCCAGATGGCCGGAAAAACGAAACTCACCCATATATATGTTACTGTGGCTTAATAGATTTGTATGTAAATCGAAACCCACAAAAGAAAAGGTAACAAGTGGCCGGAGATGGTGGTGCTGTGATGATGATCGGAAAAACGATGGTGGCTGGTAAAATGATGCTCGCCGGAAAATCAAAACTTACCATGTATTATTTTGTTAACAAATAAGCAATGAAAAAATTAATAGAAATAAATAAAGGAAGGTCCTTTTTCGTTAATTACATATGAATCGATGATTCCCCGATAAAGGAAGGACCTTTAATGAATTGGTCAGAGAAGAAACGGGATCTATCCATTGAAGTGAAAGTCAAAAGTCAAATTTGGTGTACCTTTTAAGAGCATGGAACATGGTTTGGGGTGGGATTTGTCATCAGGAGATGGAAAGATGGGGTGGAGGGTGTGGGGAAGAAGGGGTGAAATTGACAAGAGATATAGGATTATAGGTGGGGGAAAATATATCAGAGATATGTAATCTATATTGCCAATGTGGATTTGTAACTGGTCACATAAGCATTTTATCCACTTTAGTATATTTAACCAATTTCTCGCCATAAAATAAAGAAAAACGTTAGTTGATGCATACTATAACTTTTTGGACATAGTTAGTTGCATTTCGGCACACTAAACCCTTATTGTTGTTATTATTATTATTATTAAGATTTAAATTAAGATAAGATTAAGATTAAAAATAAGATAAATACTTAAATATTTATAAAGATAGTTTTTTTAAAAAAATGTTAATGGCGATCAAACACTTATTTTGATAGTTGTATTTATCTTTTATTTATCTAGATTGGGGTTTTTAAAAAACACCTAAGGTCGACAAAAAAATTTTAAATAACAAAAATTATAACTTATTAAATAGTTGTATTTGTCTAAAGGTTCTTTTTTTATAGACATTTATTTTTAGTTCTAAAAAACATAACTTAGTTTTAATAAATTGAATTAAATCACATGTTTAATTTGATAATTTAGAGAAATCAAAAGCTGTGATTGGTCAATTGAGGTTATATCAGTTGCCTTTTAGTAAATTAAGATTAAGATTAAAATTAAGATTATGATGACTATACTGTCTTTTTATCTAATTATAAAATGTTTCTTAGTTTTCCGTATAATTACAAAAGTAGTACCATACATCGATCAAAAATAATTGGTACGTTCACTACGTTGTGATTGTTTCCAAAAGATTCTCAAAGGTTTCTATTTTCTTAAGGATTCTCAAATTAACTTTTGACCCCCCTTTTTTTTTTATTGTTTATTGATATCTACTTATCTGTCCTCCCTTGCTTTTCTTTCTTTTAGTTTTTAAATTTATAAATTTAACCCTCTAGTTTCTATCACTTGCTTTTAGATGGTGTGTTGAGGGATGGAGAGTTATTTCCTTTGAGTGAATTCTTAGGGGGCGTTTGGTTCGCAAAATGTTTTTTAAGGAATTGGAATATGTCAAATGAATTTTAATTTGAAGGAATTGGAAACTGAATGGATTGGAATTTGATGGAATTGGAATTTGAATAAATTATAATCTGTATCTGTTTGGTTGACCGGAATTAAATGGAATGGAATGGAATTCATAATATAATAATAATAATAATAATTTAATAATAATAATAAAATAATAATAATAATTATAATATATATTTCTAATAATAATAATGTATATATAATATATAAGTCTATTTCTAGTAGTCACTCAAATAATGCTAGGAGTGGTACTTTTATCTTTCATAGAGTATGTTTTTGTATTCAAAAATGAGTGGGAGCACAACTTCTATCTAGGCTTCATCCAACTTCGTGTAAAAACTATTTTTATTATTATTATTATTATTATTATTATTAGATAGAAATAATAATAATAATAATAATATAATAATAATAATATAATAATAATAATAATTTATAATAATAATAATTTATAATAATAATAATTTTTATAATAATAATAATAATAATAATAATATAATAATAATAATAATATAATAATAATAATTATAATAATAATAATAATAATATAATAATAATAATATAATAATAATAATTTTTATAATAATAATAATAATGATAATAATAATAATAATTATAATAATAATAATTAATAATAATAATATAATAAAATAATAAATTTATATAAAATTATAATAAAATAATAATATTAATAATAATAATAATAGGAATAAATAATTTTTATAATAATAATATATAATATAATAATAAGTAATAATAATATAATAATAATAATAATTATAATAATAATATATAATAATAATAATATAATAATAATAATTTTTATAATAATAATTATAATTATAATAATAATAATAATAATAATATATAATAATAATAATAATAATATAATAATAATTATAATAATAATAATTTATAATAATAATAATAATAATTTTTATAATAATAATAATAATTATAATAATAATAATATAATAATAATAATTATAATAATAATAATTTTTATAATAATAATAATATAATAATAATAATAATATAATAATAAAACATAATAATAATTTTTGAAGAGTTAAATTTTGAATTCCATTGGAATTTAAAACTTTCCATCCAATTTGTCATGAAATCTTGAATTCCTTCATGTGATGGAATTCAAAGGATTCCAATTCCAATTCCTAACGAACCAAACAAGTCATGGAATAAAATCTGAATTCCATTTTGTCAACCAATCAGGATATGGAATGGAATTCAGAATCCAATTCCATCGAATTCCAACGAATTCTACGAACCAAACACCTCCTTAGGTTCAAACATTACTTATAAAATTTTCCTCATCGTTTGTGACCTTGATGATATCCCCTGACCGTTGGGAATGGTAACAAGTGTAGCTCTTAACTCTTAGGGAGGAGGAAATACAACGTCGGGTAAGGATCGGGTAGGGGGACCACGATCGGGTACACCATTTCAAGTCTTCGGGTAAGCTTCGGTAGGTGAAATCGGGTACCATTTTGAGTAGTGAAGCCGAGGAGCGGGTAAGGAGTTTTGAACGTTGGGGCTTGTGGACCCCCCTCCCAAACGGCTAAATTCTTGATTTAAAAAAAAAAAAAACCTTTTTACCCCCTATTTACACAATCTCATCCTTATTTCACACACAACATAAAATTACCATCTTCTTTCTTCTTTCACATATTCTTCAATATTTTTACACAACAACTTCCTTTCACACACACTTTCATTCACTACAATGAATCTTCGGGATTGTAAAATGGCGATCCAAGCCCACCTAAATAACGACTCTAAACACCGATCTGAAGTGAATAACGTCATTCAGGGCGTTTCTGAGAACAAAGCGGCTTACCAAGCAGAAATCAACCGACTTACTGCCCCGGGTTATTCTCGTAACACCGCGGAAAGTGAGTATCTTGTTTATCTTCGACAGAAGATCGACTGGCTAAATCAAGTTATTTTTCAGCTTACCGCCGCTTCTTCAACGTTGACTGCGACGCTAGACCACGGGTTATTCTCGCAAGGCAGTGTCGGTGGTGGTCAGGATGTAGATTACTACTCTGACCCGGGTGAGGAGTACGTATCTCCTCAACCCGGCGACGCGCCCGGGTCTCCTGAGCCCTACTGCTACATTTACTTTTTAGTATTATTTATGTTTTTTACTATTTATTATGTGTTGTGTTTTTATTTTGTGTATTTTAGTATTATTTATGTATTGTGTTTTTTTAAATTTTAATGGAATTATGTTTTATGTTTATATGGTTTTTAATTATATGTATTTAATTTAAATGGAAAAAAAAAGAAATTGGGTAAGTTTAATGAATTGGGTATGTATTGCATGAGTTTCGGGTAAGAATTGGGTAAATTTGGGTAGTTGTGAGTTAGAAGGTTTTGATTGGAGGATGATTTGGGTAAGTTTTACTCTTTGGTTACCATTCCCTCCCCCCTTAAGTCTTAACATAATATTATCAAAATTTGAATCTATGTTGATCAACCGGTACTACATAATCAATAATAAACACAATCAATAATCGAGGTCATGAAAAGCGTGAGTAAACATACTTAGTTCAAAATTTAACTAACATAATCAAGCGAGAATAACAGAGCAATTAAAAGACAAAATAATCAAATGTTTTGTTCAAACAAATAATTTTTTTGAAAAAAAAAAATTAAATAAAAACCATTTCAGCCGAACATAAATAAAATCGAGATCGACCTCAACTCCTCAAGTCCTCAACTACATACTTTTTATATATTATCAACCATCCAAAGCAGTCTCCTTTTAATGGGCAAGCCCACGATTACTAGGGTTGTGTTTATTTGGCCCCTCTCTTTACCGGATGGGGATCCTCTCAAGTTATCCCAACTTGAGAGGTCAAGTTGGGACATCCTCAACCATTGGATTAATATAAAGGGTCAAGATTCAAACTTGATTGTTAAATCTTGACCCTTGATTTTAATCCGATGGTTGAAGATGTCCCAACTTGACCTCTCAAGTTGAAACAACTTGAGAGGATCCTTATCCTCATTTGCTTTGTAACCTTTTTTGTTTTCTCTCTGACATGACTCAAAGCTGCACCAGCCGTCATTCCTCTACCCGCCCTAAAACACTAGACGAAAATATATCCTTCACAAAATCTATCACTTAACTCATTCATAACAGATAACAATTACAATAAAAATGCACCATCAAAGCTTCAAAAATAGTATTTGGTAGCCCCGCTTGCCATGCCAAAAGAGGGGGATTCAGATATTATCCTCTTAGATAATAGTTATGATATAGGGGTGTTAAAATTATGTTGGAATTGGTGGACTCGGAAATGTCGGAATTTTTTTGGAACATTGGGTATTTTTATAAACAAATAGAGAGTCAAAAGAGGTTGTAGCAAAACTACGAAGAAGTTTTAGCAGCCCAAGAAGAAAGTCTCTCAATGTACTTACAACAGCCCAAGAAGAAAAATGCCTGTTGCTCCGATCTCCCTACGCGTAGGACGTTGTTGGGCCCAAGAGCCATAGTTGGTTGATGTTTGTAACTTCTCTTATAAAAATACCTACTTCATCAAAAAACTGAAAAATCATAGTTTTTTTGCTTTCTTCTTAAGGATATTATAAATTGTTTGCATACCAAACTATTATTGCAACTTATAATTCTTGCAATTGTATGCGGTAATTTGGGCGTTTTTGACACGGAAGCAGAATAAATGTAACATTTGAGTTTTACCATCATCTAATAATAGATGTTGAAATGAGTTCGTTTGCAAAAGATATTGTATGTTTTTAGGTGCAAAAGATGCAGTTTACAATGACATATTTTGTACATTATAGTGGTTACATTGTTATTGCGAGTATGTTATATGTTTTTTAGCGGTTGATGTATGAGTGTATGACTTACAACGGGTTTAGTGTCCGTGTTCTGCCTATTTGACAGATCGTTTCATTACCTGCATAGCTGTGATCGAATTTTGTTAGTGTGTCTATTTTTGATTTGAATTTGTGCAACTTCCCTGTTTTTTCTATGTTGATGTTTTAGGTTTTTCATTAGAAAGATTTATAATTAGATGTATTATACAACAACAACAACAGTACCCAATCCCTGTGCGGAGTATGGGGGAGGTGAGCTGTAGACAGTCTTACCTCTACCCATAGGTAGAGACTGCTTCCAAAAGGACCTCCGACCATCAAGATGTAAAAGTCGGCAAGAGTGAAGTGTTTAGATACCATACCTGTCAGTCGAGAAGATCATAAGAGAATATAACTGTCTGTTTGGTCCGGCTATCATAAGAGATGTATTATGTAGGATGGAAAAAAGGTTCCTTCTCATATCTCGTAAACAGAATTAAGAATATCATTAAAATATTACGAGTATTAAAAGAAAATGCATAATAATGTAGATAGATCTATCATAATCTCATTTATGAAACATATATGAGCTTAATAGAATCCCCATATTATTGCAACTCACTCCATTTTGTGCAATATAAACTCATGCACACACAGGCTACTAGTAATAATTGTCGAAAAACAAAAAACCTCTCAGTAAAGTGAGTAAACCCAATGGTGCCACAATACAAAGACCATAACAAAAGCCCAAATGTCCAATGGTAGCGTCTCTGTTTTGGATCAAAAGGCTCATGGGTTCCGGACTACCAATTCATGTTGAAAACGCCAAGTCACTAACTGATGTATTCAGCAATGGAAGTCGATACTATTAACCAACATTTGAACTTAAGAGTATAGACACCCAAAGGAATACAAGTCTTTTCTCAAAAACCCATAATAGTTCTAAAATTAATCATTTCTATTGGTCTACTACAGCCATTAACCAAAACAAAAATACAACTATTTGGCCATATTTTTGCATAAGACTTCAAGTTCTTTGGTAACCACCACAAATTATTTGCTGTAAATATAACCAAGCCGATTAAGTTTGTATGTTGTCTATAACCCAAAAGGCCTAATTCCTTTATCAATTCAAATTGTTTGTAGCTGATTCTAAATATTCATCTAAAAAACTGGATACACCGCCACTTATAGGCCTGATTATGCGTTAATGTACACTGTTAAGTTAAATGCCCGATCCATAGCCGCAAATTGAGTTCTAATGAAATATTGAAACAATAATTGAGGTTATTGTAAGTGTAAATGAATATGAGCAGAGGAATTTTTATATGCGGTTTAATTTTTATTCATTTTGTAGTAAACAATTATTTTGGATAATTTTATATGCGGTTTAATTTTTATTCATTTTGTAGTGAACAATTATTTTGGATAATAATATGAGGTTCGAAGAAACAATTGTCATTTGTAAAGATAAACATAGCTATGTTTGATGGATTTCTTTTGGACACAAACAACTAGTACCTTTTTTTGAAAATTAAACTTTTATTCACAACTCGTCAACTTCCCAATTTAGGAAGTGGCCAACTCTCGTACAACCAAATATACAATTACATATATACGTTAAATACAATCCAATCTTGCCAACTAATGGATCCAAACTTCGATCTACATTTGAGCCAAAGGTAACTAGTGGCTTTGATTTCTTGGAAAACCTTTTCGGTGTTGATGTTCTTTCCTTCGAATTTCTTGTAATTTCTTGCTTTCCACAAACACCAACATGAAACAAAAACCACCCCTTTAAAGATTTTCTTCACCTTGCCTTGTAGACCCACATGCTCCTCAATTTCGAAGATATCTTTGACCGAAAAAAAGAAGATCGGGTTCACCTTGCACCAAATACTCACCCTATACCGAATCGTCGATGCTAACTCACAAGAACACAAAATATGTTCAGTTGTTTCCTCTGCCCCTTCACATAATACACAATCCAAGCTGCCAAAGTTGCAGCTCCTAGCCTTAAGAGCTGTCAAGGATGGAATTCTATCCATGGCAACTCTCCACATGAATATGTTGCACCTCTTAGTGACCCATTTCGACCATTTGAATACGAATCTATCACTGAAGTTGACAGTCCATGATTTGCACACTTATATATAATTAATCTAGACAAGAAAGTAAATAGAAAGTAAAGAACAAGAACAAGAGTAAAGTTCAAGTATAAGAAACTATGCAAGTCTAATCATATGTATCATTGATTAAACAGTGAATACATGGTCGATATTACAACTTGTCTTACAAGAAAATACATGAACAAACAATTGCTAAGTTTTAGACTAACTAGAAAACTTAAAACAATTACAAGAGAGAATAAGTCACACACACTTGTGGTGACAAACACACTGGTTTTTGATGCGGCTGTGTTACTTTATATAGGGGAGGAATTAGGGCAACACAACCTTGCTTTGATAGTGATTGATGGTGGTTGTCGACATCTCATTGGCTCGAAGTACTTGATTCCAGGAGCCTTTGTCTTCTTTACCAAAACGGGTATGAGAGAAAAGACCATTCTTTTGGTCCCAACTGTATCTTTGCCATACTAGGTAAAATACAGTTGGATGAACCACCATGTGACTTCTTGTCTTCTTTTGATTTGAATTCTTCCCGCCTTGACTCACAATTTGGAAAGTAAACCATCCGCTGACAAGAGTCACTGACTCGCTGAAGACTTGCTGACGACATACGTCAGCGACCATGTCTGGTCAGCGAATCCCTGACTCAACAATCTCCCTCTATTCGCTGAGAAGACTTGCTGAGTAAACTAGACTTTAAGAAAATAAAGGAATGATAGAGAGATGTCTTATATTTCATTGTGAAGCATTACATGATGATGGATCAAGCATTTACATTTTATTATAAGACATCTAAAGATTAGCAGCTTCAATCTCCCAAGCATCTTCTTGCTTAGCAATCCTTAGCACTGGGTCATTTCGTCTGTGAGGCTTCAACAACTCTTCATCTAACTTGCTGATGAACCATCTGTTGTTGGTTGTCTTAGCACACCTTCTTCTTATACTGATGATGAACCCAGTGGATGCTTTTTCAATCTCTGCCAATCGAAAGAACAATTGATCGTTCTGAAAGTTGGTGAAGAATATGCCTGCTGGATTCTCCAGCACTCTTCCTTCTTCGAAAAAGCTTCTAGGAGGAAGTCTGGTGTTCAGCGAGGCATCACCAGATATTGGAGGAAGATCAATAGGCGCTGACTGATATTCAACTTTTCTTTTTCTTTGAATCCTCTTGCCAGCTGACAAGGAGATTGATGCTGGAGTTCCAAACACTTGCCTCAGCATAGGCAGATTCGCTTTGAACTTCGTTTCATATTCTCTTGCCTTCTCAAAATATTCTTTCAGCATCTTTTGGAGAGGGCCATAGCTTTGAGCGGTCTTGTCTTTGATCAGCATGTAAACCTCAAACCATTCAGAAGCACCTAGATTGGTCACTTTGACCCCTTCAATAGTAATTGGTTTGTTTGCCCCTTCTCTTAAGATTTTCAAGTTTGTCTTCAGCCCCATATCAGCAAGAAAGGCTTGAGCAGCAGTAATCTTTTGTGGCCTTTTTCTCGTCTCCATATGCTTCAGCCACTTAGCTTTTTCTTCTTCGAAGGCCTTTCTCTTCTCACTTAGCTTTTTCTTCTTCGAAGGCCTTTCTCTTCTCACTTAGCTGTTTTTCAACCTCTGCATGCTTCTGCTTATATAAAGCTTCAGCGCCACCAGTTTTCAACAGCATTCGCTGTTCACCATCCAATTCATCTTTTTCAAGAAGAGGCAGCTGCTTGATGTATTCAAGATTTTTCCTTTCGTTCTCTTGATTTTCTCTTATTCTGTCCAGCTCTTTAATGGCCTCTTCTTGAGTCTTTCCCTCAGCAGTCAAGGCCAGTATGTCGATCACTTGATGTTCGTGACCTGCTGATGATGGGACAGATAGTTGTGCAGCAGAAAGAGAAGATGAAGGTCTCTTGTGCTGAATTTGAGCAAGGCGCTGACGCTGAGAGTCCGTCATGGGTGTTATGACAGCTTGATTGAGAAATCGTTTATGGAATACTGGCAGCATTTGCTTTGATCTATCAGTGGCCATTTCGATAGCCATGCCAGCCTCCCATGCTGCCTTAACTGCTTGGGGATTATTTGGATCAATCTGCTCCCCCTCAACTTCAACAATTTCAAACTCCCCCTCAACACCAGCTGGGGGAACTTCAGCATTATCAACATCTTTTTCAACCTCAATTTGTGCAACGTCCTTATCAACATTTGTTTCACTAGCAGGGGGCACTACCATAATGGCAGTAGATGGTTCAGGTTTATCAGCAGATTGTTCAACCTTTTCAGATTTCTCCCCCTTGGAAGTTGCATCATCAGTAGCAACTTCCACACTTTCCGGTTTGGTGTCTTGTTGTGTCACCAGCTGTAGCAACAAATGCTTTATTTCTCCTACCTCCTTCTCCAGCTTGACCTGCCTTTGACGATCTTCCTCAGTGAATGAAACTTGAGGTTGTGGAAGATCAGCTACTTGCTTTTCTAAAGCATTTATTGCCTTAGTATGATTTTCAACTTGAGTAGCTAGAGGAGAGATGAGATCACTCAACTTCTTCACTTCAGCAGCAGCAGTGTTGCTTGTAGAGGCTGCCTTTTTAGCTGAGTAGCTGGTGGAATTGGCAAGTTTAAGCAGCGAGATAGCTCCAGACTTAAGAATTTGTTGTTCACGATGAATGATTTTCGTTGTCGCATTGATTTTGTCTTGAGCAACTGCTATGGAGATTGATTTGTCTTTCAGCGTCTCTATAACTTTGCTATTCTCATCCTGTTTGTTGTACCAGCTGGTCAAGGTTCCAATCAGCCTGCCAGATTCCTTTTCTTTCCACTCAACAGCAAGAGTGGCAGCTTTGGTGAGATCATTCAACTGATGCTCAACCCTTTCCAATCGGTTTGAAGAGTAGGTAGAATAAGAAATGCCCAATTCTTTAGCAGCAAGGGGCTCAGCTTCTTTTGGCAAGTCAGAAGAACAACCAGGAACAGCTTGAAAAGACGAGGGCATGCCAAGAGAGAGCATGGTGTTCACTGGTTGAACTGGTGGAGTTTTAGGCCTTGCAGTTGGAGCCACTGACACATTTTCAGTTTCAACAGTTGTGGTTTCCGTGACTGGAGCTTCTTCAGATACAATTTCACCAGTAGGTTCAACTTCCTCATCACCTTCCTCAACTTCCATATCACTGGCCTCCTTTTCATCAGCATGATTGTATGAATCGAGCTGGAAGTCATCTGCAACAAAATCTTCCAAATCTAGATCACTCTCATTATCTACATCCTTCGCTTCAAAACTAACAACAGCTTCTTCATTTTCATCACCAACATTCACAACAGTAATTATTCCTTCATCTTCATTCCTTCTCTCAACATTTTCAACAACATTTCAACAGTACCAACACCTTCATTTATTTCAACATCATTCCCAGCCTCTTCATTTAAATCATCATAACTAGCAGCTTGCACTTCAGGTTCATCAGCAGTGGCTGCTTCCCTTTCCTTTGCTTCTTTCTTCTTTCTTTTAGGAGCAGCAGCAGCAGGTGATGATGGAGCAGCAGCCTTTGAAGGCTTTGTTTTAGCCTTTTTGGTTGGCTTGGCAGCTTGGGGTGCTTCTTGAATGATAAGTGAGCCAGCAGCCATAGCAGAGGGTGCCCTTTTGTAGATGTGATGATAAGATGAAAAGAGTACCTCTTTCATAGGAGGAGTAAGGATAGCAAACTTGTTGTCAAAAGATTCAAGGTCACAAGCAGGCTGCTTGTACACTGAAGGACCAATTCTTGGTGGTTTGCAAACGGTAGCACCAAATTGGTTGTATTTTTCCTTCAGCTCCTGTTTGAAGATCAAAGAGAAGAATCTTGTATAGGGGATTGTGTAGGAGCGGTTGCTGGCTTGAACTTTTGTCTTCATGTCTTCAAAAATGACTGAAGCAAAGTCTATGAATCTTCCAGTTGCTAAAGCATGAATGATTTGCATGTTGGAAGCTGTTGCTTGATCAAAGGACCCAGAATTTCCTCCCAAACATTGAATGACATGAGCAAATAGTAATCTCCATACCCCAGGGAGATGTTTCTTAGTGGGGTTGCTGGGAACGGGTTCAGGCTTTTCCAAGTCTGTTCCATATCCAATGGTTGGCAACCATTCCTTCCATTGTTCTACTGTCGTTGGATCAACAAAAGGCTTTTCTTTTGTTTGATCAGGGAGACCGAGTGCTGTTCGAATTATTTTGGGTGTGATTATGATGGTGAGCTGCTTCTTTTTCACAGTGCCAGAGATAACACCAATACTTACTTTGTAATCACAAGTCCACCAGAACTCCCTAAGGAGATAGACATACATGTCTTCTGGGTCAGAATAAATGGCATTTTTCACAGGGCATGCTTTTATGAAATCTAGCATTTGTTGGTACCCAGTTATGCCAGAAGGAACTTCAAGGGAACCCAAACAATTATTGGGTTTAATGGTAAGCCTTTGGGCTTGAAAATTAACTTTTGAAGAGGAAGCAATGGTTTCTGGATCAAAAGTTTTGGAGTGCATGTAGAGAGGAACTTGTTTAAGGGCCTTTTGAGTACCCAGATCATCTGCAGGTAATTCAACCAGTTCTGGTTGATTTGTAGGTGGAGGATTTTGGATTTGCGTTTGAGACACTGGTTGTTGTTCAAGAATGGGTTGTTCAGATGAAGAAGCCATTTAGAAGTATGAAGAAGAAGATGAATAGTTTGAAAGGAAATAGAAAAGTTTTGTGAAATTTGAGAGATTTAAGAGAATAAGAGAATATGAATTGAAAAAAAAATCGAAAATAGAAGAAGATATGAAAGTATAAAAGACGGAGATGGAAAAGGTTTGGCTATATATATGGTATTTTAGTGGGTCCTATTGACTGCAAAAGTGAACCGTCACATATACTCTCTTTCATACGTAATATTTGAATATACGTATTTTAATATATAAAGAAGTAAAAAGAAATGAGTTTCCGAATTAAATAAATATAAAATATTAATATTTAACTTGAAAAATACGTTTAATATACGTATGTGAGTAACGTATGAAAACGATTTGATGTGACAACTTGTACCACAATTTCAAAAGTACTCGAGTGGTTACGGCGGATACAGTGTACAAGTTGCCCATTAGGGAGAAAATCGAGGTAACCGTTTGAAGTTCCAATAAAATATTAATAAATATACTTGGTGGATATGCTCACATGATAAAATAGTTGAGATTGAAGTATATCCACTGACTATTTAGAAAATCTGGTTACCTTATTTAGAGAAAGAGTTTCAGTCAGCGACTTCTCAACTAATGATGGTCGCTGACAAACTTTACACAATTTTTGGCAAACTGTCAGCCATAAACGGATTTAATAAGTCTTTACCATAGCCGTTCGCTGCTGGACTAGATGAAGACTTTCAGCTCTTCATTGCTTTTATTTGCTTTTACCCAAAGCAACAGGGACTAACGGATTTGGTATGTCTTTACCAGAGCCGTTTGCTGCTGGACTAGATAGAGACTTTCAGCTCTCTATTGCTTTTGTTTTGCTTTTTCCCAAAGCAACAGGGACTAACGGATTTGGTATGTCTTTACCAGAGCCGTTTGCTGCTGGACTAGATAGAGACTTTCAGCTCTCTATTGCTTTTATTTTGCTTTTTCCCAAAGCAGCAGGGATTAACGGATTTGATAAGTCTTTACCAGAGCCGTTTGCTGCTGGACTAGATAGAGACTTTCAGCTCTCTATTGCTTTTATTTGCTTTTTCCCAAAGCAGCAGGGATTAACGGATTTGATAAGTCTTTACCAGAGCCGTTTGCTGCTGGACTAGATAGAGACTTTCAGCTCTCTATTGCTTTTATTTGCTTTTTCCCAAAGCAGCAGGGATTAACGGATTTGATAAGTCTTTACCAGAGCCGTTTGCTGCTGGACTAGATAGAGACTTTCAGCTCTCTATTGCTTTTGTTTTGCTTTTTCCCAAAGCAGCAGGGATTAACGGATTTGATAAGTCTTTACCAGAGCCGTTTGCTGCTGGACTAGATAGAGACTTTCAGCTCTCTATTGCTTTTATTTGCTTTTTCCCAAAGCAGCAGGGATTAACGGATTTGATAAGTCTTTACCAGAGCCGTTTGCTGCTGGACTAGATGAAGACTTTCAGCTCTTCATTGCTTTTATTTGCTTTTACCCAAAGCAACAGGGACTAACGGATTTGGTATGTCTTTACCAGAGCCGTTTGCTGCTGGACTAGATAGAGACTTTCAGCTCTCTATTGCTTTTATTTGCTTTTTCCCAAAGCAGCAGGGATTAACGGATTTGATAAGTCTTTACCAGAGCCGTTTGCTGCTGGACTAGATAGAGACTTTCAGCTCTCTATTGCTTTTATTTTGCTTTTTCCCAAAGCAGCAGGGATTAACGGATTTGATAAGTCTTTACCAGAGCCGTTTGCTGCTGGACTAGATAGAGACTTTCAGCTCTCTATTGCTTTTATTTTGCTTTTTCCCAAAGCAGCAGGGATTAACGGATTTGATAAGTCTTTACCAGAGCCGTTTGCTGCTGGACTAGATAGAGACTTTCAGCTCTCTATTGCTTTTGTTTTGCTTTTTCCCAAAGCAGCAGGGATTAACGGATTTGATAAGTCTTTACCAGAGCCGTTTGCTGCTGGACTAGATAGAGACTTTCAGCTCTCTATTGCTTTTATTTGCTTTTTCCCAAAGCAGCAGGGATTAACGGATTTGATAAGTCTTTACCAGAGCCGTTTGCTGCTGGACTAGATGAAGACTTTTAGCTCTCCATTGCTTTTATTTGCTTTTTCCCAAAGCAGCAGGGATTAACGGATTTGATAAGTCTTTACCAGAGCCGTTTGCTGCTGGACTAGATGGAGACTTTCAGCTCTCTATTGCTTTTATTTTGCTTTTTCCCAAAGCAGCAGGGATTAACGGATTTGATAAGTCTTTACCAGAGCCGTTTGCTGCTGGACTAGATAGAGACTTTCAGCTCTCTATTGCTTTTGTTTTGCTTTTTCCCAAAGCAGCAGGGATTAACGGATTTGATAAGTCTTTACCAGAGCCGTTTGCTGCTGGACTAGATGAAGACTTTAAGCTCTTCATTGCTTTAATGTTCAGCGAGTAAGACACACTTAAACTCGCTGATGAGGGTTTTGACTGCAAGAGTCAATTTTCAACTTATAAAGAGACAGATAAGTTGAATTTTAGCAAACATGACACGTCATGTTGCTGATTCACCATTCAACATTCCTAACTTGCTGACCAGATACTTAAAAATTCTCTTTACAGCGAGAAGATGAGACTCCCTAGGAGAAGCTTGATATCTTGCACATAAGCAAGTAGCAAACATGATGTCAGGACGACTCGCTGTGAGATACATCAACGAGCCAATCATACCCCGGTAGTGAGTGGGGTTCACATGTTTGCCATCAGGGTCAGCATATAGATTATTTGGAGGAGACATGGGAGTGGGCTTAGTAGTAACATTGGACATGTCAAACTTAGCCAGCATGTCTCGAATGTACTTCTCCTGATTGATAAAGATACCATTTGGGAGTTGGCGAATTTGAAGACCAAGAAAGAAGGTCAGCTCACCCATCATGCTCATCTCAAAGTGAGAGGACATCAGTGAGCTGAACTTGGTGCAAAGCTTCTTGCTGGAGGATCCAAAGATGATGTCATCTACATATATTTGAACATAAAGGACATCAGCACCCTTTCTGTAGATGAATAGGGTGCTGTCAATGGACCCTCGCTGAAACTTATTAGAAAGAAGAAACTCAGAGAGAGTGTCATACCAGGCTCTAGGAGCCTGCTTAAGACCATAGAGTGCCTTATAGAGACGATAGACATGGTGTGGCTTGGCTGGATCTTCAAAACCAGGTGGCTGCTTAACATAAACTTCCTCATCGAGTTTTCCATTTAGGAAAGCACTCTTTACATCCATTTGATATACTGTGAAGTTTCTGTAAGCAACATGTGCCAAGAATAAGCGAATAGCTTCTAATCGGACCACTGGTGCAAAAGTTTCATCATAATTGTAACATCTCAATCCTTTTAATTAACGGTTGACTAGAGTCGTTAAGTCAACATTATGTGCCGTTAAGTCTTTGATAGATTTCATGCTTATATGTAGTTAATGTGTTATGCGTGTGGGACTTGAATGTCTTATTGATTGATGTAGTAATGTGGTTAAGATGTAGTTAAATGCCTTTTTGAGGTGTTCAAAGTGTTTAATGAGTTGTATATAGTCCATAGAGGTGTTTTGGAGCTAAATATGAGTCGGCGCAACTAGCTAAGCTGCGGCGCAACTAGCTAAGCTGCGGCGCAACTAGCTAAGCTGCGGCGCAACTAGCTAAGCTGCGGCGCAACTAGCTAAGCTGCGGCGCAACTAGCTAAGCTGCGGCGCAACTAGCTAAGCTGCGGCGCAACTAGCTAAGCTGCGGCGCAACTAGCTAAGTGCGGCGCAACTGGCAGTTGCGGCGCAACCAGTTTCCAGAAACATAAGTTGCGGCGCAACATAGTATGTTGCGGCGCAACTGAAGGTTTGAACTGCGGCGCAACGTATGGCTGCGGCGCAACTGTAATACAGAAAGATAAGTTGCGGCGCAACGTGGTATGTTGCGGCGCAACTATGGCTGCGGCGCAACTGTAATACAGAAAGATAAGTTGCGGCGCAACATGTAGGTGTTGCGGCGCAACTGTAATACAGAAAGATAAGTTGCGGCGCAACTAGTAGTTGCGGCGCAACTGCTAGTGCGGCGCAACTATGTTGCGGCGCAACTAGTAAGTTGCGGCGCAACTGAAGGTTTGAACTGCGGCACAACGTATGGCTGCGGCGCAACTGTAATACAGAAAGATAAGTTGCGGCGCAACGTGGTATGTTGCGGCGCAACTGAAGGTTTGAAGCTGCGGCGCAACTATGGCTGCGGCGCAACTGTAATACAGAAAGATAAGTTGCGGCGCAACTAGTAGCTGCGGCGCAACTGTAATACAGAAAGATAAGTTGCGGCGCAACATGTAGTTGCGGCGCAACTAGCTGCTGCGGCGCAACTATGTTGCGGCGCAACTCACCAGTAATGCAGGAAAGCTAAGTTGCGGCGCAACTAGCTAAGCTGCGGCGCAACTAGCTAAGCTGCGGCGCAACTAGCTAAGCTGCGGCGCAACTAGCTAAGCTGCGGCGCAACTAGCTAAGCTGCGGCGCAACTAGCTAAGCTGCGGCGCAACTAGCTAAGCTGCGGCGCAACTAGCTAAGCTGCGGCGCAACTAGCTAAGCTGCGGCGCAACTAGCTAAGCTGCGGCGCAACTAGCTAAGCTGCGGCGCAACTAGCTAAGCTGCGGCGCAACTAGCTAAGCTGCGGCGCAACTAGCTAAGCTGCGGCGCAACTAGCTAAGCTGCGGCGCAACTAGCTAAGCTGCGGCGCAACTAGCTAAGCTGCGGCGCAACTAGTTTCGGCGCAACAGCATAAGTTGCGGCGCAACATAGTATGTTGTGGCGCAACTGAAGGTTTGAACTGCGGCACAACGTATGGCTGCGGCGCAACTGTAATACAGAAAGATAAGTTGCGGCGCAACGTGGTATGTTGCGGCGCAACTAGCTAGTGCGGCGCAACTCCATGTTGCGGCGCAACTCACCAGTAAGTGCGGCGCAACTGGCTAGTTGCGGCGCAACCAGTTTCCAGAAACATAAGTTGCGGCGCAACATAGTATGTTGCGGCGCAACTGAAGGTTTGAACTGCGGCGCAACGTATGGCTGCGGCGCAACTGTAATACAGAAAGATAAGTTGCGGCGCAACGTGGTATGTTGCGGCGCAACTAGTGTTGCGGCGCAACTAGCTGCTGCGGCGCAACTCCATGTTGCGGCGCAACTCACCAGTTTTCAGAAAAGTTATACTTTTGAACCGTAACTAGCTAAGCTGCGGCGCAACTAGCTAAGCTGCGGCGCAACTAGCTAAGCTGCGGCGCAACTAGCTAAGCTGCGGCGCAACTAGCTAAGCTGCGGCGCAACTAGCTGCTGCGGCGCAACTGGCAAGTTGCGGCGCAACCAGTTTCCAGATAAGTTGCGGCGCAACATAGTATGTTGCGGCGCAACTGAAGGTTTGAACTGCGGCGCAACATGTAGGTTGCGGCGCAACTGTAATACAGAAAGATAAGTTGCGGCGCAACGTGGTATGTTGCGGCGCAACGTATGGCTGCGGCGCAACTGTAATACAGAAAGATAAGTTGCGGCGCAACGTAGGTGTTGCGGCGCAACTGTAATACAGAAAGATAAGTTGCGGCGCAACTAGTAGCTGCGGCGCAACTGTATCAGAAAGTAAGTTGCGGCGCAACATGTAGGTTGCGGCGCAACTGTAATACAGAAAGATAAGTTGCGGCGCAACTAGTAAGCTGCGGCGCAACTGTAATCCAGAAAGATAAGTTGCGGCGCAACTATGTAGTTGCGGCGCAACTGTAATACAGAAAGATAAGTTGCGGCGCAACTAGTAGTTGCGGCGCAACTAGCAGTGCGGCGCAACTATGTTGCGGCGCAACTCACCAGTAAGTTGCGGCGCAACTAGCTAAGCTGCGGCGCAACTGCTAAGTGCGGCGCAACATAGTATGTTGCGGCGCAACTGAAGGTTTGAAATGCGGCGCAACGTATGGTTGCGGCGCAACTGTAATACAGAAAGATAAGTTGCGGCGCAACGTAGTATGTTGCGGCGCAACAGTGTGCGGCGCAACATAAAGTTGCGGCGCAACTGAAGGTTTGAACTGCGGCACAACGTATGGCTGCGGCGCAACTGTAATACAGAAAGATAAGTTGCGGCGCAACTGTAATACAGAAAGATAAGTTGCGGCGCAACGTGGTATGTTGCGGCGCAACAATGTCAGTTTCGAAATGAGTTTAACTTTTGAACCTCCAATGCGTAGTCGTTGTCGTGGGTCTTGTTTGTAGGTGTTGAGGTCTGAGATATGACCTTAGTAACGTGAGTATTAGCGTGTCTAATGGTCGTTTACTATATATAGGTAGACGAGACTGTTTGCTTTGCACGGTAACGTAGTTGCCTTTTGTCGTGCGCTTCTTTGAGGTAAGATACACTACTTTTGACACACTGAGGGTTCAACAAACGATGGTTTCATAATTATAACTTCCCAATTGGTAACTTATGTTGTTTATGGGTATATGGGTTACATGGGAGGTAATATGGGATATGTAGCTGACCTTTGAGACCTGAAATGCAGTCCCTCATGATATGTATTGTAGTGCATGTTATGATATGACGTAGGACGTAGTGCTATGTATGTAGTATAATGTAGTGATATGATATGCAGTAACTTGTGATGTTATGAGATGTAGTATATGTTGTTATTGATTGATGTTGTGCATGTTTGTATGGCTTGCTCATCTAGTTCACTAGACTTGCTAAGTTGCCATGACACGTGCACGTTTAAGGGCCCAAAACGTAAAAGCAGTTAACGTAGTAAATGTTTAGGTAATGTAGTCACCTAAACTAAATGATGTAGTTTCGAGCTCGTAAAACTTTGATGCAGGAAAGTGTTAAGCTTAACCCGTACTTGCCCTAGCCCGACTAAGTGCATTGGCGTAGGTTGCTTGGGTGGCCCCTTGCAACATGGTCAATGAGATGCAGTTGAGTAATACGAGGTGTCTGACCCGCCCTCATTTGTCTTATACATACGGATTACTCGGGGATTGGCTTGCCATTCCTTAACGACGTTTGATGTTCAACTGAATGGTTGTCATCTAGTCGGGTGTAACTTATGTTGCACATTGACGCAGTTAAAATGTAGTAAAGTAGTTAAAATGAAGTAAAACAGTTAATGTAGAAAGCAGTTATGTGATTATATGTGTGTAATGAATAAAGCAGGATAGGCACACTTAGGGTGGTTCATCCTAAGATGAAGTACTGTGTGTTTGATGTGTGTTGTACCTTAATGAAGTATACAAATCCATCATGTTTGAAATGGACAATTGTTTTATAACTTGAGTGTTATCTTACTTAGCTAATTCGTTAGCTAACACTTGTCTTTTGAAATGTGTTGCTCCCTCAGGTTTAGCGTAGCTGAGGTAGTTGATGAAGAAGAGCGAGGAATGGGTAGATAGCTTGATGAAGTCCTTAGCTACCCATAGATGCTGAACTTCTATAGACATTTGTTTATGTTTGTCTTTAATGGAGTTGGATTATTATGTAGTCGGTTGTTTTGTGTTGGTTAACCAAAGGCCTCCGCGAAGGCCACTTCCGGGTGCACAGCCCACAAGGTCAGAAATTGATAGGGCAAACCCGGTGATTGAACAGGTTCCCAATCAAGCAGAATTACATGAAGAGTTGAGAGCTATCCGAGCTCTTTTGATGAGAAATGAAGAAGAGTTAGCACAATTGAGGGCAGAAAGGGATGCTAGTTTGCACCGGAATGAGCGTACCGATGGAAACTATTCGAACCGCTCAAACCGTGCTGAGCCATCGAATGTAAGGTCATTGGTTGCTCCTGAGGATGTAGTTGCTGAGGTGAATGGTGTAGAAAATATGGTGGAACCTCGAGTCGTGGTTGCCCCTCGTGTTAACAATTTTAAGTATGAGAGTTTTCAGAAATGTGGTGCTAAAGACTTTGATGGTACTCAGAATGCAGTGGGTGCCATGGAGTGGTTAGAAGACATTGAGGTGGTCTTTGTTTCATGTTATTGTCCTGATGACATGAAAGTTTTGTGTGCAACTCGTATGTTGAAAAAGAATGCCCGTAATTGGTGGAGGGCTACTACAGTTTCCATAGCTCCCGAGGTGCTAGCTGTGATGCCTTGGTGTACTTTTAAGGAAAAGTTCTTGGAGGAGTATGTTGGAACTCGAGAGTTGAGGCTGATTGAGAAGGAGTTTAGGGCTTTGATTGCTAAGCCCGGTGCTATAACGGAGTATGCCCATTCGTTTATGGAGAAACTTAAGTTTGTAGGACATATGGTCCGTAGGGAGGTGGACCAGATTGAGGCATATTGTGATGGTCTCCCGGTTAGTTATCGTGGTCTTTGTAGGCAACACACTACATTGTCTGCAGCCATTAAGGAGTCTAAGAGGTTGGATGATGATTTCAAAACTGAAAAAGCAGTGGAGAAAGCCGACGATAAGAAGTCGGGATTCAAGAGAAGATCTAATTGGTCTTCGGGTTCTAATAAGAAGTTCAAAGGTGGTTCTACCTCGAATGGAGGTAAAGACAAGAAGAAGAGTGGAACGTGGTGCCCCACTTGCAAGACTACTCATGATGGTCAATGTTCAGACAAGACCAAAAGGTGCCATAAGTGTGGTTCATCGGGGCATATTGCAGCTGATTGTAGGGATAGGATGCGTTGCTACAAGTGTCAGGAAACAGGTCATCTCATTGCAGACTGTCCACAGATGAAGAATGATGGAAAGAAGGCAGTCGCTCCAAAGACAAGAGTTCAAGCACTTCAAATGACGGTGGAAGCTGCTAAGGACAACGATGAAGTGGTAAGCGGTACTTTCCTTGTTAATTCAAAACCTGCTTCTGTTCTTTTTGATTCGGGTGCAAATAGGTCCTCTGTATCTACCTTGTTTGCTCCTAAGCTTGAAAGAGTCACTACTCCCTTAGATTGTTCTGTAGAGGTAGAGATTGCCAATGGTACTATTAGTGACATACGTGTGGGCTATGATGATTGTGACATTGAGATTGAAGGTCGCTCTTTTCCGGTCTAGTTATTACCTACTACTCTTGCTGGTTTTGATATAGTGATAGGTATGGATTGGTTGTCTCAAAATGATGCCACAATTATATGTTCTCAAAAGGTAGTTCGTTTCACTACCCCGGATGGTGTAGTCATCTCTGTTTATGGAGATAAGAAGAAGGGGGGCTTGAAGATCATTAATTTAATGAAGGCTCTAAATTGCATTCGACATAATAAGAATCACTTCCTTGCTTATGTGATTGATACACGAAAGGAGAAGTCTTCTATTTCTAACGTTGATGTGGTTTCGGAATTTTCTGATGTCTTTCCGGATGATCTTCCCGGTATTCCTCCCGATCGAGAGGTCACTTTTCAGATTGATCTTGTTCCCGGTGCTACTCCAGTTGCAAAGGCACCATATCGTTTGGCTTTTACTGAGATGAAAGAGTTGATGGCGCAACTTCAAGAGTTACTTGACAAGGGTTTTATACAACCTAGTTCCTCTCCTTGGGGAGCTCCGGTTTTGTTTGTAAAGAAGAAAGATGGTTCAATGCGCATGTGTATAGACTACCGTGAGTTGAATAAGCGAACGGTTAAGAACAAGTATCCTCTTCCGCGTATTGATGATCTTTTTGATCAACTACATGGTGCTTCATACTTTTCTAAAATAGATTTGCGGTCCGGCTATCACCAATTGAAGGTTAACAAGGAGGATGTTGCGAAAACATCGTTTCGTACACGATATGGACATTATGAATTCTTAGTCATGCCTTTTGGTTTGACAAATGCTCCAGCTGCTTTTATGGATCTTATGAATCGTGTTTGTCGTCCATTCTTAGACCATTTTGTGATTGTTTTTATAGATGATATTCTGATTTATTCTAAGTCTGAAGCCGAGCATCGAGAACACTTAAGGGCTGTCCTTGAAGTCCTTAGAGAAAAGAAGCTATATGCAAAGTTCTCTAAATGTGAGTTCTGGCTTAGAGAAGTTCAGTTTCTTGGACATGTCATTTCTTCCGAAGGAATTAAAGTTGATCCCTCAAAGATTGAAGTTGTTTCTAAGTGGGAGCAGCCAAAGACTCCCACGGAGATCAAGAGTTTTCTTGGTTTAGCCGGCTATTATCGAAGGTTTATACAAGATTTCTCTCGTATAGCTAAGCCAATGACCGAATTGACGAAGAAAGGAGTAAAGTTTGTGTGGTCGGAAGCTCAAGAGAAGGCTTTTCAAACGTTGAAGACGAAGTTATGTGAAGCTCCTATCCTTGCCTTACCCGAAGGTACAGATGATCTTGTTGTTTATAGTGATGCTTCCAGTACGGGTTTGGGTTGTGTTCTTATGCAGAGGGATAAGGTTATTGCCTATGCTTTACGCCAATTGAAGCCATATGAAAAGAACTACCCGACTCATGATCTTGAGTTAGCGGCGGTGGTGTTTGCTTTGAAGTTATGGAGACACTACCTATATGGCACTAAGTGTACCTTGTACACCGACCATAAGAGTTTACAATATGTGTTTACTCAGAAAGAAATGAATGTGAGACAAAGGAGATGGATGGAACTGTTGAAAGACTATGATTGTGAAATCAAATACCATCCCGGTAAAGCCAATGTAGTGGCTGATGCATTAAGTAGGAAGGTGCAGAATTTTTCATGTAGATTGATGAGCATGGTTGTACAAGCGAAGTCGGGATTACTTGAACGTATCAAGGAGGCTCAAGTTAAAGCGTTAATGAATTATAACATCGACAAAGAAAGTATTGGAATGAAGAAAAGATTAGTGATGGAGACGAATAGCCGTGGATTCCGGACTTATAAGGGTCGAATTTGGGTGCCATTACTTGAAGGTAACCGAGAACTGATACTTGAAGAAGCCCATAGGTCAAGGTATTCAGTTCATCCCGGTGCTACAAAGATGTATGCAGATTTGAAACCCATCTATTGGTGGCCTAATATTAAAGGAGAAGTAGCACATTTTGTGGAAAGATGTTTGACTTGTGCATGGGTTAAAGCAGATCACAAAAAGCCATATGGAATGTTGCATCAATTGGAGATTCCCGAATGGAAATGGGATCATATAACTATGGATTTTGTGACCAAGTTACCTAGAACTCCAAAGGGTAATGATATGGTTTGGGTCATTGTGGATAGATTGACGAAGAGTGCTCATTTCTTGGCAACCCGCCAGGATGTGCCATTGACTAAGATGGCAAAGATGTATATAGAGGAAGTTGTCTCAATGCATGGTGTTCCATTATCTATCGTTTCAGATCGAGACACGAGGTTTGTATCTAGCTTTTGGAAAGGTCTCCAAAAAGCATTAGGTACTAGGGTGAATTTGAGCACCGCCTATCATCCTCAAACCGATGGGCAAAGTGAGAGGACGATACAAACATTGGAGGATATGTTGAGGGCTTGTGTATTGGAATATGGTGGAGCATGGGACGACCATTTGAAGATGATTGAGTTTGCTTATAATAATAGCTACCATGCAAGCATTAGAATGCCGCCATTTGAAATGTTGTATGGTAGAAGGTGTAGGACTCCAAGTTGTTGGATGGAGCCCGGTGAAAAGCAAATTACAGGTCCTGAAATTATAGAGTTCACAGCGGAGAAAGTTAATATTGCTAAAGAAGCTCTTCGTGTGGCAAGAGAAAGACATAAAACTTATGCCGATAAGAAAAGAAGGCCGGTTGAGTTTGAAGTTGGTGACATGGTGATGCTAAAAGTATCCCCATGGAAAGGAGTCATTCGCTTTGGAAAGAAAGGTAAGTTGAGTCCAAGATTTATTGGACCATTTAAAGTTCTGAAGCGTATTAAAGATGTGGCATATCAGTTGGAATTACCTCCAGAATTGGATGAAATTCACAACACATTTCATGTATCCTATTTGAGGAGTCAAGTGTGATTCCTATCGAAGATGTGAGCATTGATCTAAGTAAAAGGATGATTGAGGAACCAATAGCGATACTTGGAAGGAATCAAAAGAAGCTACGCAGGAAGATGATTGACCTTGTGTTGATCAAGTGGAAGCACAACCATGGAGAAAGTCTCACTTGGGAAACCGAGTCGGTGATGAAAGAGAAATATCCAGAGTTGTTCCTTTCTGATGAGATTCCGGGGACGGAATCCTCTTAAAGGGGAGGTAATTATAACATCCCAATCCTTTTATTTAACGGTTGACTAGAGTCGTTAAGTCAACATTATGTGCCGTTAAGTCTATGATAGATTTCATGCTTATATGTAGTTAACGTGTTATGCGTGTGGGACTTGAATGTCTTATTGATTGATGTAGTAATGTGGTTAAGATGTAGTTAAATGCCTTTTTGAGGTGTTCAAAGTGTTTAATGAGTTGTATATAGTCCATAGAGGTGTTTTGGGCAAGAAATATGACTTTATGAAGCTTAGGGACCAATTTTGACATGGTGTGAAAGTCAAAAACGGGTTTAGGGTCTTGGAGGGAGCCATTAGTTCATCATTTGCAGAAATATTACTTTTCTCTCAAGCCCTAGCCACCCCTTTGATCCCCTATCAAAATTCTATGCCGAAAATCCTTCAAACGTGTGATTTAGGAGTGATTGATCGAGTATTTTGCATCCCCATTGTGATCTTCAGGTAGTAGAGGTATATTGATTTTGATTTTGTGTCTTTTTGATCATACGAGTCATTAGAAATCAGATCTAGACCATTGGAGGGTCAATTGATGTCGAAATAACGTTTGTTTTAATAATGCAAATCATGAGTGGTTTAATAAAGGAGTTACTTGCATTATAATGGTTTGAAAATGAAGGATTTTGATGTATGTAAGTCATGTATTTGATTTGGAGTCATTTGGATCTGGTTTGGGGTGTAATCGATCGAACTTGTGCAGAATCGGGGCTGGTTACGGCGCAACTAGCTAAGCTGCGGGGCAACTGGTTTCCAGAAAGTTAAGTTGCGGCGCAACATGTAGGTTGCGGCGCAACTGAGGGCTGGTGTTGCGGCGCAACATGTAGGTTGCGGCGCAACTGTAATACAGAAAGATAAGTTGCGGCGCAACGTGGTGTGTTGCGGCGCAACAGTGTCTGTTTCGAAATTAGTTTAACTTTTGAACCTCCAATGCGTAGTCGTTGTCGTGGGTCTTGTTTGTAGGTGTTGAGGTCTGAGATATGACCTTAGTAACGTGAGTATTAGCGTGTCTAATGGTCGTTTACTATATATAGGTAGACGAGACTGTTTGCTTTGCACGGTAACGTAGTTGCCTTTTGTCGTGCGCTTCTTTGAGGTAAGATACCCTACTTTTGACACGCTAAGGGTTCAACAAACGATGATTTCATAATTATAACTTCCCAATTGGTAACTTATGTTGTTTATGGGTATATGGGTTACACGGGAGGTAATATGGGATATGTAGCTGAACTTTGAGACCTGAAATGCAGTCCCTCATGATATGTATTGTAGTGCATGTTATGATATGGCGTAGGACGTAGTGCTATGTATGTAGTATAATGTAGTGATATGATATGCAGTAACTTGTGATGTTATGAGATGCAGTATATGTTGTTATTGATTGATGTTGTGCATGTTTGTATGGCTTGCTCATCTAGTTCACTAGACTTGCTAAGTTGCCATGACACGTGCATGTTTAAGGGCCCAAAACGTAAAAGCAGTTAACGTAGTAAATGTTTAGGTAATGTAGTCACCTAAACTAAATGATGTAGTTTTGAGCTCGTAAAACTTTGATGCAGGAAAGTGTTAAGCTTAACCCGTACTTGCCCTAGCCCGGCTAAGTGCGTTGACGTAGGTTGCTTGGGTGGCTCTTGCAACATGGTCATTGAGATGCAGTTGAGTAATACGAGGGGTCTGACCCGCCCTCATTTGTCTTGTACATACGGATTACTCGGGGATTGGCTTGCCATTCCTTAACGACGTTTGATGTTCAACTGAATGGTTGTCATCTAGTCGGGTGTAACTTATGTTGCACATTGACGCAGTTAAAATGTAGTAAAGCAGTTAAAACGTAGTAAAGCAGTTAATGTAGAAAGCAGTTATGTGGTTATATGTGTGTAATGAAGTAAAGCAGGATAGGCACACTTAGGGTGGTTCATCCTAAGATGAAGTACTGTGTGTTTGATGTGCGTTGTGCCTTAATGAAGTATACAAATCCATAATGTTTGAAATGGACATATGTTTTATAACTTGAGTGTTATCTTACTTAGCTAATTCGTTAGCTAACACTTGTCTTTTGAAATGTGTTGCTCCCTCAGGTTTAGCGTAGCTGAGGTAGTTGATGAAGAAGAGCGAGGAATGGGTAGATAGCTTGATGAAGTCCTTAGCTACCCATAGATGCTGAACTTCTATAGACATTTGTTTATGTTTGTCTTTAATGGAGTTGGATTATTATGTAGTCGGTTGTTTTGTGTTGTGCAGCCGACGGGTTTCTATTAAACTTGTTTCGATGATGCGATTAGTAACACCATTGAATAAGTAAACCAAACATATTTTAATTGGTTTGGACTTTTAATGTTTCTTCCGCTTTATTTTGGCGCCGTTAGGCGAAAATTTTTGGAAACCCGTATTTTTAAACAAAGGGTGTTACAATAATCGACACCTTTTTCTTGAAGATATCCTTGTGCAACCAGCCTAGCCTTGTTACGTGTAACAACACCATCTTCGTCCATTTTGTTCCTATAAACCCATTTAGTTCCAATGGGCTCTTTGTCAGCAGGTAGAGGAACAAGAAACCAGACATGCTGTCTTTGGAACTGGGTAAGTTCCTCTTGCATTGCCTCTACCCAAGAAGGATCACCAATGACTTGGTGAGCTGGATGACTAGAAGTCCATTTCAGTGCTGGAACACTTGATGAATCTAGTAGAGTGTCAGCGGAAGACTGAGAGATGGGAACAGAAGCGAGATCATTGTAAGAAGAGAAGTCAATGGTAAGAATGGGTTCAGTAGGAGTGTGATCAGCAGAGCCATTCGACTGAGTTGAGTTATCATTGATGTTTGAGTCATCAGCTGACTCCATGTCATCAGCATTAGCTGATGCATCATGAAACTCCTCCTCAGCAGAGTCATCAGCATGCACATCATCAGCCAGTGATCTACGTTTGACTGATGCAACATGGATTGATCTTAAGATAGGCTCAACTGGCTCAATCGAGTAGATATGAGCAGCTACTTGCTCTAGTTCAGCATCAGCTGAACTATCCTGAGTGGCATGCTGATAATTTTCAGGCAGCGAGCTAGAAGCATCAACAAATGAGTTAGCTTCCTTAGTAAGAGGATCAGCTAGCTCATTAAAGATAACTTCAGATGAAGAAGGTTGGATGTCCTTAAGTGCTGATGAACTTTCATCAAAAGTGACATGAATAGATTCATCTACTTTCTGAAGGCGAGTATTAAATACTCTGAAGGCCTTGCTGATGGAAGAATAGCCAAGAAAGTAGCCATCATCAGCTTTAGGATCAAATTTGCCTAGGTGATCCTTGTTGTTTAAGATGAAAACAGGACATCCAAAGATATGGAAATATTTTATTTGAGGTTTATTTCCTTTCAAAACCTCATAAGCAGTCTTGTCATGTCTTTTAACAATAAGACATCTATTTTGAGTATGACAAGCAGTGCTTACAGCTTCTGCCCAGAATTTACTAGGCAAAGAAGATTCACTGAGCATGGTACGTGCTGCCTCAATTAGTGTTCGATTTCTTCTTTCAGCAACACCATTTTGCTCAGGAGTTCTAGTAGAAGAGAAGTTTTGTGAGATCCCTTGATCAGCACAAAAGGATTCAAGAGTGTGGTTTCTGAACTCAGTACCATGATCGCTCCTGAGTTCTTTAACCCTTATGCTGTTGAGATTTTCCATTTTCTTGATGAAATTGATAATCTCTTCAGCAGCATCACTCTTGGAACGAAGAGAGATGGTCCAAGTGTATCGTGAATATTCATCCACAATTACTAAAGTGTATCGGCTACCCTTTAGGCTTTGGACATTCACTGGACCAAAAAGGTCCATGTGAAGAAGATGAAAGCAACCCTTTATAGAATTGGCTTGCTTTGTCTTAAAAGTAGATCTATGGCTTTTACCTTTTTCACAAGCACCACAGAGTCTATCTTTTTCAAAAGAGAGATGAGGAAGGCCACGAACAAGGTTCTTTTTGGCCAGAGAGTTGATTGTTTTGAAATTCACATGCGACATACGCTTGTGCCACAACCAATTGAGTTCTGCTGCTGACTTAGCAAAGAAACAAGTCTCACTGTCAGTTTTGATAGGAGTGAAGTCAACAAGATAGACATCTCGTTTTCTTGGAGCAACCAAGACGACTTCCTTGTTTACATTGACAACAGTGCCTTGATGCTTATCAAGAATCACTTTGTAGTCAGCGTCACAAAGTTGACTTATGCTGATAAGGTTATGTTTTAAACCATTTACATAAGCAACTTTAGTGAATTTGATGAGACCATTAGAGAGATGTCCATATCCTTCAGTTTGTCCAGTGGAATTATCACCAAACACTACAGTAGGGCCAGCAGCCTCTACATAGTTATCCAGCAGGGTCTTAGAGCCAGTCATGTGTTTTGAACAGCCACTGTCCAAATACCACACTCCTTTTCCTAGCGAGCCCTGCATGGATATAACAGAAGGATTTAGATGGGTTCACTATTAAACTCGCTGACAGCAAGGTCAGCAGGATTAATAGCAGCAGCTTCAGAGGTTTCCTCTTCAGCTTGAGTAGAGGGATGAGGAGGAAGAGAATCTAGAGGAAAGGTGCCATAAGATGATTCATCACCATCAAATGGAGTTATGGTACTATCATTGCGAATGAAGACCATATTGCTGACCACGTCTGTATCGCTGAACTCAACTATGATAGCTGGTTCACCAAACTCATTGGTTATAACCCTTTGTAAGTGAGGAATGGACACATGTTGTGCTCCAATGAAGTCAGCTATGTTTTCCTCAGTGAGAACAGTTGTTTCTCCTACATTATTTTCGGGTTCAGCAGAAAGAGAGCTCTCGCTGACCATAGTGGAGGAAGAAGCAGCTGTTGAGGAAGGAGGATTTGGTTGAATGACAACTTCAGGAGCATCCCTGGAGTTATCTTCATTACAATCAGAAGCAACATGACCTCTGCTGCCACATAGGTAGCATTTTTTACCAGAGGTGCTGCCCTTTTGATTTTGAAGGAAGAATTCCTTCAGTTGAGAAGAGAGATCATTAACTCACTGAGTGAGCTCGTTAATCTGAGGGTCAGAGGAGGAAGATGCCTTTTTCTTTTGATTTGATTTATGCTTGGGCCTAAGTGTCAGCTGAGGCATCTTGGGAGCAGGACCCAAAATGGACTTTCCATTAGGATCTTGAGATTGAGAAGTAGAGGGATTTTGTGATCCCTTGACTACACTCCAAGCTTGTCTGACAATAGGATAAGAGGAGGAAGAAGGACCCTGCTGTGATCGGTCTAGATTGCTGATTAGGAGTAGCTGACCTCATTTGCCTATGAGGTAGATACTCCCTCTTTGGAGTAGTGTACCTAACTTGCTGATGTGGCAAGTGTCCTTTCTGAGGAGTGAATGGTCTCATTTTTGATGTGGCAAGTATCCTCTTTGAGGAGTTGTAGACCTGTTTTGAGAGTGAGGCATTCTTCCTCTTTGAGGAGTACTGTGCCTCATCTTAGGAAGAACAGGCATAGATTGAGGTGCCTGCTGTTGGACATGTCTATCAGCAGGTTTGACCTGAGAAGGTCCTTCTTGCTGATATCTAGCATCACCAAACCTGACGTGTCTTTTCATCAGACGCTCATGCTGATCAGTTTTGCTGAGAAGATGAAGAAGAAGAGGGTTGAGGAACAACTTGTTGAGGTTGTTGACTGAAAGTATTAGCTCGCTGAGACGTGCTATAGTCATAAGGGACAGCAACCTTACTTCTTTTGAAGGGTTCAGTAGCTTTTATAGTAATCTGCTGAGGAGCGACGGGTTTAAAGCCATCACTACCAATATCTCCTTCAAAAGATTCCCCAGAAGAGTATTGAACTCTTCCTTCATTTGGCATCATGCCAATAATGGGAAGATGAGGATAGGGGTTACTAGTGCTTGCTGAAGAGCTAGTACCATTAGTAGAGGTAGATGGGTCGCTGGAGGTAGAAGAGGTAGTACCAGCTTCCATTTCAGTATGGTAATCATTAAGACCTCTAATGAAATACCATTTCTTCATCTCTTCAGGAGAGATAACAACAGAAGGAGGAATGGAGATTTCAGGTTTCACATCGTCAGTAAATAAGTCAGAGAGGGTGGCAGCGGCTTCAAAATCACCGCCTATCACTGCCTGAACTTGGGCAGGGACTTGTTCATTTAAGCATTTGTGGTGAAACCTGGAAGCTTTTGACCAGGAGGTCACAATCTTCTTAAGATTGGCAATTTCAAGCTTGAGTTTTTCATTTTCAAGCTGAACCTTTTGTGCCAGCAACTCATGAGATTGAAGTTCAACATGAACATTTCTTAGCTCATTGAGTTTTTCAGATTTTTCACTCAACTCTGAACAGACAGAGTCAAGTTTGGACTGAATCTTAGCTTGTATAGATTCAACGAACTGGATATCACATAGCAAAGATTTGAAGATTTTATTTTTATCTTCATCAGAGGCAGCTGAATAGGCACATACCTTTTTGATAGTGACGTTTACCCACTGACTGGAGGAGACTTGGTCTTTTGTCAGTGCATCGCCATCAGCAAGTGCCATAAGGCACATGGCATCCACATATTCTTCACTGTCTGACTCATCTGACTCAGCCCAGTCATGCTCTTCAGCCACCAACCCTTTTGCTGGTGTTTTGGCCTCCTCCATTTCAGCCACCTTTGCTTTGAGCTGATAGTATTTGTTCCTGTACTCATCAGCAGATTTAGAAGGGTTAGGTTTGGGAGCAGCAGGAGTTGGAATAGCAACCCTGCACTCCTTCTGGTAGTGTCCCTTCCTACCACATCTCCAGCACTCTTCTTGAGATTTATCAACAAGAGGCTTATATGGAGCAACCGACTTACGGTTGTTCCATTTTCTGGAGTACCTTTTTCCAGCGACCAGGGCAAATTCCATGAAGTCGCTGAACATCTCTTGTTTCTCTTCAGCATCAAGATCATTAACAAGAGATTGAATAGGAGAAGGAAGATGAGAAGAGTTGGCACCAATATTAAGGTTATTGGGAAGGGTGGTAATAATCATGTTCTTGAGTCTAGCATCAAGATTTACTAGCCTTCTCTCGTCATCAGTTCATTGTACCTCTGGTTTGACAATGTCAATCACAATCTCAGGAGCATCAGCAGTTGCTCCTGGTGTTCTTTGTACCAGAGTAGGTACATATGGACCTATGGTCAAAATGGACATTAGGTATGGTTCTACACCCACGATGTGAAGAAGCATTCTTTCCTTCCAAGATCCAAAGTCCTCAGGCTCGAATCTTGGAGGAATTGACACATAACCAAAGTCACGTGTATTCACAAGAGTAGGTACAGCAGGAATTGTTAGGTCAAGATTTACTAGCCTTCTCTCGTCATCAGTTCATTGTACCTCTGGTTTGACAATGTCAATCACAATCTCAGGAGCATCAGCAGTTGCTCCTGGTGTTCTTTGTACCAGAGTAGGTACATATGGACCTATGGTCAAAATGGACATTAGGTATGGTTCTACACCCACGATGTGAAGAAGCATTCTTTCCTTCCAAGATCCAAAGTCCTCAGGCTCGAATCTTGGAGGAATTGACACATAACCAAAGTCACGTGTATTCACAAGAGTAGGTACAGCAGGAATTGTTAGGTCCAGATTTACTGGACTCGCTCCAGACTCGACTACTGAAGCTTACTGAAGATCTGTCCAGAAACGTATTTTACTGGACCTACTCCAGACTTGGAATCTGGAGTCCCTCTGAAGATTTGTTCAGAAATAATGGAAGACCAGTGAACAAATACTTGTATAGGAAATCTGGAGTATTCTCCAGATTAGCTCACTGGACTTCACCCCAGTCCAGATCTATTCTACTGAAGACGTTCTCACTGAAGTCAGAATAAAGAAGACTGACAAATGGCGGAGTCCACTGGAAGTCTTACCAGATCTGAACACTGGAGGATTGTCAGTGTTCTAGACCTTACAAGTCTGAACACTGATATCAAGGAATTGACTTTTGCCTTTACACACTTTCCAAAGAACATTCCACTTGTTCTTTACTAAAGTATCTACGTGTGTAAAGGTGGTTGGTTAAAAGAATAAAGTCATATTGATGTGACTTTATCCTTGTACCTTAACCAATGCATTTAATGATCTTGTCGGTTCATTAAAAGCATGCAACCATATTTGTACGGCACAATTTCACTGGTGAAATTGTTTGCCTATAAATACAAAGTCATTTCTTTGAGAAAATTACTTTTAGCATAAAGGTGAATTTGTCTAAATACTCTCGATCTAAACAGGGATACTTCACAACTTTAAGTATCTCGATCTAAAGAGTTTATTTGGCAAATATAGATCATTTGTAATTCATAGGTTGTTAGGATACTTACATATTTGTATTATCTTGATTCCGCACAACCTTGTATTTTATTTAACATCATAAATAAAATACACTTGAAAATATGACATTGTGTTCCACCTTTAGTTTATTGCTTTTAGTCTTGTATTACTTTGTTTATATACTTGCATTTATATTCAAGTAATACTAGTCCATTCTAGTGATTATTAGACTTGTTGTATTTTACACTTCTGGGTTAACCATCTCGTGCTTGGGACTTTACAATTGGTATCAGAGCAGAAGGCTAATCATTGCCTAGATCTGCTTCTTTGATGGCCACCCCAAAAAATACACAAGCATGTTTTAATTTTGGTCCCGATCCTAATGTTAATGTTAATGATCAAAATAATGAACCACCTATTGTTAATAACACTAATCCACCACCTCCTCCTCCTACTCCTGCTTCTCCACATATGCATGTGCACTATTCAAATAATCCTGTTCCTAAATTCAGTGGGAATAGCGATGAATTTGGTACGTGGAAGGCTAGGATGATATTACATATCACTGGTATTGAGAGAAATATGATGAAAATTTTAAATGAAGGACCTTATGTCCCCACATCACCTCTCAATGCTCTTCTTGATCCTACTAGATCTAGAAGGGGCATGGAAAAGAGGGAGGAACACTGGTCTGAAGAGGAGAGGAGATTGGTAAATCTAGATACCCTTCTCAAAAACATGATCCTCGGGGCTGTTCCTGAAACCCTAATTCCTACATTAGTTCTTTTTCCCAGTGCTAAAACCATGTGGGATGAACTTTTGAACCAGCATGAAGAAGGAGATGACACCATTGTCACCAGAAAAGTCTCCTTAAACAAGAGGTATGAGTCATTTTTTGCTCAGCCTAATGAGTCTCTCACTGGTACTTACACCAGATTTATGAGTATCATAAACCAGTTGAGAGGTCTTGGGGTTGAGAAGGACAAAGATATACTTCTGGAGAAATTTTGTGATATTTTGCCCACCAAATGGTCTCACATGATCCTGGTCTTACGACAAGGTAAAAATCTGCACACACACACTCTCTCAACTTTATATGGAGCTTTCAGGTACTGAAGAAAATCAAGCTCAGAGAGTGGTGGCAGAACAAGATGCTTATAACCATGCCTCCAGTAGTCCTACTATGGTTAGTCATACTGAACCACAAGGTACAGCACTGATATCTTCTGAGAATGTATTTTCTATGAAGAAGATGGTGTCTGAACTCATGGATTCTGGAGAAGCCAGTCAAATCTCTCCAGATTGTGATGAATCTGATAATGATGACCTGGTTGCTATGATTGCTAAAATGTTTAACCGTTTCAAAGCAAGAGCAAATAGGCCATCTGGACAATTTGCATCCAGTTCTTCAACTGATAAGACCAATCTGACATGCTTTAAGTGTGGCAGAAAAGGTCATTTCATGAAAGATTGCAAGTCCAGTCAGTTTTTATCTAAGCCTGGTCCATTTTCTTCAAATAATAAGCCTGATGATAGCTATAAATCTAAATACAAAAAGCTTAAGGCTCAGATTGCTCTCATGGCACAACAAATGGAAAATAATAATAAGTGCATGATTGCAACAACTGAAGAGAAGTGGGTTCCTTATGATGATTCATCTGCTGATGAAGAAGAAGAAAGAGATTGCTGTTACATGGCTCTGGCAGACGAAGAGCACCTGGTGAAGGAAGATGTCACATCTGGACGATGGGTGGACATTGTTATCAAGAAGGTTAGTGATTATGATACTGCAACTGACCAAGAATTAAAACTGGACATTGCTGAAGCTCTTAATTCTGATTTGATATTTGTAGAAACTGTTAGATCTGATTGTGTAAATGGTCTAGAAACAGATTTTTCTGAGATAACTGTTTTAAAATCAAAATTAAAGGAACTTCAAGACATTGAACTGGCATTTCAAGCCCAGGTTCTGGTAACTGAACAATTGATTCAAGAAAAACAGGATCTTGAAGTCATTTTAGAGAAAGAAAAACTGGTGATTAAATCATGGCTTGAAACCAGAAAGCCATATGATGCTGGAGTAAATCAATTTCCCACACAAAAACGTGCATATTTAGATGGAAATACTCATGTTGCATCATTAATACCAGTAATCGATCGATTACCAGAGGGGTTAAGACTGGAGCATTCCAGATGACTGCTCCAGTTAAAAAGGTCAATCTGAAGAAACCTTTGCCTCAGACCAATCCCCTACCTAAGCCTACAACTGGAAAGGCTCAGGTTTTCATCTGATGAAAATGTTTTGTCAAGGTTAGAAAGCCAGATTAAACTACTGACTCGTCAATTTCAAAGTTTTAATGCAAGATTAAACTTTATTGAGGGTACTTCATCTGGCCCTAGACAAAATACCAAACCTTTTGCAAAGAAAGATAAATTTATTTCTCCAGTTGAGAAAAAGAAAAAGGTTTCAAAACTATCAATCCCAGTGGTCTTTTCAACTAAGACTACTGTTGAAGAAAGTGAACTAAACCAGATTGCTCAAGGGACCTATAAGGGACGGTCCAGTGAACCCATCAGTCGATGGGTTCCCAAATCTAACTGATAATATCTGGTGGATGTGCAGGGCGATCGAAAGAAATATATCTGGTATCTTGACAGTGCAGCTGGCAGGACGATGACCGGATGTAAGACCCTGCTGGAGGAGTTCACCATTTCTGATGGACCCTCCATTACTTTTGGAAATGATGGTTGTGGAAAGACTGAGGGATATGGTGTTCTGAACAATGGACAAGTCAAGTTCAGACGTGTTGCATGTGTGAATGGTTTGAAATATAACCTGATCAGTGTAAGTCAACTGTGTGACGATGGCTATCAAGTTTTATTCAATATTGCTCAGGGCATTGTATTCAACAAGGACTGGAAGGTAATGTTGATTGCTCCCAGAAAAGGGAATGTGTACGTGATGGATATGGAAAGCTCTCCTTCAGAGCAGTGTTTCTATACTCAAGCTGACGAAGACACAAACTGGTTATGGCACAAAAGGTTATCCCATTTAAATTTCAAAAATATTAATAAGTTGTCTAGAAAACAACTTGCAGATGTGATACCTTCAGTTTCCTTCAAAAAGGAAAGGCCATGTCCAGGATGTGAGATGGGTAAGCAGAAACGTACCAGTTTCAAGACCAGACAGAATTTCAGCATATATGAACCTCTTCATATGCTTCATATGGACCTCTTTGGTCCAGTGAATGTTCAGACTCGTGCTGGTAAAATATACACCCTGGTGATCGTAGATGAATTTTCCAGATATTGTTGGGTGATCTTTCTCAGGTCTAAAAGTGAAGCTGCTGCTGAAATCATCAGTCTTATCAAGCAAATTGAGCTCAAGTACAGTCGAAAGGTATGTCAGTTAAGAAGTGACAATGGAACAGAATTCCAGAATGCAACTCTGGAGTCATTCTGTACTGACACTGGCATCTCCCAGAATTTCTCATCAGCCCGCTCTCCAGAACAGAATGGGGTGGTGGAAAGGAAGAATCGAACGCTGATAGAAACTGCCAGGAGTATGCTTGCTGAATCTGGTCTGTCTACCAGTTTCTGGGCGGAAGCAATTGCTACTGCTTGCCACACCCAGAACCGATCAGTGTACATCAAAAGACACAAAAAGACAGCCTATGAAGTCTTAAGAAATAGAAAACCAAATATTGGTTATTTTCACGTTTTTGGATGTCCAGTTTACATCCTGAACGACTCCAGTCAGTTAGGCAAATTTGATGCCAAAGATGATGAAGGGTATTTCTTAGGCTATTCAGCCATTCGCAAGGCCTTCAGAGTCTTCAACAAGCGACTGGAGAAGGTCCATGAGTCAATTCATGTCACATTTGATGAATCAAATGCTGCAATCAATAAACAGCCAATCCTTGGTACTCCCCAGTAACTCCAATTGTCTTCTGTGAATCTGATCCTATCAACTACAATAAAGATTCAGAAGACACAGTTTCCAGTCATCCTGATCTGGAACCTGTTCAGAAAAAAAAACTCTCCAGTGGTACTCCATTCTATCCTTCTATTATTTTCAAACTACCCTCTGAAATTAATATTGGATCAGATGTTCGTACTACTCCCCAGTATCAGTGTCAGTTGAGAATATACCAAAAATGTCTTCATATGAAGAATTCCAAACTGAACCAGTACTTCAAGAAATGCCTTCAAATGAAGAATTTCATGATGCAAATCGTGATTTAAATGAATCAGATGAAGATGCTGAAGTAGTCTGGGAAGATCCTCCTCCTGTAACAACTCCAGAGGAGACTCAACTGAATTCTTGCACTGATATTGTTGTCAGTAACAATCCTGGTCAGTACTCCAGATGGACAAAAGCTCATCCTATAGATCAGATCATAGGTGACTCCAGTCGTGGAATTCAGACCAGAAGAGCCTCCAGTGATCAATGCTTATATGTCAATTTCTTATCACTGAATGAACCAAAGAAGATTGACGAGGCTATGGAAGATCCAAGCTGGGTGACTGCTATGCAAGAAGAGCTTCACCAGTTTGAAAGGAACAAGGTTTGGTACCTGGTTCCTTTCCCAGTTGGTAAGAAAGAACCAATTGGAACAAGATGGGTCTTCAGGAACAAGGTAGATGAAGATGGCCACGTAATCCGAAACAAGGCCAGACTGGTAGCACAAGGCTACTGCCAGTCAGATGTCGATTTTGATGAATCATTTGCTCCAGTGGCTAGACTTGAAGCGATCAGAATTTTCTTAGCATTTGCTGCTCATCATCAGTTCAAGGTCTACCAGATAGATGTAAAGAGTGCTTTCTTGAATGGAAAACTTGAAGAAGAAGTTTATGTCAGACAACCACCAGGTTTCGTTGATGAAAAGCATCCACATTGGGTATATCGTCTGGACAAAGCGCTTTATGGCCTCAGACAAGCCCCACGTGCCTGGTATGATACTCTGACTAAACATTTATTGAAAAATGGTTTCAAAAGAGGTGCAATTGACAATACCTTATTTATTCTTCATGAAAAAGGTAATCTGTTAATGGTACAAATTTATGTTGATGATATTATTTTTGGGTCTACTAATGATAAAATGTGCAAGAAATTTTCGAAAATAATGTCAACAGAATATGAAATGAGTTTAATGGGTGAATTAACATATTTTCTTGGACTCCAGATTAAACAGACCAGAGATGGTATTTTTATTAATCAAGAAAAATATGTTAGAGATCTTTTGAAGAAATATGATATGAACTCTTCACCATCTAAACCCACTCCAATTTCTGCACCATTAACACTGGACTCAGATCCAGATGGTAAACCAGTGAACACCACTGTCTACAGAGGCATGGTTGGTTCACTGATGTATTTAACTGCCAGTAGACCAGATATTATGTTTTCAACATGTTTATGTGCCAGATATCAGTCTAATCCAAAAGACTCTCATATGCTTTGTTGGAAAACGTGTTGAGACACGTTCCCGGATCGTTTAACACGAGATCTATACAGTCATAGATGTGCGGAATCCATCTATAATCGTCTTTAGGTTTATATGATGAAAATGGTGATGAACACGAAAATACACAAGAAGATAATAAGAACAGGAGATAAATTCAGATGTATAAAACTCATATCTTGTATTAATCATAAGATTACAATACATAAAACGAGTAGACATCTGATTCTTTGGGCGGCATCTCAAGGTATAGATCTCTACCTTGAGAACCTAGTGAATGACTAACGTTGCAACTAAATCATCAACTGAAAACCTAAACCTAAGATCTCTATTTATAGGCTGAACATGGGCTGGGCTGTCAAACTCGTACAAACTGTGCTGGGCCATACGAACTTATTAGTTCTTACGAACTTAAAGTTCGTTTGGCATATACTTACGAACTTATTAGTTCTTACGAACTTAAAGTTCGTTTGGCATATACTTACGAACTTATTAGTTCTTACGAACTTAAAGTTCGTTTGACATAAATGTACGAATTTCTCAGCCTTTTAGAATTATTGCATCGGACAACAATTTATGCACTTAATGTGCTCTAACATGCTTGCTGTAAAGCGCATACTGAAGTACCTTAAGGGTGTCCCCAGTTTGGGTCTTTGGTATCCCAAAGGCTCAGGCATGGATCTAATGGGTTATTCAGATTCAGATGATGCAGGTTGTAAGATAGACAGGAAATCCACTACTGGTGGATGTCATTTCCTTGGTGGCAAACTGGTCAGCTGGACCAGTAAAAAGCAAACTTCAGTTTCACTATCCATTGCTGAAGCTGAATACGTGTCTGCAGCCAGTTGTTGTGCTCAGATACTCTGGATGAAGAACCAGTTGCTTGATTATGGTATTAAGTATTCAAAGACCCCAATCTTTTGTTATAATACCAGTGCCATTGCTATCTCAAACAATCCAGTCATGCACTCCAAAACGAAGCACATTGATATCAGGTATCATTTCATTCGTGATCATATTATGAAAAATAATATTGAACTCCATTTTATTCCCACTGACAAACAACTCGCTGACATTTTTACTAAACCTCTGGATGTCAAAACTTTTGAATATCTTGTTGGTGAGTTGGGAATGTTAAACCCTTAAATCTGGAACCTTGGTATTGAACGCCATTGTGTACTACTGAGGATCCTTGATTTAAAGATTTATAAATCTATGACTGCTTAGATATTGAACGCCGTTGTGTACTATCTCTGCATGAATAGATTTCTAGATCAACATTCCAGGGGGAAGACTTGAAAGATATTTTTGTTCTTAAAAATGTTTTAAGTTCAGGGGGAATTTATTAATTTATTTTCTCACTGACAAAATTTTCCAGAAAATATTACTGGTACCTTGTAAATGTGTCCCTCTCACTGGTTAGATAGGTTGAAGTGCATGTTTGAGGTGACTTTTTTCTCCTTGTAAATATGTCCCTCTCATTTGTCTGTATTAGTTGACATGCATGTTTGAGGTTACCAGTCTCTTTCAAATGGTTTTCACTGGTACTTTACTGGAGTGTCCCTCCAGTGTACCATCAGTGCATGCTTCACTGGACTAATCCACCAGTGATACTGGAGTGTCCAGTCAACCTTCAGATGCATTGGTATGTCAGTCATAATATTTTTTTTAATACTTGGTCAGTGTGCGTGCCACATGTGCAAAATCTTTTGAAAAGATATTTATCTTAATATTTATCTTATTATCCTACGTGGCATGTAAATTTTTCAAAGAAATGATGGTATTTTTACCTTGGGAAGACAAAAAGTGCAAACTTGATACTGTTTGTGGGCTGTAAACCGTCACACATTAATGTGTGATGTGATGTAATTAATGCGGATCTCAGAACCCGATCAAAATTATATTTGATAAATTCAAATTAACCGTTTGAGTTCCACATTCTCTCTCCTATATATATACCCACTTTCACTTTCAACTGCATTTACTTCGAACATATTTACTCCCAAATCCTTCAAATTCCTTCATTTATTTCTTCATTCTTCATTTACTCCCATTCAATTTCCAATCATATATCACTCTCATATTTACTTCAATTCATCAAATCTTCATCAAAACCCTAATTCTTTAATCTCATCTTCATATATCTATTCATCATATTCAATGGCACCAAGACAATCCAATTCTCCTAAAAATCTGCTCGCCACCGAATATGCTCCGGTTGCCAATGTTGTTAGGGCCAATCATATTACATTAGAGGCAAAAGCAATAAGAATTAATATGAATAACTGGATGGCCAGATTATCACTTTCCAGTGTTCATAACGCCCAATCACTCATTGGGAGATTGAATACATTCTTTCTCTCATGCCCTCTGTATGGTGCATTAACCTTAAATCCAGGGAGAATGTACCATGACTATCTTTGTGAATTCTGGTACACCGCACAATATGATGATGAAACTTCATCAATCACTTATACTCTCAAGGGAGGTACCAGATCCTTGGGTTTCTCTGTTAATACACTCAGGTCTGTTCTACAATTGAATTATTTTGAACAGAATGAGTTGCCCATTGAACTTCCCTCTGGAATCAATACAAGGGAAGTGTGCAGACTGATGGGGCACACAGAATTTGTGGATGAGCATGGCCATCTATCCAGAAAGGGAACAGTCTACATGAGCAGACTATCAGACTCATGGAGATTCTTCTTCACGCATATTGTTGAATGTTTGGGAGGCAGTTCTGGAGGATTGGATCAGATAAATCAAACTCATCTCCAGATTGCCTACTGCCTCTGGTTTGGACTCAGAGTGGATTTTGCTCAGATCCTGTTTGATGATCTGGTAGAGCGCCTTAAAGTGAAAGGTAGAAAAGCTTTTGTTCCATATATCCGTTTTCTTTCACTGTTGTTTAAAAGCGCTCTAGGAGACCAGTACGATTATGAAACTACTCACTTTTCTGTGTGTGAGTATATGAGGGATCTGACCAACCTAAGATCTCCACTGAATGAGGTAGATATTCCTCAGACCATGCTCTCTCTTCAAAGGGTAGAAGAAGTAGAGGCTCCAGGAGGGAACCTAGTTGGTGAAGGACCCTCTGGTGACCAAGATGTTGAAATTATAGAAAATGTGCAACCCATCAGACAAGTGGCTCCTGAAGGTCAACAACCAGAAAATGTTGATCCTCCTAGACGGGCAAGATCAAATAGACGCCTTATGAGGGCTGGAGTTCAGGTGAATCCAGAAAGACATCCAGGCGATGTCATGAATTTAGATGGGTCTCCGATTTTTGAACAAGAAAATATTGTACTAGATGCTGAGCAGGTTGAAAATGTACAAAATATTGAGCAGGTGACTGATGAACAGATAGAGAATGTTGCTCAGAATGTTGAGCAGGAGACTGGTGAGCAAGATGCTCAGATAGACTTAAATGTAGAAGTTGGTGAACAGGCTGGTGATGAAACTATTGGTGATCAGACAGTTGGGATGGCTCCAGATTGGGATGAGGTAGATTCCCCAATGTCTGAAGGTTTTGATGTAAACATGAATTTCCTGGGTGATGAAGTAGAAAATATTGACACATCTGCTATTGCTTCAGTCACCCAACCAATTATAACTGCTGAAATGCCACCACCACCACCAGAATCCACTATGCCACCACCCCCACCACCTTCAATTCCACAATCCACTCCTTATTTCACTCCTTCCACAATTCAAACTTCACAAACTCAACCACCACCACTTGAAACTCCAATCGACTTAACTGAACAACGTGTGCTGGACTCGACAGTTGTAACTGCTGAAACTACTTCTGAAGAGGTCTGGACACAAGTACCTTTTATGACCAGAATGACTTCAACTCTTGATCCTCCCAGTGGTCCCTCCTCTTCTTCTTCAGCCGAGGTCCAAGGCCTTTTGAGTAAGGTGGCGGACCTGGAGAGATCACTCCAGTCTTCTTCCCAGGTTGTTTCCGATTTTAAATCTTTATTATCAAACAATCTTGCTTCTGAAATGAATATCTTTGCTGGGAATGAGAAGCTGGTATTTGAAAAATTGGATGAACTGGTACTGGCCACAAATAACAACACTGAAAATCTCAAAGTGGCAGTCCAGGGATTAGAAGCTAGGCTGGTTAGTTCTGTTCAGACTGCAGTGAAAGGTGAACTTGTTCAACCACTGGCAGGTCTGACAGATGAGGTTAAGAAATTGGTTACCAGGGTTAGTTCTTTGGAGAGTAGGCCATCACTGGATCAGAATGCCGTTGTTAGTACAATCAGTGATGAAGTTGCTAAGAAGTTCAGACTTAGTATGTTGAAAGAAATATCTGAAGAAATTTCTGAGTCTGTTCTTCGCACCATTCAAGATAGTTTGTTTCCTCAAGTGGTTCAGATGATAGAAACTGAAATGCCAAAGAACTTGCCTCAGGAAGTTGAATTTATCAAGAAGGAAGTGACTCATCTGAGGAAGACTGTAACTTTTGGTGCTCTGGACAGACATATGCTTGAACAGTTGTGGAATGATCTCAAGTCACGAACTGGTGATCATTCCAAGGGGGAAAAGTCGTCTGTAGCCACTGAGTCTGGTCCAGAAGGTTTGGTCAGGAAAAAGAAAGAAGTGGTTGCCAGTGCTATTGAAAAAGCCTTTGCTACTGAAAGCATCGTGCAACGAAAACAAGTGACTGGTACTGATGCCAGTGAGCCCCAGTTCGAAGCCTTCCCAGATATCCCAACAACTCTGAAGTCTGTAAAAGGAAAGAAACATATGGTATCTGGAGAAGAAAGTGAAACTGCTGAAGGTTCATCAGAGTTTCCTACTGCTGATGATGACACCTCAAAAAGACTGGAGCAAGAATGTATAATGATTGAAATATTCAAGAAAAATCAAAGAGATGAACTGCTGGCCCACCAAAGGGAGATGGCAAATATGGGGACTCTGGATTCGTACAATGCTGGCAGGTTGGGCATTAATATTGATGTTTACAAAAAGATGAAGGATGACCCCAGAGTTCATCAATGTCTGAATGCATTGGATGATGTACACATTCGCTCCAGATACTCTGAAGAAGAACAGGTGTATGATGCAGTTACGTATGGTGTCAGTGTAGTGGAACTGATCAGACAAAGGACGGAGGAACTGGTGAACCTCCAGAGAAAGATTAGGAAGAATGCAGGTGCTCTGGAGATAGAGTACAGGAAGAAGATTAAAGGCTTGCCTAAACTTACTGCCAAACAGCTTAAAGCAATTAAAGATGCAGATCTGAGCACATTCATTCCTCTGGATACTTCACTCAAAATCAATCGTGAACAACTCCAGTCTGCCATGGAACAGCAGAGAGTATCCAAGGAAACTGAATATATGATCCAGATGGCTAAGCAGAAAGCCAAGTATGAAGATATGTTGAAATTCAGGGCTGATGCCAGAAGGATCATAGGTGCTGAAATCAAATTAGCTGACCAACATGAAGGCATGACCAGGTTTAATATAAAGTTGACCAGAGAGGGTAACTTTACTGACGAAAGGAAGAATGCAGGTGCTCTGGAGATAGAGTACAGGAAGAAGATTAAAGGCTTGCCTAAACTTACTGCCAAACAGCTTAAAGCAATTAAAGATGCAGATCTGAGCACATTCATTCCTCTGGATACTTCACTCAAAATCAATCGTGAACAACTCCAGTCTGCCATGGAACAGCAGAGAGTATCCAAGGAAACTGAATATATGATCCAGATGGCTAAGCAGAAAGCCAAGTATGAAGATATGTTGAAATTCAGGGCTGATGCCAGAAGGATCATAGGTGCTGAAATCAAATTAGCTGACCAACATGAAGGCATGACCAGGTTTAATATAAAGTTGACCAGAGAGGGTAACTTTACTGACGAAAGGAAGAATGCATCAGTCCAAGCTTTTGGATGGACTGAACTGAAGGAGATAGGATTAACTTTCAAAGGCAAAACTGATTTGTCTCCTGATGTTAAGGCATTTATGAAGAGGATTGAAAAGGTGTGGAAAAGAATACAACAGATGGAAGTTGTTCTGGGTATGAGACCACCTGTTTCAGTACCATCCTCTCCATCACCAAAGAGAAAGGCTTCTGAAGATGCTCCAGGACAGACATCGAAGAGAAGGGCCTAACTCTTATATCATTTACTTGTTGTTTGTATTTAAATTCACAAAATTGTAACTTTGTTTCTGTTGATGGCTGTAAATATAGTTGCATATTTTGTTTCACAATGTAAATGATCAGATTTAGTCTAAGTTAGAACTAAAAGATGAAACTGAAAACACTGATGATCTATAAAGTGTTTTCCAGTAACTTAAATTTTTAGACTAAGTCAAAACTAGTGTTTTTCAAGCATACAAAGTTGTATAGATATAAGCTTGAAAACACTTGCATTATTTCTAAACAAATAGGGGGAATTTGTTAGGTCCAGATTTACTGGACTCGCTCCAGACTCGACTACTGGAGCTTACTGAAGATCTGTCCAGAAACGTATTTTACTGGACCTACTCCAGACTTGGAATCTGGAGTCCCTCTGAAGATTTGTTCAGAAATAATGGAAGACCAGTGAACAAATACTTGTATAGGAAATCTGGAGTATTCTCCAGATTAGCTCACTGGACTTCACCCCAGTCCAGATCTATTCTACTGAAGACGTTCTCACTGAAGTCAGAATAAAGAAGACTGACAAATGGCGGAGTCCACTGGAAGTCTTACCAGATCTGAACACTGGAGGATTGTCAGTGTTCTAGACCTTACAAGTCTGAACACTGATATCGAGGAATTGACTTTTGCCTTTACACACTTTCCAAAGAACATTTCACTTGTTCTTTACTAAAGTATCTACGTGTGTAAAGGTGGTTGGTTAAAAGAATAAAGTCATATTGATGTGACTTTATCCTTGTACCTTAACTAATGCATTTAATGATCTTGTCGGTTCATTAAATGCATGCAACCATATTTGTACGGCACAATTTCACTGGTGAAATTGTTTGCCTATAAATACAAAGTCATTTCTTTGAGAAAATTACTTTTAGCATAAAGGTGAATTTGTCTAAATACTCTCGATCTAAACAGGGATACTTCACAACTTTAAGTATATCGATCTAAAGAGTTTATTTGGCAAATATAGATCATTTGTAATTCATAGGTTGTTAGGATACTTACATATTTGTATTATCTTGATTCCGTACAACCTTGTATTTTATTTAACATCATAAATAAAATACACTTGAAAATATTACATTGTGTTCCACCTTTATTTTATTGCTTTTAGTCTTGTATTACTTTGTTTATATACTTGCATTTATATTCAAGTAATACTAGTCCATTTTAGTGATTATTAGACTTGTTGTATTTTACAGGAATATTTAAGATTTAAAAGAAGATAAGGTATATTAAAGAAAAGAAAGGAACAGAATTTAAGAAGAATACAAGTATGCAAACAGATCTTGTTTCAATGAATTAGAAACAGTGGCTCTGATACCACTTGACAGTCCATGATTTGCACACTTATATATAATTAATCTAGACAAGAAAGTAAATAGAAAGTAAAGAACAAGAACAAGAGTAAAGTTCAAGTATAAGAAACTATGCAAGTCTAATCATATGTATCATTGATTAAACAGTGAATACATGGTCGATATTACAACTTGTCTTACAAGAAAATACATGAACAAACAATTGCTAAGTTTTAGACTAACTAGAAAACTTAAAACAATTACAAGAGAGAATAAGTGACACACACTTGTGGTGACAAACACACTGTTTTTGGTGCGGTTGTGTTGCTTTATATAGGGGAGGAATTAGGGCAACACAGCCTTGCTTTGATAGTGATTGATGGTGGTTGTCGACATCTCATTGGCTCGAAGTACTTGATTCCAGGAGCCTTTGTCTTCTTTACCAAAACGGGTATGAGAGAGAAGACCCTTCTTTTGGTCCCAACTGTATCTTTGTCATACTAGGTAAAATACAGTTGGATGAACCACCATGTGACTTCTTGTCTTCTTTTGATTTGAATTCTTCCCGCCTTGACTCACAATTTGGAAAGTAAACCATCCGCTGACAAGAGTCACTGACTCGCTGAAGACTTGCTGACGACATACGTCAGCGACCAAGTCTGGTCAGCGAATCCCTGACTCAACAGAAGTCGTACCCACTTCTAAGAAATTCCTTGACATTTTTCACCGAGAACTCGGCCTGTTTACTGCCTCCCCAAACCCATTTCTCACTTTGTTGTTTGAGGCTGGTCCCTATCAACAAACTGTTAAGAGCATCCCATTCTGCCACTTCCTCATTTGAGGATGGCATTCTATACCACCCACCAACAGCCACAAACAACTAGTACTATATATTACTTCTCTTATGGCAATGAATACCCGATTCCCTCATCTCATCCATTAATTAAACTCATCTAACTTTAATAGATATGGATGGATGAAATAAATGGTAATGTATGTGGAATTGTGGATGCCAAGGTTATCCATTTATTATCTGTAATAACTTTTTACATATATATTATCGCTTAGTTATCAAAATCTCACAATACAACGATTCCATCAATTATGTTTTGATTTGGCTTAGGTTGAGAAGAAAAAAAAATCCTGAAGATAATCATGATTATCTTACAAAAATGCTATTTTATAGTAAGTAGTTGAAGCAATTAAAACTGGCCAAACTAAAAACTTACTTTATCATGAACTCATGGTTATGAAATTTGATCATCAAAAGTGTTTTATATATTTTTCTTAGAACATGTGTTAATACTTGAAGTCGCCTTATTTTGACCAAGTCTGGAAAAATCTGTGTAAAATAAAAGAAATTACTAAATATGATCATATTTCACTCGTGTGTATATTATTATATAGGCTAAATGGCCACAAGCTTCACCAAATAATTTTGCTTATTGCATAAAATTTGTTTATAATATTCAAAAAGTCTACCACAAAGACGAATATAGAAAACAAAAGATATGACTAGTTACTAACTAAAGGTAACACTTCACCAATAGCTACACTTGATCTTAGCAAAAAGGCATAAAAAGGGTATAACAGAGTTCTAGAAAAGCTACATGACTTCTATTTTATTATCAAAATTGGGATCTTTTAATATTTTATCATTTTAAAATCCTGTCAATTTCTCAATCTCAAAACAAATATATTATACTTTTAAAAAGTATTTCTTTCTCATCAAAAATTTCATTGTAGAATATTTATTGACTGTGTGAAAGAGATGGAAGGAGATTTAATAATCAATAACAACGTATTCTCATATGTTTTTATTGAAGCTGCTAACAGCAACATTAATTATTTAAATAATACTCCGTAATAGTATATATTAAGATTATTATAGACTAAAGGGAAGAATACAATGACGGTTTGAAATCGATGACCACATATAACAAAAAGTCGTAAAATAAATGAGAAAAAGTAAACACATATATTTCTGATAATTAATAAACATTTTAAATTATTTTTTTCTTGATCAATATGGTCCTTTCCCCTTTAATTAGCAAATTAAATAGGCGTTAAACTACTTCAAATTGTGAAAATATATTTTTTATTTTGAATAATGATATAATCTTGTAAATTTTACTTTGGCTAACTACAAAACACTTAGACAAAAATAATTATAAATAAGGAAAGTAAATGAATAAACACGAGTCAGAAACATATGGTATTAAGAAGATTATCTTAACATTAATTAATAAAATTCTTTTAATGACACAAACATATGGTATTAGGAAGATTATCTTAACCTTTTGATAAATAATAACTTTTATAAAAAAATGATACTAGAAATCTAACACTAGATGTCTAGATTTCCTAATTTATATCACCATTTCTTTATCGTAAATGCTTTGTTGGGCTATTACGGAGGACCTTTGCTAAAAGTGTGTTCATGTTCGAATTTGTTTCCATATTCATGGAACCATTTTCAAACCCATGTACTAATTATTTTAGAAGAGAAGATCAGAATTCAATTTTTGGGATTGGTAAATTCAGAAATATTTCAAATAATTTAAGAGTAGGAGTAAAAATTGTGCAACATCTATTATTATTTGAAATCGTTACTTGGAAGGGTCAATTTTTTTAATTACAAATAGTATTTAATATAAGAGAGAGACAGAAAGAGAGATTTGAATACAAAGTAGAAACGTACAATAATAATAATCCCCAAAGTATAGATACAAATTGTAATCAAAATTAAAAGAAGAATAAGAAAAGAAAAGAAAAGAAAAAAATAAAAGATGAATTATTACTCTAATAATCAAGGAATGGAACGCTTGCCAGGATGATCAGCAGCTTGAAGAGTTCTATCAATAAGTTTACGTGCATTATTACTACGTATCTGAACTCTCACACTGTTTGTTTTATCCATCTTCATATATATCGGCTTCTTCTTTGTTTTCTTCCTTTTCAATGCCTTCACTTTCGATTTTATCGATTCGATTAAATTCTCCAACTGGTTCGTCATTATATATATATATAATATATATATATATATATATATATATATATATATCTCCTAGCTAGCTTAATTGATTGATTTGCTAGCTAGTTGATATATGATATGATGTATGTATAATTTAGTGGAACATAGTTATTGAGAGAGAGAGAGAGAGGCGAAAAAAGAGGAGAGTTGAACAACGTTAATTAACAGTAGAAGAAGAAGCTCAGTTTTATGTGGTTTTGTTGTCAACTATTTATGGAATCAGTTTCGCACCTACCTAACATTTCATTTACTATATGGTTACGTAATACCGACTAGTTTTTATTTATTTGTTTGTGTCTAACACTGGTATGGTATATGCATATTGCGGCGATGATAAATATTTCCGACTTCTCAATTTAAATGTCCAAATTTAACTTGATGAGTCTTACTTCTTTAATTTTGACTGTAAGTAAATCTGTTTATACGGAGGATTAAGTAATATTTAATGAAAACCATATCAATGAAAAGTATATTTAAAACTCAATCAATACATATATTTTACACAAAGTATTGTGTAACACAAACAAAAATAAATATGATCAAAGTTGAGTAAGAAAGAGTACAAAAGTCAAACTTGAACATTTAAATTGGAACGGATAAAGTACATCATAATATGTTAATTAACTATGTTGGTTGTCGATAATGTCATGTAAAATGTTATATGTATGTAAAAATCACGCTTAAAACTTTGTTTGTTAGGGGTAAATAGGTAGATTTTATTGTAGTGATTTTAATACTTCCACTTTAACACATATGATGGATTTATTTTATAGTATGAATCGATTTCATTATATTTGGCCGTACTTCTAGTAGTATCACGGAGTAATTCTTAAGTGACATAGAGCTACTAATGAAAGTAAATGATTGTTTGAATTTATATTCTTTTTCATGTTTGAAAGAAAAAGAAAAAGAAATAAATAAATAGCGTAAATGACCAACAATGTCTAATTGTCTATGATGGTTCAATTTTATATTGGGAAAGCAAAAAAAAAGGTGTTAATCATTGTCAAACTTTAGCCAAGCTACGTCATTAATAATGATTTGCAAACATTTGATTATTCATGTCGACAAATTACTTTGGTCAAATTAAAATTAATTTCGGACAAACATAGTAATCTTTTTTGTTCTTATCTATTGCTGTCATTGGAGCTTTATTAAACGATGCAATTTGGAAAGTATGATGATCTAATTATTCGTTTTCGTTTATATCATATCAATGCGTCAAAAATACATATATGCTACATGTCTAATGGTTTACAAGCATATATTATGCAAAAAAAGAAAACTTGAGAGACGGGCTACATAAAAGCATATATTGTAATTTTACGTTTATACTATAACACTAAAGAAGTTCTAATTCTAATTCCATGATCTTTAAGGTCAAATTTAACTTTGAACTCAGCAATTATATAGCATGCTTTGTGAAGTTTGTAACAATCAAAAGCTGAACTGGATTGAAAACGAACAATTAAAACTTTTTACGAACTGGTAGTTTCTGTTTTGTTAATGGCACAAGTTTGGTGGGTTCGGTACTATTTTAGAACAAGTTTGATTTCAAACGAGACCAATGAGCCAGACTCAATATTTTTTGTACGTCATTCACCTCTACTTACTCTTCAATGATGGCGTATCGTTAAAAAGTTGCCTTTCGGCAACAAATAACGAACCCAAAAAAAGAACTAAGAGCCTTTTTATATCATGACACAAGGTTTATACATAACCGGTTTCGGTTAAATTTGCCTTTGACTGACTAATGATTGTTGAATGAGCAAAAATATTGAAATAATATACTTGGAACAACTATATAAAATTGTATATCGGCCAACAATGTCCTACAGCATCTCAGTTGACCCTTACAGTACCCTGGTGGGGGTACCCTGTTTTCTGGTGGGGATACCCTGTGCCTTTTTCTAAATTTCATTTGATTTGCCCTTTGATGATGGGTACTATTATTTTGAATTTTCTTAAACCAGCCCAAAAGAAAGGTCCTATAATTCTTATTGTCAAAGAGATAAAAGTCGCAATATGGATGGAAGTCATAAAACCAAATGTAACGATCTGATGGGAAGGACTTGCAACGTATATGACAATTTAACTAATATGATCAAGTTTTTAAAAGGACACATCTTTGTCTTTATACGAAGTTTCGAACACAATTTTGATCAAAACTGGTAGAAATAAAACAAAATACAAATTTGGACTACCTATACTTCGATGGTTTCCGTATTATCCCAATATTTAAACATTACTTATATCTGAAAATGAAGATAGATACAAGTTCTATATCGTGTCAAACTTAATTGCCGATTTGAACAGAAGCTACCAAGTTAGACTGGCGACTTGACTTTCTTCAAACTGAATTTGCATAAATGGGAAACCAGTTTCGGTTTGGATAGTAAATTCGTGCTCAACCTAGAAAAGATATTGCCCCAAAAGTCAAACAGACGTCTACACTAAAACTGCTATCAGTATCATAATTGACTTCATTATTCTGGCTCCACATTCTTTTATAAAACAAATCTTGTAATTTTACTTCCCTAAAGCATGACTTCAAAAGCAAAGGAATTTACTGTATTCGAAATTTTAACTGCCTCAGGATAGAATGTTGAATAGTTAGAACGAATGTAGCACTGTTCCTTGTTCCCAAATACGGTAGTTATGCTGACTGTTGAGACAAGACCCTGAAAATGTACTCGCATGGGTTCATTGACAGATTCAGAATTTCTGACCAGGATATGCACTTTCATTAGTAATAATCTACCAGCGACTTGCTCACCATCAGATGAAATTTCCCTGTTCTTCGTGAAAACTAAAAACCACTCCACCTGCAAATGTTAGATCTTAGAAGAGCAGATTTAGGTTTATTTAAGGATGTTTTGTTGATGGGATGATGGAGGCTTACTTAGAAGCATATTAAGGATCAGTTAGTTTCCAAGAGTCAGACCATAACATTGCTGTCGCCAGAAGAGCAACTGTTGCAGTTTCAACTCGAAGACGATGTGGCCCGAGACCAACTGATGACGCTCCTGCTTCTAGTATCGACTTTACCTCCGTTTCTGTGAAGTCTGGAATATAGTACTGATAAATGTTAGCTCAATTGTCGCTTACTGGCAATATAAAGTTGCAAGCTAAAGATCGAGGAAGTTATAAAGCAAAGCATTAACCAACCATTCACAATGGTATACAGGCACACAAATAAAGGAGTTTCTCTTAACTTTGAAATACAAATTTATTGCTACCAGAATCTAATAAAATTGGTTAATTCGACCCCAACTGTATCTAAATTTATCGTTTTAGAATCATTCCTTTGTATGAATACTATTGTGTGCAAATCAGAAGAGAGACTGACCGCCTTCCGGTCCAATAATAATTGAGCCAACAGACTGTTTTTCAGACAGGGCCAAAGCATTCAAAACTGGTGTAGCCTCTGCTGCAGCTATATAGGATAGTTTTGACTGTGAAACCTAAGGGAATGAGAAAGTGAAAACATGAGTGTCATAAACTCATAAATCATAATAAGCAATTAAGGAGATTTTAAGCCGTTCAAAAAAAAAAAATTAAGACATTTTAAACAATTCCAGACTCTAGATAATCCTATAATCAAGAAAAGGAGACCGAAATTGATGCTTTAACAATTCCAGACTCTCAGACATCGGAGCCCGTCCAAACAAAAGAGAGAACAAAAAAAACATTGATACAACTGACTTACGATAGGTAAGAGGCCATCAACTTTTAAAGGAGGGTTCAAAGTCAATTCATGCAGCCTTTGACCTACAATTAGAATTAGCAATCAAAATATAATGAGCGAAGATGTACGAACACAAAGAATTAGCTGGTTATGCACATTCAACTCCAATTTCGGGCAGTTATGTTATACCCATCCAGTAGATCTGTCTGATCATTTACGATTCAATAAATAAAACGAACGCCAGATTAATCAAACAGACCAATAGGTCTGCATTTTCATTTTTCTACAATTTTTATATTTAAGATTTGTAGTTATAACAACCATGGCTAAGTTCTAACATGTAAGCGGTTTGCTAATACAATTTTGAAATATGAGTATTATGTTTTGACAACTAATTGTATGATGTCTGTTATCAGCACAACAAGACTTGTGTTAAATCTTAATATTTTGCAAGAACGTGTTGATTTTTGTACTTAGGTCAATATGGGTAACACTCCATCTATTTAGATTAGTTCGGTCATGGTTCAAGTCACGGTCCATCAATTATAGAGTCAAACCATGTTCAATTTATTTGGGCCAATGTCAGATCAGATCATATGAAAATCCGATCCAAATCGGACTTGCTGACAGATCTATTTAGTTAGGTATAGAGGTAAATAAAAAGTGACACTTAACATTGTTTAGCTGCAGCCAATATAACTCGTTGCAACCTATCCACTCTGTTCTCAGAAATTGAAGGAGAGTGCTCAGTCAACAGCGGCGTTACACTGCTTGCTCCAAGCTCCTAGGATAACAAAGCCTTATTATCAGCTTGTCAATAGCAAAATGAAAGTTCTAATAAAATGAGACACATGTTCTTAGACATACTGTGCATTTCTCAACAAGCCAATCAGATCGACCACCCTTCAGAGTACCTACATAATGGATTACTTATTTACTTATATGTCACACACAATAGCAGCAAAACCAGAGGTGGCCATTTCATCCCATTTACTGACAAACGTATGCTTCGGGTTATATTTTATTTCTAACGGGTGAGGTGTGTAAAATAAAAAAAAATGCTATAAAGGAATTGTTCCAAGCTAATTGAAGGTCACCCATAGTTTAATTTGAAAGCATACAACCTACTGAATCATATTTATTCAGAATGTTATATTATTATGATGATAACAAGTATTTCTTTGCAAGCATATCTAGTAAGCGAGAGTGTTTTGAGTTAAACACCCATTTGGGTCTGTTTGAACCTGCACCAAAACATTACTCTCTGACCATTGCCCAACTCGCCGAACCGCCCATTTTGCCACATCTAATTAAAAACAGATCAAAACATCAATGTATTCACTATCAACAAAACCCACCAAAAGCAGCAAACACATGCCATTGGGTCGAAGTTGTGGGTACTAATTTAGGATTTTCAAGTGCAACTACATCAGCTCCAGCTCGGTCTATCCGTTTTATGCAACCTTCAACAAGACCTCCTTTTCCATTAAAGAGCTCTATCCTTGCAAGATTGAGAATTTTATAAAGAAAACAAAGATAAATCAAGTGCAATGAAAAATGATTGAAGTCCCAATATTCAAGAACCTAACAAAACGTCAAAACAGAGAACAGAAACATTGTTCTGTGAACTTTGCACATATTTAATCTCTCTTTCTACATTTAATTACAGACAGACATGATTAGAAGTTCCAACATCAATTTCTTACCGGACTGTCTCTCATAATAAGAAAGTAGAAATGTAAGATAATGAATGAACTGTCATCTGAAATCAACGAGAAATGTTAAATTATGAAACTTCCCCGCCACACATAGCAAAGAAACCATTCTTAAGAAGTGCAGCTTAAATCTACTTCACATACACAGATAAACGCTCATTTAAATATTATAGTTGGCTGTTTAGATGATAAGACTTCTTAAAAAAAGCATCTCATTTTAGAGTGATTAACATGCTATGAGTGTATCTATTGCAAAGTATTAAATCATGCCTTATGCCCTGCACCACACCTCTTTTTTAAAAATACTTTACTGCCAAGCACCTGTACAAAGTACCAACATTATAATGACTTGGATGTGCCCGATGGTTGTACAGATTGGGTCCATATTGTATAAGTAAGGAATTCCTAATGAACAACTTGAAATTGAAGACAAAACACAACAATCATTTTGCTCTCTTAGCACTCTAATCAATCACCGGCCAACCACTTATTGAGTTATTGACAACCAACAAAACGGCATCTTCGACCGACTATCGCCGCCATGAACCGTCGCCAGCCTGCATACCCACCCTTGTCGTTTCCCTATGTGGGCTCCAAGATTTGTAAAATGCAGAAGATATTTAAAGAGAAGAAAATAGACTTATTTTGCAAGAAAAAATAACTTTTAACGGTTTTCTTTTTGTTATTCTTTTTTTCTCAATATCATTAAGACATTACTTATCATTATCAAGTAATACTATTTAATTTTATATAAAAAACTTTCGATGACCAAAAATTTAAGACATTTTAATCAATCACCAAACACAACATCACTTCAGGTTGACCAATTAACATATATTTTTTCACAACATAATCACATAGATGTTCACCTACGTCATCATAGAGTTGGAAATCTCCATTTGCATACATAAGATTAGTTATGGACTTGTGTCGCCTATTAGTTCGATATTAAACAAATTGTGCACAAATTTTACTAATATACAAAGTTACAAACAAAACACCCACATGAATGTATTTCCATAAGTTGTCAAAGATGTAAAACCAACCAACATATTGTCATTCTACATATGTTTTAGACTACAAAACAAACACATGAAACCTTCTTAAGATTCAGACATAATCTGTAAGAAGAAAGACAACCAAATTCATAAAATAAGTTATAAAACAATAACAATCCTCCCAAGATCCAATTGACATCTAGATATCATAACGTATCCAAAAGGTGCCTCTTGTGTAACTCTAATGGTTTCTTCAGATGGGAATTGAATACAGTAAGTCAGACAGAATCGAGAAAAAATCGATATCATGTATATGACTCCCACAGTAAAGTGGCTAAATTATAAGGTTAAAGCATATTCTCAATGGTCCCATTGATTGGAGGAGCGATATAAGGAGTTATCCTTAGGACTTTAGGAGTTGACTGTTAAAGTAAGGATGCATTTTTGAGACATAAGCTCCTCCCATCATATCAATTCGTCACTTTAAAGTGGAAATTAGACTCTCTTTTTTTTCTCATTCTATCAGAATATGACATGTTGGATGCTAATTCTATGACAGCATACATCATGAAACATTACTTATGCTTACCAATAGCATACGAAATACAAAGGGCAGTGTCATAATTTTCTAAAGCGAAAGTCATGAATTGCAAGTGTTCACCTTAAATCAGAAAGCAAAGCATCCAAGCAAAATAGAAAATCACTTTATGAATACTATCGAGACGCAAGTCCAAGTGTTCGTGATCATCATGAAAAGGTTGTCATGAAAGATCCAGGTAACATTTTTTTGTATCGCATGTGTCCAACTGGGGAAAGGATTCTCTCAAGTTATAGTCCCTCAAGTTGTCAAGTTAGAGGATTAATGACCATTGGATTAAAATCAAGGGTCAAGATTCAAACTTGATCTTTGAATTTTCAGCCCTTGATTTTGATCGAATGGTGAAGAATCCTCTAACTTGACAGCTTGAGGGATTCTAACTTAAGAGGATCCTTTCCCATCCGAATAAGAGTCCTCAACTATCTTGCTGGTTTGAAAGCTATACTTAAACAGGTTCAGTAGTAATAATACTGTGCTACAGTCTTAGAAAAGCAATATATCATGCCACACTAAAGAAGACTTGGATTAAATGCCTTAATGACAATACCATGTCAAAAACTAAAGGGCACAAATGCACAATCACGTTCTAAAAGCAACTCCCACCAGATGACAACACCATCAAGTGCACTCAATGCAACAAAATAGGTCAAAACCAAGGGTTGCTGTTTTGTGTTAGTGGGACTAGACGGGTACCCGCACAATGCAGCAGCAGTGATGGCGGTGGTGGCAGGTGGCCGAGATGGAGGTGATGGGTGGCGGCGGCAGTGGTGGTGGCGGTGTGGTTATTAATGTAAGGTAATTGATATAAATGAGGGTAGTGTAGTTATTTTAAGGCTTGAGCGATGTTTGTTGTAAAAAATTTAATTAAGGGTATTATAGGTATATTAGGTAAAGATATTTAAATTAATGAATAATGAAGATAGGTACTTTAGGTATTTTAAAGGCAAAAAGTTGAAAAAAGGAGAGGGGTAGTTTGTTTTATATAGGAGTAAAGATATATAAATTGGCGGGACCATAACAGTTAGCATTGAAAATAGAACACCAGGAAGTATTTACAACAGCCGTTGTTAGAACGATGGTGTACTATTATCACCCAACTTATTTCCGAATAGGATAATGCCAGCTTTATATATTTTTGTGCATTATAAACATAGTGATGGGATACTTAATATTGGTGTTGGAGCTGGTATGCATAACATAACCACTTAAGGGCAAAACCAGTTTTATATATTTTTGTACATTATACACCCCGACATTCCAAAATGCATAACATAACCACTTAAGGGCAAAACCAGGTAAAAAGCATGGAACAAGCCGAAACCTTATACCAATCACTATAATTACTATCTATTATATTATTCTTACTAACCTAAATAATAACCAACATTCTACATTTTTGACTATTTCTATCTACAAAAGTTTCTACACACTAATGTCATTTAATAACAACAAATATACTGTAAGAACTTTACATATATAAAAACCAATATAAAGATACATATATAAAGTGAAGCATAGATACCTGTCATGTAAATTCAACCTAAGAACTTTAGTCATATGCCAGAATTCATCTCCTTGCACACGAACACCTGAGCCCTGTATTTTTTATCAACCAATTAACACTTCAATTCCAATTTCACCTTGGTGTATGTTGGTTATATATATATATAATATATATATATATATATAGAGAGAGAGAGAGAGATGTGAATTGCCTTGGAAGGAGGGAGGGTGTCGGAGTAGAACCTCGGGAGACCACCGCGAGACTGATTGGAAGAATCCGATGAGAATGCTCGGAGTTTGAAGGTTTTCCGGTTGATAAGTAGGGCCAAACGAGCGGTAGTATAACAGAGAGTTTGCATTTTATTTTATTTTTGGCAAAGTCAATGATAGTTTCTATGGATAGATATACTAATTTACATAGAAATAAAAGGTAAACGAGCAATAAGCTGCGCCGCCACTCTTTTTTGTATAGCAAAACTAAGACGTTTAAAAACTACATTCATCGATCGTGGCGTCATAACATTACTATGCATGACCCGTTGGACCCTTCCAAGTAGCTTGACGGCCTCAGGTGCAAGAAATCCAAAGGTATCAAATGCAAAGGGTATAAATACGTGTTGGTTGTCAAGACACGCCTTCTCGTGTTTGACCACTTTGCATGAGGCAGCTTTTAAAGCGGCAAGACCGGCTGTGAAGCTACACCCTAAGCCCACAAGAGGAGAGACTCCTGTTACATCCACACATGCATGTTTTCCCCCAGTCCAACTAAAGACCAAAATGTCAGCAGGTCTGAGAGTAGATCTCCCATCCAACGGGTCAGTCAAGAAATTCACTGGCGCTTCCTTCTTAACAGAAATCCCAGCCCGCCTAAAAATGTCAAAGAGAACATCCCTAACCAAATCGTGTCTGTATTTGAACCCCATGAGCTCTTTACAGTGAAGCGCATGCTCCCCAAAGGAATCCAAACAAGCTTTCCGACAAATAGGGCATATCTCATCAATAGGAAATAAAGGGATCATGAGACGGTATTTTAGTATAGTGCGATACTCTACCGCTGACATGTCATCAATAGGACATATGTTTGCATTTGAAATTTATTAGGGTTTTGCGGTCACTCGGGTTTGGAGGGAAGGAGGGAGTGAGAGACTTTTGTTGCTGAAGTTGGATTCGGATCTTTCGCCCCACAAATTGTACCGGGGCTCCAATTTCCATCACTTTTTTTCAAAATACATCCCTATTTTTATGCTTATCAGGTCAGTTTTATCTTTTTATCTTTTTACCTTTCCACCATATGTTTGTCATGCAGCTTTTAGAAGCTTTAAGCTTCAAACTTTTAAGAAAAAGCTATCGTGTAACAAAAAACTTTGTTTGATTAAAGGAGCTCTAAGCTTTTCCGTTGAAAGTAAAGCCCCTTAACAAAACGCTACTATTACTAGCGTTTTACTAGAGCTACAAGCTTTTAAGTGATAAAATTACTTAAATAGCCTTGGTTTGATATGCGTGCGTGTTGAGATTGAGCTATTTTAGCATGACATATCTCAAAAGCCTTCTATAAAAAATCATTTCTCTTCATCCCATCTGACTCTTCTCTCTCACGATTTTCGATAAAAGTAACTTGGATGAAGGGCAAATCTATTTTAATTACTATTCTTACAGGAACATAGCAGAGCTTTTTTGATGTATTCTATACAGTAACAAAGATATTAGAATCATTATATTGCTTTTTTTATTTTTATTTTATATATTTTATATTTTATTTTTATTTTTTTTGAAAGGCGATTTTTCATCATCATACTAGCAAGACGCTAGAATCAACGTTACAGATACAATCAAATAACAAAGTTTAGAATAAAATAATGGGATTTTCTAAACAATGCCCCTAAGGCAATGGTTTAGTTTTTTTATTATGGAAAGTTTTCTAGACTTAATGTTCCAAATCACAACATATCAAGAACCTTTGAATCTTTTTTATGTCATATTTATTAACATTAATTAATTTACCTAATAAAACCACTAGTAAAAAATACGAGTAACATGTATGACAAATCATTTACTTTTTGACTAGTTGTATATATGTCATATGTGTTTGTTGATCTACTTCAAAAAATAGTAAGACACACAAATCCTAAACCATATTGCAATTCCAATGAATATATACATAAAGGAAGCGAATGACATTCAAAATTCACAAGAAAACATGCATTTTTTATAGTTAACAGTGTAATACTCCTTTTTATATCTCAATTCCTTGAAAAGAAATATATTTACTCATAAGAATTCATTTATATAATGTTTATCTGGTACTAATGTTTTTATAAACTTTATATTGTAAAGTATCTAGTTATGAGTAATTTGGATTTGAACATGCACCAACCGAAGAAGATGATGAAACTGTAATTGATAATGAACCTTTCGTTGGGCAAATTTTTTCAATTTTTGAAGAGGCACATCTTTCCTATAAAAATACGCCTACAAAATGGTTTTTTTATTCGTAAAGATTGATTTATTAAAAAAAAAGTTTTGTAAAATGTGTCGTTGGCAGGTAAAAAACACTCAAACAAGTTGAATCTAGTCAAAGTAGTAGAAAAAATTGTCTTTACGAGTAGTAATGATTTGCTATATTTTTTTAATTTTATTTATGTATTAGGTAAATCAAATAAAGTTAATAAATGTGACAAAAAAAATTCAAAAATTATTGATACGTTGTGATTTGGACATTAAATGAAGAATAGTTTCCATAATAAAAAAAAACTAAACTATTGCCTTAGGGGTATTGTTTAGAAAATCCCTAAAATAATTTACAAGAAAGATAAATCATTCCATTTAGCTTCATTAAATACCACTTTCCTAGCTCGATGTCTCACCCAAAGATAACCGAGGGACTTGATCTCTCCCAGAATATGAGAGATCTGAGCCTTCTTGTGATTGAAGATCAAGTCGTTTCGGGCCTTCCAGATTGCCCAACACGACAATAAAATTACCGACTGCACCATAGACTTTCGAATCTTTGACCCATTAATGGTTTTATGCAAGAAAATAAGATCCTTAGTAGAGAAAACAATGATGGGTGATAGATGACATCAAGCTTTTATAGCAGGCCACAACTGATGAGTAAACCGACAACCCGTTAGAATGTGATCCAAAGTCTCTGAATCCTCCTCACATAAAGGACAAATAAAGGACTCCACTTCAACATTACGCCTCAAGAGTGCAAGTGTAGTAGGTAAGCGGTCCATCAAAGCTCTCTATCCGAAAACATTAACTTTGAGGGGAAGTCAGTTAGTCCAAGGGAAAACATCCAGGTTAGATGAAAGAGAGGTAGAACATAACAGGCCTCTCGCCGATTTGACTGAGAAAACAAGATTTGCATCAATCTCCCAACACCAGGCATCAACTCTAGTATTAAAAGTGACTTGGTTTAATAGCAAACATAGGTTATGAAACTCATCCACCTCTAGTTGGGTTGTAAAATCTCTCCGCCATTCACCATTCACCCCCATAGCCAACCTATTTGCTACCAGCACCAGCTAATGTGTCTCTAGTTTGAACAAATTCGGACAAGTATCTCTTAGAGGACCCGAACCAACCCAATAATCTAGCCAAAACCGAATCCTCTCACAATTACCCAACTTCCCTTTGATGAGCGAGCATATAGAAACACGTGTTTAGCAAGATCCAAATCCAGTTTTGCAATACACTTCCAAACGCCAGTCGAATATGTTAGAATTATGGAGATATCGCAATGAAATTTATACGGCCGTTTATATATGATCCAAGAAGGGTCACACGCGAAGAACATTGAAAGCCTAGTTGAACTTGTAAAAATATGTAAAATATAAGAACTTTCCAAAAATAGATTTGGAAATGATTTTCGTGTCGAAACCGTGAATCGGGTAAAAATCGGATCGGGTACCTAAGCACCATGGACCAATCCATTTGATCATGGACCAAACAAGATTGACCCATGGATACCCATAGGGCGGTCACGAATCCAAGGGTGGGAAGGAAAATGATTTTTGGTAACTTCCTTATCCTATCCCACATAGGAAACCTAGAGAAAACCCCAAGGGTTTTAACCCTTATAAATAGAGGGGATTTCTTAGGTTTCTCATACAATTGATTCATCAATTTCGTCCCTCCTTCCTTGCTTGGGTCGAAAATTCCTAGTTCTTTGTTAGCGTTTTTGGCTTTTGCATATAGTTATATTATATATATATATATGATTTTGCATAATAGTTATATTTTATATATATATATTAAATATATATATTATTATATATATATATATTTAATACAAGTTAAGGCTAGCAACTAGCTAGTCTTGGGGATTTGTTCGTGTGTGTGCACCTCTTGAGGAGTTCTACTTGGACTCTTAGTTCGTGGCAAGGAGTTCGGTTCGTGGCTCGTGAGGTGGTGGTCGACTTTCCTAGTCGAATTTAGGGTTTGCGCGCTAAAAGGTTAGTGTTCTTTTATTCTATTTAATTATGTTTATCTATTTTAGTTTGCTATATTTGCATGCATGTTAGATCTTGGCTTAAGTGTAATTAGGGAATTAAACTTGCTTTAATTGTTTCGTTAGTCATTCCGCTTTAATTAATGGTATTAGTCTTTAGATGATTAAACTAGATTAATTGTCTAAACGAATTAATTGATTAATTCGTTTACGTTGAGACTAATGATTGTTAATTAAGAATGTTCATGGTTTTTAAAACATGTTTTTAATAAATATAAAATTGTTTTAAACTCGAATAATTAACCGTTTTAATTATTTACAAAAGAAACCCCTCATGTTTTAATAATGACTCTGATAACCTTGTGAAAGATGAACATTCATTGTAGACCCAAAGTAGTTGCGCGATTAACGGAAACCCAACAGTGGTATCAGAGCGTAGATCATGCATGGATATTTGTGGCTAAAATAGATAAATGATTTATAAGTGATTATAAATCAATCGGTTAATTGAACCCGTATGTTTATGCGTATCGGGTCGAATCGACCGTGTGACCTTTTATATAGATAATTTGGCTTGGTCACTAAATTATGTGTTTTAATATTTGCATATTGTTTATATTATTCCATAGAGATGAATTGCGTCGTGATTGGTTGTTTTCTCCTTTTTAAATTCATTCGTAAATTTAAATTAATTTTGAGTATAAAATTGTTTTGGAAATTAAAGGTTTAATTAATTAAGATTTTTGAAATATAAAATTTTATAAAAATACTCAAATTTCAAAATTATGGAGAAAACATGAATCATTTCGGAGTCCCGTTTATTCGACAATAGATGTCTTGAATTGAGTGGGAGCTTAGACGAGTCATTAAGATAAAAGAAGTATTTATACTTACTTTTATTTTAGGGTTCATATTCGTTGAACCGACATATGGAATTATAAATTAGAAGATGCAAATCCTTTATTTGTCTAAATGTGATTTTTGTGAAATGCCTTAAAACGAGTTTTACACACATGATTTGAAAATGTTTTGAAAATTATAAAAGGAGTTTTAAATAGTTAAAATGAGTTTTAATAAATTAAAATGAGTTTTAAATGAGATTGATGTTTTTGAGAAAACAAGATTAATCTCGCTTTAAGTTTTGTGAAACGAATAAGAGGATTAAAATGTTGTTTTAATTGCATGCATATTGTTTGTGTTCATTTATGCCTTATCACGTTAGGTTATGACCTAGTGCCACACAAACATTCCTTTCACGAAACTCTATGTGTTAAGTTGTGTTAACATGCTCGGTGCTTTATTCCTATTTGTATTGCATGCGGAATAGGGTTGTTTTAAACTACTTAGAGTTAGTTTTACTACCCGCACATAAAGAAATCTATGCCATCCTATGAGAAGCACCTGACCGTCTACACTCCCTGTTGCCCTGGACCGTTGCCTAAGTCATAGTGTACATACGGGGTGGTCCTTCATGTCTGCCCATCCCAGTTACCGGACATGGACAACCACACGCCAGCTTATAGGCGGATTTTGCTAGGTTGCTCTGGACCGTTGCCTAGGTACTAGTCGGCAAGGATGAGACTAAACATGCCTTAGGATCAAGAGTGATCAAAGTCTCATTAAGAGTCGCAATGTGCGATCGGTCGTCGGACCGGTCAAATTGATAACACAAACATGTGGTCGTCTGGACCGTTGCCGGATACACGTGATGTGGGTTTGATTTGGTAATTTAAGCTTTAAAATTATAGAAGATTTTAAGATACATACGTAGATTAAAATCTAAGGGTAGTCGTTTTTAGTTAAAGCCTTAAATATCTAAATCCCTATGTTTGAACGTTACTTTTAGATGGCCTCTACAATACCATTAAGTCTGCATTTCTCAAGTCCTTGTTTGATAAGGACAAACTAGATGGTGACAACTTCAATGAATGGTATCGCAATATGAGAATTGTGCTAAAACATGAAAAAAAGTTGCACATTCTTGACACACCGCTTCCGGTTGCTCCAACTAGTGATAGTACCCCTGAATATCGTGCTGACTATCAGAGTAAGTACGATGAACAAAGTGAGATAACATGCCTTATGTTATCAAGTATGAACTATAAGCTTTAGAGGGATATGGAGAACTTGGATGCTTATAGCATGATTAAGGAGCTCAAGAGCATATTCGAGAAACAAGCTCAGCAAGAACTATTCCAAACTGTTCATGCATTACATGCGTGCAAAATGGAAGTAGGTCAGCCCGTGAGAAGCTATGTCCTTAAGATGAAAAGCTATGTCGATAATTTTCAGTGACTTGGCTCACCCATTCGTCAGGACCTTTCGGTGAATCTCATTTTGAATTCACTTACAAAGGACTATGACGCATTTGTAATGAATTACAATATGCAAGGGTGGAAGAAGAGTATCTCTGAGCTGCATCAAATGTTGAAAACGGCTGAAGATGCTATGCCAGCCAAGACTCCGGCTGTGTTGCATATCACTGAAAAAGGTGTCAAGAAGAAGAAGTGGAGAAGTGGAAAGCAAGGGAAGCAAGATGCCTCGAGAACCACTTCACGCAAGAAGAAGAGAGATCATCCTGCGAAAGATGCTACATGTTTCCATTATGGAAAAGTAGGACATTGGAGACGTAATTGCCCTGACTATCTTGCTGAGCTCGAAAAGATCAAGGGAAAGGGAAGCTCTAAATCAGGATCGGAAAAGAAGTAGTGAGAGCAAGACTGAAGATTCAAAGCTCGGATGGTTGAAGAGCATTTATTAATAAATGTTGAATCTTAGTTTTAAGTCTTGTTTATTTTAAGACAATTTAGTATCTCGCTATAGTCGAGTTTTTACTTTTATGAATGCTTTATTAGATTCATTTCGAATCTTTACAGTTTTAATAAAATTACTCTTTTTAGTTTTATATCTTGAGCATTTGTGGAAATTGTCGTTACTACTTTTGATTGTTTATACTCATTATTATTTTGGATAATTTAATGAGTACTTGTTTGAAAGTATTTGTTGAAAATCGGGACACACTCTAGATATGACTTGATATAATCCAAAATAACATTGTCTTGAGACTTGCACCACTGAGATTCTATCGAAGAAGGTTATAAGAGATTTTGACTAGATCAAAGTTTCATAAGTTGGAAGAATCTCGTGAGTTAGCCACGATGGATCTTACAACATTGATTCGAAAAGATCGAGACTAGGTCTTGATCATTTGATCCCAAAATAAGTAAAGTCTTGAACTCACTAAGATCAAGGAATCTTGTAAATTCTTAGATTAAGTGGGAGCGAGATTATATACTTATTAAATCGGAGGATTCTTGTAAATTCTTAGATTAAGTGGGAGCGAGTTACCTTACTTAATAGATTTGAGAATCTTTTGGAGATTCTTGAAATTTAAGAAAGGAACGCGAATCATAAGCCTTCTTAGGATTCTTACCTAAAGATACGTTAAGTACTTGAGAAAGAGATCTCGAGGGACAACGTGAAAACACAATAGCATTTCTAAGGATTGATAGAACTTATAGTTCATTGGAAGGCTATATTGAATATATAGTTATCATAAATGCTAAAGAATGCAATCTATCGTACATGACGAGTTTTTGAAAACTTGTTATAATCTTAGACTTCTTTGAAGGATAAGATATACGTAGATGAGAAATGAACATATGCAAAGATTTGATTCTTGAATCCTTCGGATATTGAGAATAATCTTAAAGAATCAAGATATGAAATTACCTTTAGCGAGGACGATATGCGGTAAAAGAGTATCTTGAAAGGTTGTTCATAAAGGAGCATTCTATATGTAGGTTATGTAATAAAAGGAAATTTCATGTAAATATTCTTTGCAATGACATAACTAACATATGTGTTTTAATTTGGTAAGTCGATGTGAGACATTTCCAAAATTGAGACTTGAAAGTACAAGAGAAATATGGAAATGACACACATGAATCGTGATAAATGAATAAAGTTATCTAGAAAAACAATGCACATAGTAATTAGAGATTCTATTTGAGAATTTCTGATTCCGGGAATATCAATTAATTGAATCTTGATGAGTAAGATCTTACGAGATTCTTGCAAAGTATTAATTGTATGAATGGCAATCGAGAGTTAGAGAAAATTCAAATCTATTGAATTTAGTTAATGAGCCATAAGGAAAGTAAGCATTGTAATACTATAATGGGAAATAGGAGATTTCCGCATTAGGACAGAATCATTTCATGTCTTCTCAAGACACATAATGAATTCATCAAGTATAACAATAAAGGAATATTATGACACATTTAGAGTATCACTCTAAATTGAGTCAAAGCACATAATTGAGATTATGGGAATATTCCGTGAGGGTTCAACACAGTTGAAGTGAATTTGTAAAAGAAGACCTATGGTCAAAGGCATAATGTTAGGTACGCTTTTACAAATATCTTCCTGTGATTTATTTAGATATCGGGGCTGATCGAAGATGTTTAAAGACGTTATGAATTGCACTACTCATTTCAGTTCTTGCATTTCTGAGCTCCATGTTTGCATGTTTAAAAACATATCCATGAGATTGCGTAAAGCAATTTCTAAATTAAAGACCCATTGCTAGTCATTGTCACGGGAGTGAAATGATGAAAGTAATTGTGAAGAGTCGGTACATAGGTCGATGTATCGTTTCACAAGTATTCAAAAGGGAGATTTTGAATATTGGTTGACCCGCTCCTCGAGAAAATCACGTGGATCGACGACATAGATAAGTATCGAGAAGTGGTCATGTTTATGTGTCCTTAGACTTGAGATGCATAGGCGTGTCTCGGAGTACGTAGTAACATACTTTGATTCAGTACCGAACCTGGAACTTAAGCGGCAGTAGTATGGACTGTTTTGGGTATGTGGTGAAATATGAAAGAGACGTATGTCAATAAAGGATTTGCTCGCCAAGTTTTGGATAAGATGGCACACGGCCACTCGATGAGTAGAAATGATGAAAGTGTACGGCCGTACCCGGGAACATTACTAGAATTCGTTTTTAGTAAGTGTTTTTGGTTTAAATCATTTTAATTCAAGGATATCGAGAAACTAAGTCAAACTATATGAGTATGAAGCATATCCGCGTCTCATGGTTTGATGTGCGCATCGGAAGCATAGAGGGAGATATAAACATTTGACCAAAACATTAAAAAGGCAAGTTTCTAATGTACAATAATCAAGAGTTGATAATTGTCATGAACATATATAGTCATATATTTCTGGAGGCATTGTTGTGGTGCTAGACGAACGTTCGGTGTCAGTATACTTGTTTTCGTTGGAGAGATTCCCAAGTGGGAGTGTTAGAATTATGGAAATATCTCAACAAAATTTATACGACCGTTTATATATGATCTAAGAAGGGTCAAACGCGAAGAACATTGAAAGGCTAGTTGAACTTGTAAAAATATGTAAAATATAAGAACTTTCCAAAAATAGATTTGGAAATGATTTTCGTGTCGAAACCGCGAATCGGGTAAAAATCGGATCGGGTACCTAAGCACCATGGACCAATCCATTTGATCATGGACCAAACAAGATTGGCCCATGGATACCCATAGGGCGGTCACGAATCCAAGGGTGGGAAGGAAAATGATTTTTGGTAACTTCCTTATCCTATCCCACATAGGAAACCTAGAGAAAACCCCAAGGGTTTTAACCCTTATAAATAGAGGGGATTTCTTAGGTTTCTCATACAATTGATTCATCAATTTCGTCCCTCCTTCCTTGCTTGGGTCGAAAATTCCTAGTTCTTTGTTAGCGTTTTTGGCTTTTGCATATAGTTATATTTTATATATATATATATATATCCTCCTTTGTAATACACATTTTTCATATATATTTATCTTATCATTTATATATATTAATATATATATTTAATACAAGTTAAGGCTAGCAACTAGCTAGTCTTGGGGATTTGTTCGTGTGTGTGCACCTCTTGAGGAGTTCTACACTTGGACTCTTAGTTCGTGGCAAGGAGTTCGGTTCGTGGCTCGTGAGGTGGTGGTCGACTTTCCTAGTCGAATTATTAGGGTTTGCGCGCTAAAAGGTTAGTTTCTTTTATTCTATTTAATTATGTTTATCTATTTTAGTTTGCTATATTTGCATGCATGTTAGATCTTGGCTTAAGTGTAATTAGGGAATTAAACTTGCTTTAATTGTTTCGTTAGTCATTCCGCTTTAATTAATGGTATTAGTCTTTAGATGATTAAACTAGATTAATTGTCTAAACGAATTAATTGATTAATTCGTTTACGTTGAGACTAATGATTGTTAATTAAGAATGTTCATGGTTTTTAAAACATGTTTTTAATAAATATAAAATTGTTTTAAACTCGAATAATTAACCGTTTTAATTATTTACAAAAGAAACCCCTCATGTTTTAATAATGACTCTGATAACATTGTGAAAGATGAACATTCATTGTAGACCCAAAGTAGTTGCGCGATTAACGGAAACCCAACAGAATAAGCTCTAACGGGAACAAAGCTGGTGCATTTAGAGGAGAGATGAAACGCTAAGATTACCTTCTGCCAAAGCCTCGAGTTCTCACATTTGAACCTCCAAAACCATTTAGATAGAAGGCTAAGGTTAAAATCATGTAGAAGAGTTAATCATTCGTGTAAGAATCAAGTGTTTCAATATGTTTAGGAGCATACGTAGGAGTGGGATCATTTTGAGTTTTTATAAAAACTGAGGGATTTTTTTTTATGTATTTCATATATGTATGAGAAACGGATAGTAGTTTTTGTTCTTTTTATTTAACTTAGAAAACTTTGATATCCATTTTTGAGTTTTACACTTTTTAATAAATTGAGTTAATCTCCAATTATGTCATTTTACATATTTTATTGGAAGCTCCAGCTACTCCGCCAAACATCTAAATATATCTAAAAAGTTTTAGCTACCAGCTTAAAACTACAGCTATCAGCTTCAAGCCACTAGCTTCCAGCCACCAGCTACCAGTCACCAGCTAGTTTTGCCAAACATAACTCATTCCATCTATCTTCTTTCACTTATCCTCGTCACCTCCTTATTTCACCTACATTTAATCATTCATTTTCTCATCACATTTCTTCATCTATCCATTTCACTTTCCTTCAACAAATGGTCTAATAATTTATTGATAGAGGTACAATGGTCTATTGAGTAGTAAAGATATGTATATAAGAAAAAATATGTGAAAATAAATACCCATTTGTATTATTTTTTTGTGTTTAAATAAACCAAACAAAATCACAAATCTCAACGAAGGCCACATTCATTTTGCTTTAAAACAAATCAGACCAAATATGGACTATTACAATACGTAAGACTATCAATATTCGACTCAATCCGAAACTCGGACTAAAACCTACTCGAAAAAATCAGGTTTGGGTATGAAATCTCGACCCATTAAGACGCTAACTCACTAACCCGAATTCTTTTTTGTTGGGTTCAGGTTGACCTTTTAGGTTAACAAGTTAATCGGTCAACTAAGAAATATTTTAAATTTATACAAAAGTAAATTATAGGTCAACTTACCAACTCATTTGACTCGACAACTCATTTAACCTGCAATCAACCCACCAACCCACAACTCATGTAACACGTTTAACCTGGAATCAACCCTCCAACCCCTTTAATCCGTCAACACAAAACTCGACCCAACAACCCGATAATTTAGGTTGGTGGGTTCGGTTCGGTTGACAGGTTGTAATTTCTAACCTAAAACTTTTAATGGGTAGAGTTAAGGTCAGATATTTTTGACCCGTCAACCCGAGCCCATTAACAACCCTAACAATTTATCATATTTTACTGCCTAACTTTATAATAATACATACATGTAAACTTCATCAAGTTTATAATAAATTATTAGCGATCATCAAGCCCCTTTTGTATGGATGGTCTAAGATGATCAAACACTTTATGTTTACTTTTATATAAAACAACACATTTCTAATATGAAAATAATATTCAACTCGCTCAACATGGAAATGTGAACTGCTTGAAGAAATTATTTTTTCTTTTAAACAGTTTGAGATTTTATTAATACGATTAGGCAAAATGCCTACGCAATAGAAAGAAAGATACAATTACAAAAGAAAGGAAGGATGCCCAAAGTTAATAGCATCGTCGCACACGATGTGGGGGTCGTCGTGTCGACAACTATGGCGCCGACGTCGTAGTGGGATTAAGGAGCCAAGGTGGTTTAGTCGACGTTAAGGTGACATGGGGCTTTTTTTTTCTTTTCTTTGTTTGATTGGTTATCCAAGTATTGTTAAAGATCCAAACGTTAGATTTATTATTACCTCCAAAACTAAAAGGTTAGATAAACCAGTCTGATGGTTGACTCTCCCATATTCAATTACATGTATTGTGATTATTGGATGGTTTTGATATGACACTAACGAGACATATCACCTTGATGTAATGACGTGACGATCAAATATGCTTTTAATTTATGTATATCGACGTTTTACATCAATATGCCCACATAGTTGAAAAAACGTCAAACTACACCAAGTTGAGAATCGGTTTTTCCAACTTCTTTATAATAAAGATGACATCGCCAACTTCTATAATCATGATTATGACATTTCAACTTAAAGATCGATCATGAATATTAGCTTAAAACCTACGTTATAAAGTTCATCATTAACTCGATTTTGTTTGGAAAATCATTATCATTTTGACCAACCGATGACATTTGTCAAACTCTTTCATCTATTTGGGTATTGTGGTTATTTATTTGAGTTTTGTCGTTTCTATAAGAAAACACTTTCAGTTAGTTTTTGTTGTTAGTTTTATGTTAATTAGAACAATATGCGTAGTCTAATGGTTTTAAAAACATCCGATGTTCAGTATAGATTAAATTAAAAATAACTTTTTATCGTCTAATACTTAGTGATGATGGTGATTAACAGTTATCTATTGGTTTTCGGTTATGTAAGACATTGTCTATATTTAAATGATGCTTTTTATTTTTTAGTAGAATATCTAAAGATGAAAATAATTGACAAAAAATGTTTTTATTTATGTTATTATATAAAAATTATAATTATGTTAGAAAGTTAAGAAAAAATTGGGACGTGAATTGACCAAATTACCCTTAATGAATTAAATCACCACAATCTTAATATTAATTACACCATTATCTATATTATAAAATATCATATATTCCTTTTAAATCAAATACCTTTACATCAATTACTTACACCATTTGTCGCCACCATCACCATTATCGCCGCCATCATACTGTCGTCATCGCCGTCATATTGAGTGTGTACCGTGCTAGTTTGTTTATAAAAATGTATCTTAGAAGTTCTAAGGATATCTTGGAAACGAGACAGAGTCATTATGTATCAAGCAAGAGTTACGTACCATGAATTTTGTTGTTAACTACATAGAACGCATATAGTGTAATTATATTGATACACACTTAATCGTCGGACATGGTTGTCTTTCAAATACACATAACTTTTACCATCAAATGGTAAGATCTTAATTTGATAATGAATAGACGATTATCTAAACCGAATCTTACTACCATAAATCAAGCAACAATGTCAAAAAAAAAAGCCTCACAAGATCCCCATAACAACTTGAGGATTCATAGGAGCAAAGCTTACACTTGGCAACACTCAGAACTCTCTACTCACCAAAATACCCGGGTAACTAACCACTGTACCAGTGAGTCATCGGCATGTCGCTCATGTATAACTTTTTTTCTTTTAACATGAAATCTAACTACTACTCAACTACAACTAAATTACATACCATATATCAAGAATTAAACCTTAATCTTTACCCTAAACACGTACAACTATATTACCACATATCAAAGATTAAACCTAGATTTTTACTCAAGAATTCAAGAGACAAAAACCTCTCCAAATAAACTAACTTCGACCCATATTTTTAACGGCAAGAAAAATTATGTAAACTTACTTATATATATGCATCACTTACACTAACATAACTTCCATCAATTTTTACATCAAAACTATATTTACATATCTAACACATGGTGATAATCATAGAGCTAACTAGCTAAGTGATTTTCATCTTTTCTTTTGCTAAAAAGAAAAAATACATATATAAAATAGTTACTCCCTACAACAATACTACTCCGTATAATATAAGATATAAATAAATAAAATCATGGTTGTTTATTTTGGGTATAAATATAATCAAGATGAGCATCAGCTAATGTTCTTCTCATCAAACACTCTTCATCTCCTTCACAAATTTCTTCTTTTGTTATCTCTTCTTCAGCCTTCAATAACAAGTAATACACATCATTGGAAAAAAGTTACAATACATTTTTATATATTACAACAATAATATATATACAATGTCTATTGACTAATAGAAATATATGTTTTGTATATATAAAGTACTAGAAAGGAAAGTTGGGATGTATACCGAGTGATGTATTTCAACAGGAGAGATGTGTGCTGGACGAGCTAGGGTGCATGCTAGCATTGATAGAAGAAGAATGGCTATTGTGCACAGGGTGCAAAGTTTGATAAGTTTAGACATGTTTTAAGATGCTATATGAGAATGAAATGAGAAAGTAGGCTCTGCTTTAATCTTGATTTATATTTATATAGAGCTTAGCTAGCTAGGAAGATAAAAGAAAAGGGTATATTTCTAATTTAATAAATAAAAAATCGAAGATATTGAAAAGTAAACAAAGTATAGCAATGATATAAAAGTACGTCTAAAGTTGACAAGGATAAGTTGGTGAGAAATCCTAGAAAGATGCTAAAACACAGCTCTCTTTTTATTTTTATTTTCTTCAATAACAATGTTATTGTCTTTTGACAAATTAAACGTATAATTCCTGCTACACATATATGTCACTTATCTATACCTATTTATATATTATAAAGCAAATAGTCTTATTTAATATTTTAAGTTTCAACATTTTATCAAAACAAAATTAAATCAATAACCTACACTACTCGTCACCGCCGCTACCGTCACCACTACCACTCTCCGCCGCCACCACCACGGCACTATCATAAATCCCGTGTTCAGTGTTGGACACAGGTCTAAAATCTAGTGTTTTCACTATTAACTTGATTAAAAAAAGTCGATCAAGTAATTTTTGCATTAACATTGTTAGTAATTAAAACAACTGGTTATTAAACACATAATATTACCCATGAACATATATTTTCAAACGGATTTAGCACAATAACTAAAGGTAATGTAATTTAGCATTATAGTAATTTTAATAATTTAATAAACAAATCTAAAAAAGGAAGATGATGTAAGCAAAACAATCTAAAGGCTAGAATTTAATTTTGCTTTTCATCCAAGGGTTATGGTTTTTTCAAAATTGATTTTAAGGGGCTCTTTTATAATTATTGGAAGATACTTTTCTAAAGAAAGTTATTTTCTCATTTGATATTTAACAATGATATTGGCAATCAATCTGAGGTATATATACCAAACTGGTTTTGGAATTTTAGGAAGCTCTTATTAAAAGGGAACAAATATGATTAAATTACCTTGTTTGAAGGCAACTTCCTTTTTCTCACTCGGGTACCGTTCTAGTCTAAATAAATTTAACTAAATGGTCTTTTTTTTATAAATATATTGAATGTATGACATTTATGTCTAGAATGATATGTAAGTTAATTTTCAAAAAAATATAAAAGAACTCAATGTAAACTAAGTTAGCATATTTTAGTTGTATGTCTAACAAAGTATAAACCTCCTTTCTATCAAAATAAATGTTGTACCGAAAAATAAAAAATAAAAATAAATGGGTAGGAATTTCATATCATATATCGTCTTGGTACATAAAGCACACAACGCATATAACTCATGTCCGATGATTCACCATCCTCACACATGGATCACAAGATATAGTTTTTTCACTTGTTTTTGAGAAATTTTGAACCTTTAACATTCAGTCTTCATCTGTAAACTCATAAAATTAGTTATTTGAAGAGTACATCAAATGTAAAATGATAAAGTTAATTTATTATTTTTCTTATTCCTTTCAAAGAAAAAAATTCAAGTAATATTAAACTACTAGTTGTTTGGGGTAGAACTTTCACCACTAGGATCCTAATACTATTAATATATTAGAATCATGTAATTTTATTTATCTACTCGTTATTAGTGAAAGGATCTTCATCACTGTCTTAATTTGAGGATCTTGACTATACTGTCATATTATCTTGGTCTAACAGGATCTTGAAATCGTCAAGATCAACATAATAACTAACAAACGTATATCTAGTACGTAAAGATATTGTATGCAGGACTAGTCTTCATGATGAAAGAATATTTACAACGTGAGGAAATAAGTCATAACGGATAGTTTACCACTTCAACCACAAGAATCGGGATTGATATATGTTTTACCATGTGTGGAAAAGCTCTCAACGGTCATCTTCACCGATTCTTCAGCGTAAAGAGTAAGTCCAGGAAGATCCCAGATATTTCGCATATTCAGTTCAACGTCTAGCTCTATAAATACGAAGACATCTTCAGCTGAAAGGGATATACAACGATCAACACAACAACTCCACACTTCGCTCATTTAACCTGCAAACAATTATACTATTAGAATAGCTATTCGATCAATCACATTTCTTTCATTCTTTGTATTGTAATCTTAAACAAATAATAATAAAAGAACACAGGTAGGAACGATTGTTTCCTCCCGGGGTTTTTTACCTAAGATTCCTTAATTGGATCAAGGGTTTTTCCCCGTCAATAAAATTCTGGTGTCGTTATTCTTTTCATATTTCATTTATTCATCTTTAATTTAGGATCACAGCGCTGATCTTGAGTCTTTATTATCTTTATCTTCAACGATTTTCATCTTTAATTTCTATAATTCTGTCTTAAAGATTTTTACAAAGTTTCTTTATTTAAAGTTCTTCATTCGCATTATTTTCATCAACACTTATATTACTTTATTTTAAGATCCTAAACACCTGACCTCACTTACAAATCTTTGCTCAGAAAATTATCTTGAATCCTTTTACAAAAATTATCTTAGGTAATTTTTGTCCAAAACAATTTGGCGCCCACCATGGGGCAAAAAGGTGTTTTTGCAATTTTATCCTTATTTCTAAAGACATGTTTACTTAAATTTCAATCATTTAGAAAACTCTTAATTTCTCAAAAGATTTTAGCGAAAAGTATGTCTGAGCATTCACAAAGTCCTTCTTCTTCTGATTTGATTTATGATTATCCTTATATAAAAGATAATTTGCGAAACCCCCCTGAAAATGCAAAGTTTTTGGCTGAACAAACCTTGAAAGGAAATACTGAAGGAATACCTTCTGTAGATCCATATTTAGCATTTCTTTGGAAAAGATATTTTGATCGATTTTATGAATCAACTTCTAATGAGAAGACTGAAGAAAAATCCAACAGTCCAACGAATCGGTGAAAAGTTATATGGAAAGGTTTGAATATGCACATGGAACAGCCTCGAAAGCCAAGGAAACCTTTTGAAGATCAAACAGGCAAGCAAGATCCGAAAGGATCAAGGTGCAAGCTCTAAAGGTAACAAAGATAATGGTAAAAAATATTTACGATTTTCTGATTATCATTTTTCAACCGACATATCCGGACTTCTTGCTTTTATGAGAAGTCTGGGGGACAAAGCTAAATGGCCAGAAAGAATCCCACGAAAATTTTATGTCAATAAAACTAAATGGTGTGCTTATCATAGTGTTTTTGATCATGAAACTGTAGAATGTGCATCATTTAATTGTGAAATTTGGCGATTAATAGACGAAGGGTTATTGGATGAAATACTTCTTAACCGTAACTGGTCTTTATCAAAAAAGTGATTACTAAAGTCAATATTGCTAATTCTATAGTATTTTCGATCATATATGCAAGACGATGATATTGACTTGAGCGTCGGAGTGGCGTTAGCCAAAAGGGCTAACGTCAGTCTTTAGTTTTTTTTCTCTTATGATCTTCTGCAGGATTTTAACATCCAGGATCCTAACACAAAAGGATGAAGATCATGAAAGCATACGCAAGGTATCTTCCTCAACGGAAACGATTTCTCCTAAGTTTTGTCCTTAAACGGACCACAGTGGATTGAACTAAAAATTCAATCCTGGGTTGAAGGGTTCACCTTCTCGAACGTCGAGGTTAACACTAACACCTCATTTCCGCCCGGGTCGCACGTCATAAAAATTCCTGGTTATGGGTAGACCCTCATGATCAGGAATATTCAAATGGTTGTTGATTTTTCAATCAACTCAACTGGTTTGACAGTTACGTTGTCGTCAAAAAAAATAGAGATAATCTCTCTATTGTCATGTTTTACAACTGATTAACAAACGAATTTTCCTTCTTAGTGATTTTTATACTTAAACAGGAAATCAGCATACTCAAGAAAATTATCACAAAGACACATCTTCTAGAATCCTAAATCTTGTTCGAAATTTGCATGGTTTGATTCTCCTCACACATAACAAAGGTATGTAGATCTACGAACTACATCCAACATTTATTTATGGAAATTTAGATTTTCAAAAAACAAACATAAAAGACATTTGCGAAACATAAAGAGGACTGGTACCTAGCACAGTTATTTTAGATCTACTGTTGCCTATAGAACTAGATTGAGTTACCCCTGTTGTTATCCCCAATTTTAGGATGTTTTATTTTGAACCTAAAAGCGACTGCTTTCAATATAAGCACAACACCCTTAGTCATATGAAGTTCCTCTTGAAAAGTATCCAAGTCTTCATAGGCTTTGATCAATTCTTCCTTTAGGCATGATAGATCCTTTCCCCATTTGCCAACGGTCTCAAGGGTCAGTCCTTGATGGTCGTTGCTGATCTCACTTGAGAGTGTTTAACATTTTCCAAGATTATCGAAAAGTTCTTCTTGTTTTTTGACTTGATTCTCATACAAAGAAATAATTTCCTCGGAAGGCTGCAGAGACAAAAAAATATAAAAATGATATTTTTTCTTAATAAAGACTAAATTAAAAATTTAAATGTCTTTTACCTTGACCAGAAGGTTTGACATGCTTTCTTGGTGAGAAAATGGAGTAAGAAATTTTTTTGAATGAGAGATATTTCAATCGTAAATATTGGAAGAGAATAAATCGGGGAAGGGAAAGGGATGAGCGAATTAATTGCGAGGTAGTTGGAAGTCTAATCGAAATAATTATAACCCTTAACAGTGGAACTGAAAAGATGTTCAGGTTAAACCAGGATCCTAGAAATAAATTTTTGGGAATGTTATACAAACAACCATTACTTTAGATATTTTCGCAAAACAGGAAAAGGTAACAATTATATCACAGAGAGAGTCTCCTGACCTCTCAAAAAGAATTTTTCATCAAATTAACTATGTGTAAAGATTGAAAAATAAAAACTTGAAATCTAAATATGGTAGCAACAAATACATTGTTCCAGAATTACAAAAGTTCACTGGGGACATCGTCATAGTTATACAGCAAATAACCAAATACGTAACCAAATTCACATTAAATCAATAAGTAGTGTCCTCGCTACTATTCAACTAGAATCCTGTTCTCATCACTCTTGGAGGATCCACTTCCTTCTCCCGATTTCCTTTTACGCCTTTTGCCTGTCGACTTCTCAGGATGAGTTGAAAGGATATCATCGTTCACTTCTTTAACTATCAGACTGGCCAGAGTATTTTCCCATGCTTCAATGTCCCAACCTGCTGGTTGACAACCCATTTGCTTTGGGATTTTGGCCATTTCTATTCGATTTTGGAGAACCGTTATGGAAGCACTTAGAATGGATTCCTCTTTCTGAAGTTTGAGTTTCTTTTCTTCTTCTTTTATAGCCTCTCTAAGTTCATAAGCCATTTTAGCGTTTTTGGTATTCAAACCTTCAATCTCCGCCAACAAATCATCATTCTTACCTTTTTCTATAGCAACTAACTCTTTTTGCACAACAATATCCAATTCCAATTCATTCAACTCTCTTCCAAAACTCAGAATCAAATGCTCAATACCCTGTATATATTGAATTATATTAAAAAACTATAACTAAAATAATTTACTTCTACAAAATGGAAATTAATTAATACCTTAGAAATATCCTTGACTGAACTACTAAAAGTGACGTGTTCAGGTAACCGGGAGACCAATTCAGTAAAAGGGGCTTTAGCCGGAATTTCCAATAACTTGATGAGTTTTATGACATTAGTCCGTCGTCTTTCTTTTTTCCTTTATCTTTTTTTTTCCGATGTCCATATCTAGAATAATTAAATAATATAATGAAGAAATTAATTTGATAGAAAGCGAACAAGAAAAGATATTATACATGCCATAACCTATTAAGGAAATTGCTTAAACTGCAAAAATAAAATAACAAATTGATTAAGGTAAAACGAATGTTGTTCCCTAAAGCTATAAGACCAAATTGAAGATATTAATTGATTACAACTAAAGATAGAAAACCAAGAAAGAAAACTCCTAGAAAAACATATCTCAGATCTCACCTAATCTAAAAATAATACTTTTCAACCAATAAACTATGAATAGAATCTTGATCCTAAGATTATAAAGTCTTAAAGAAGAAAAGAAGAAAACTGACCTTTTAGTCTTTGAGATAAATCTGGATAGGAGAAGTAAATAAACGGGAGCATAATCGTGTAGAACGGGTAACCAAGGAAAAGTTTTCTTGCGGCTACCCTATATTTATCCCTCAACTTTAGTGGCCGACCAAAAACAATAAAACTTATATTTATTTTCAATGAAACATAAGTTTTGGGGACAATTGTTTGGGGTAGAATTTTCACCACTAGGATCCTAATACTATTAATATATTAGAATCATGTAATTTTATTTATCTACTCGTATATTAGTGAAAGGATCTTCATCACTGTCTTAATTTGAGGATCTTGACTATACTGTCATATTATCTTGGTCTAACAGGATCTTGAAATCGTCAAGATCAACATAATAACTAACAAACGTATATCTAGTACGTAAAGATATTGTATGCAGGACTAGTCTTCATGATGAAAGAATATTTACAACGTGAGGAAACAAGTCATAACGGATAGTTTACCACTTCAACCACTAGAATCGG
>CM067174.1:714586-773330 GCA_034093135.1 Erigeron breviscapus
TCAGTTCGTCTTTGGATTAATAAGAAAGTATTTTCGTTTAGTCTTTTCTACTAACATGTATACATGAACGACTCGAAGAAGAAAACAGTACAATATCTATTTTGATACTCGACCACCCCAGCCCCTTCTCGCCTATTTTATGTTATTACGTTACATATATAACTATGATCGAGTTATACCTTATAACGGAGTGAGCTTGACCCATAAATCATACTGCACCGAAACTCCAATGAAACGGGTCGTCTTGTCCTCCGTATCAACATAGACTCGCTATATGTATATATATATATATATACGCACACTCCTTCTCACACGCCTAAATATATCTATATGTATACACTTTGTTTTACGGAATGAAGAAAGTAACAAAAGACAACATGATTATTTGATGTCGGTGACGAGAACGAAACGCATATATATATACTTTCTGCAACATTACTAGCTTCTAGATGGCTAGCACGTGCTAGGATGCATCGACCAACACTTCAGTTATGATTGTGGTGTGATATCTTTTGTGTTTTACGGTTGGGATCGTAACGAGAGTATATATTTTGTGTTTCTTTTGTTTGACGGCAAGATACCCAATAAGTAAATAGATTATTTATTTTACATGTAGGGTTTATAATATATACTTAGGTTTTGTGTTTGGGTAACTTTACAAATGGACCCCTCGACATAGCTATAGATACTTTAACCCCAATTAACGACTATGCACCCTAACGGGAATACATCTGACATTAACCCAACAAATGACACCACTTATTTCACTTAATTGGCACACGTAATCTACTTACTTACTACAAAATAACACATATAAAACACAATAATTATTCTCACAATAATTATATCCATCAAATATAAAGCTACTTAATGCAAGATCAATTTTGACCAACAATCAAGGTCAACAAAATGTATTAAAAATTCAGGATGTTACAATTATCTCCTCCTTAATAGGATTCTGTCCCCAGAATCTGCTTAATAATAAATATACAGGATCTCTCAATTTATTATATTTTTTTCTTACCAACTATTCTATCAACTCTCAAAACTAATTGAAGAATCTATGTGATTATTGTTAAATTAAATTTATGTTGGCAACTGCAACTTATATTTAAAATTCAAAATTTTAACATTTTCTCACACAATTTGATAATGGTTGTCCTCCTAAATTACGTCTTCAGATGATGAACATTTTATTTCTTATTATATGTCGATTATTCGTTAAAAGACACATTCAATCATATACATAAACTTACCCGAATATGAATTTTGAAGTCTAGTAAAATTTTCTTATTTTACAGTATTGTCTTCACACACAAAATATGCTGCTATAGAGGCCACCTTTACAACTCCAACAAAATTACTACTCTAGGGACGGTCATAGCACATCATAATGTAAATTTTAGCACAATGCTCAAACAAGTAACAATTTATAAAACACAAAATTCTGCTATTAACCACATGGATAGACATGTTTTCACTAAAGCTCAACAAAATTTAACTGCTCATTTTATTTTTAAAGCATATCATGTGCTCTTTCTTTTAACCAACAAACGCACGTACTCAAATATATTTACCAAGTTAAAAGTTCACTTTACACTACTACCATAGTTACAATACAAGACTTACAAATTTATGAATTGCAATACTATTAAGTTAAGACCTCAAGCTACTCCTTAGCTTACATGTTTTTAGGGTGAGTTAACACCTTCAAGTAGCTATTGCTTTTATATAATAGAACCTATTATTGTAGTAGATAGCCTTGTGACTACACTTAATATATTTGATCTAGGACTCAAGCAAAGGTATTCAGTGTTAAAGGCTAACACAAAAAAATATAGTACTACACATTCTATAAAATCAAGCAGCTAAATGCTACGTACACATGCTTCCATATATACTCATCTATAGCATCTGCCAACCAATAAATATCACATCCGAGCTTCATGACACTCCATATTGTTATCACAAGAGTCAAACTGAGATTAAAGAAAAGTCAAAGATTAGGTTCCTCCAGTACCTCATGGTAATAACTACAGCGTTACTATGTAAAGAATTCTAGCTAGCTACGTTATCACCACTGTCGTTGCCTAACAATACAATCTCACAACTCAATCTCATCCAACACAGGAGGTACGAGGCCTACCTGCAACAGAAGGTCCAATGGTTGCAATTAACCATTAACCATCTTACTTTTGCCGAGTCCTCAATTAGGAGCACGATTCAGCACGCGTATACCTTTAGTGGTGAATTTCGCTCAGTTGGTAGTCGCCCTGATGGTTACGTGACTGACCCGGGAGAGGAATACGTAACAGGAAACCCTGAAGCTGCAACCCCAGCCTATGAGCCCGGTGAATACATTCACCGTAATGATGGTGATAGTTCATTCGACTCCACTGATTCCCGTTTTGTTAATTCGGATTATGACTTATTTATGTAATCGTTTTTATGTAATCGTTTCTGTTTTCATTAAAGTAAGTTGTTTTCAATCGTTTTTAATACAAAGTGACAAACATACCTAATAAAAAAAACAAACATAAAATTCATATTGAAAGTTGCCATGTTACATGAAAACACTTAGGAATTAAGGAAAAAACGGATTAAAACAACACACAAAAAAACGCAAACAGATAAGCGACAAGATTATTGCCATATTCAAAGTTGAGGGCATGTTTTCCTATTATGACCCAATCCGTTGCAAATGCCACATCTAGCTTGTTGTCTTGAGGTTGAAGATCTGCTGGTAGAACTCTCATCCATCTCGTTCCTGTACCGTCTGGTGCGTCTCCTACCCCTATGCGTGACCAGTTTTTCCGGGTCTCCTTGGATCTTCCAATCTACCTCCGCCCAGTAATGCACGTCTCGAAGGGGAGCAAGTGCAAAATTATACTGATTTATCCACGTCCTAGTTGTGTACCTCTTACTAGGAAGATTAGCAGCTCTCTCCTGTCTATATCCGCAAACATCAATGGCATGAGAACATGGAAACCTTTGATGCTGCCAAGCTCCACAAGAGCATTTTTTCCTATTCTCCGCCATGACAACATTGTATGTGTACTCGCCTTGTGCATTTCTTTGGTTTGTTCTGACCGTGTAATTTCCTGTTTGTTCATCATACACTTCCACCCTATGGCTTGTTGAGGCTCTTTCACGCATCTGAAAAACCTCCCACATTTTGCGAGCTAGTGGTGGGTTCCAATTGGTGGCCTTCCGGTATTGCTTGAAAAAATGGTCTCTTGTCCAAGTAAAAGTCGACTCAATTAAAGCTCTAATAGGTAGCATACGAGCCTTTCCAAGGATATTGTTTTGGCATTCGGCAACGTTTGTCGTTAAGTTACCCCAAAGACGAAGTCCCGAGTCGTGCTTTAGAGTCCACTTATCCAAACCAATGTTTCTCAAATACGGCCAAACCCCCTCTGCTTCACCTCTGACTACATCCACCGCCCAAGAACACTTGGATTGTTGGGATGTGGAACCGATAACCCAATCCAAGTTTTTGATTCTCTTGTCCTTGAAGTGCGAGTTGACATTGCTACAAACGTGCCTCAAACAATACCTATGATGCCACCCAATTTCGTTCACTGCATTAATTATGCCTTGGTGACGGTCTGAAATGATACACAAATCACCATGCCGCTGCGATCCGACATGCTCTTGAAAGAGATTTAAAAACCATCCCCAACTTTCGTTAGACTCTTCATCAACCAAGGCATAAGCGACAGACAATAATTGTCCATTGGCGTTCTTCGTCACTACAGTTAACAACTTACCCTTGTAGCTGCCTTTCAAATGAGTGCCATCGACAAAGATCACTGGAATACAACGTTGGAATGCCTTAATTGCCGGTCCAAATGCCCAAAATACAAACTTGAATGTTTGTATATTGCTTGAACTGGTTGGAGAATGGAGCCATTCTACAACAGTGTCTGGATTAGCACGTTGTAATTCAGCAATATACTTTGGCAATGCATCAAAGTTACTAGGCCAAGTTCCATACAACCTTTCAATTGCTATCCTTCTTGAATTCCACGCCTTGGCGTAGCTCACATCGACATTGAAAGTTGTTTTTACTTGCGCCTGGATGTGTCTAAATTTATAAGTTAAATCCTCCCGCACCTGGTCCAAAATTTCAGAAGCGATCATACTTGCTGTCATACATCGGTTGTTGTTATTAGTCACTTCTCCATAGCAATTGTGACTCTCCATCCACTTTGTGATCTGAAACAATCCTAATTTGTTTCTGCTAGATCCAACTACAACCCACCTACATGGGACCCGGTCCATAACACCACGATAATTCTTCCCCCTGGTCATGCACTGTGCTTTCCAAAACTGTGGCCTCGTATCTTGAACAATAAGTTCTCTGTTTTCTCTTATGTTCCAAAGCCTAACAGCGTATACAAGTTCCGCCTTGGTTTGAAAAAACATTCCTTTTTGTATCACATTTCTTTCTTTCGACCAAAATACCACATCTTCTTGAACTTCATTGAATGACATTAGACGATCTTCATCATCATCGTCAAGATTAAGATGTTGTTGCTGCTCCAAAGGACCTTGTACATGTGCCCCTTCTTCATCTTCATCTCCAGATACATCCCCATCAACGCTATATCCGTCGATGGTATCATCGCTTGTATAAGGTGCATCATCACTAGATCCATGTTCCATTGGTGCAATTTCATCATCTTCAACATGTTCATCGTCTTCATTGTCTTCATCATCGTCATTGTCTTCATCATCGTCATTGTCTTCATCATCGTCATTGTATTCATCATCGTCATTGTCTTCATCATCGTCATTGTCTTCATCATCTTCGTTGTCTTGTGACTGGTTACCCGCTTGAAAAAAACATTGACTTTGAGTCAAGCTTAACAAGTGGTTTGTAAAAGTAGGCTCGAACTTCACTTCAAATTGCGCTTCACCCAGATGATAAATCATTGCCAAAGTATTATTATCCGTAATTAAATTTCTAAAAGGAAGACCCTTAAATTCATACCATAAATATAATTGCAGTTTGAAATCTTGTTTTGAAACACCAAAACAACTGTAAGTGGCATCACAAATTTCAGCATAACTCATTACGTGAAAAAGAGGAAAACTACTTCTTTTTGATGGATCTACATTTTGAAGGATCCCATTTACGAATGATACACAATCATCCCATATTAACTGAACCACAATTGGGTTGAATGATGAAGATGCCATTTTTTTGGAAATATAGTTTATCAAAGTGTTTGAAATTTTATTTGAAATTATTTGTTAGAATACTGATAATGGTTGCAGATATACCACATGTACTATATATAGATAAATGGTTTACAAGTTGAATTAGGGTTTCATGAGGTTGCGACACGTGTTAGGTTTAGGCCGAACCCGGTTTTCCCAATACCGGGTTCAGGCTTTCTGTACGTCCTCCTGTACCAGTCAAAGATGCTCTGCAGAACTGTCACATCACTGTGAAACCGGTATTTGGAATACCGGCTTCAAAGCCTTTTTGCGAACCCGGTAATGGAAAAACCGGGTTCGAGTCTAAAATTTGAAATCGGTATTTCAAATACCGGTTTACTCGGTTGTACAAATTTTTTTCCCCGAAAACTTGTTTGACAAAACACCCTTGAAAAACGACCGTTTCAAAAAAAATTTGTAAGTTTCATAATCCGGATTCAAGTTGCACTCCTATTAATTGAGGCGGGCTCACGAAGGGATGGGTAAAAATAACGCACACGAAAGTTTGTCTATATAACAATGTAACATAATATTAAGAATTTCTTTAACCCCTTAATAGTTACAATTGTTCAACAGAAACACATTATCAAAAAAAACTTGATTAGAAATGTTGCTATGAACGGCTTATCGCCAGATGCAAAACTTTTTACAAAATATATAACCAAGTAACAACAACATAATAATATATACTCCGTACTACTTAACCAACATTTACAAATCTCCCCTGAAGTAGGGTCCATTTAGAAACGAACTAGAGAAAGTTCCTCCACCATTTGGGAAAAGTGTAAGCAAGCATATAAGACCAAGGACAAACCCCCAAGCGTATCTATTGTCGCCTAGAGGGGTAATTTCATCTGTTGCAGGTATCTCTTCTCCGCCTCTAAAAAACGTTGCAAAGAGCCCCCATGCTAGACAAAGCACACTGCCACTAAAACCACCGACGACTAATAAAAGTGAAGTGGCAATAGATAAGAGTGCTGCGGTGCTCCTACCAAACATGGCTTGAGCGATACGACCTCCTTCAAGTCTTCCACATGGTAACAAGTTCAACGATGTCACCACCATTCCTGCCTCATAAGAAATGTTAACTACTTAGAAATTGAACAAAATGGTATACGCCCATATTTAATATTGTTAATGTTTTAGTTGTGAAAGTAACGAGTAAATAAGTATTTTTTGGAAACTTTCTGATAATGGAAAAACATTGCAAGTTCACTCACCCAAAAGTCCTGCAAAGGCAAGAGGGTCAACAGGAACCCCGACACCTTCCACAGCGTAAGGTAACACATTGCCCAGATCATCTGTGTATGGACCAATAACATATTGGATGAAAGAAAGCAGCGGGTTATTGTAAAAGAACTGTGGTCGTATGTACCTGCATAAGAACAGTCCATATAAATAATCTTATAATACATAAGATGCTGCAGAAAACAAGAGAACAACCAGGATAGTACTAAAGGAGTAAAGGGGATAATTTCGACCCACTAATACATGGATGGATCAGTTACGATACATTTATCTTCACCGAGTCAAAAAGGTTCTAAATCAACTAAATTGATATGAACCATATGGGTCAAACGGACTGCAAGTTGTCTCACATGTTGAAGTCCCATTAGCAAGCATGAGAGCACTAGATAAATTGAAGAATGGTCCTAAGTCAATGATTCATTCACAAATTCCAATGCATAGAACCTCCTAAATCACGTTATTCGTAATACGGAGTAATCTTTGATAAGTTCGTTATCAGTAAATTTCCAATTTTTTTATGTAAAATGTTTGTGAACACGACTATACCCATTTTATCTCATATTACCTCATCATATTTTAGGTACTTGTTTTGCCTCATATGAAAGTTTACCCATTTTGGCCCATTAGCTAACCCCAACCCAACCTCTCCATTTGGCATCAGGTATATAACTTTTATGAAAGTAAAGACTTACAGAGCATTATCGCCTCCATTAAAACTACCATCAGCAACAAAAGCAGCTACTGCAAGTGCCAGTGATGTCAAATAAGCACTAGCTGTTCGTGCTACCGGAATATCAAACAGGGCCTTTTTATTAAGAAGTATAGATTCATAATTATTCATAACTCCCGAACAGCCCGTCCAAGTAGAGGGAACGAGAAATGATGGACTGAGTTTAACACCGTAACGTGCTGCTGTAACCCTAGTGGCTATCTGCACATATATTAAAATTAACATTAGTTGAACATTAAAGTCCAATCCATCCCATTCTAAAGACAAAAAAGGATATTGGACTTGTTATAAACAGTAACATCAAAACTTAATACAATAAGAAAAGCTTTCCTATCTGTAAAATGTTTATTTCCATGATATGTTCATCAAGTGGTCTTGAATATGTTGAGTATTAGTATTAGTATTAGTTTTGAAATGGAAAGCTATCGGCCGATTTAAAAATAGACAAAATAACATAATCCAACTTAAAAGGGAAAACATTACCTCTGAAACACCTAAAATTGTTAGAAACCCTCCGAAAAGTGGCACAACATCTCTTAGGTAGTCGTTAAAAGTTGCATCAGGCTTAAGAAAGAAGCCACTCATCAAAGCAATCGTTCCAAAAGTTGTTACAGCTAAGGCTATTGCACTAACATATCCCGATGGTGTGCTCAATTTGGTCAACTCGAATTGGAGGTCAATCTCAGATTTCGGTTGCACCACACAAACCTTTACACATATGACAAGAAATCAAAATTCAGTCTTGGAATATGAACTTGACATATTAGGCAAAATGTTTATGGTTATTAAAATTTGTCGAATCATATAGCTTTTTGAGCATTAAATCATTAACAAATACATTGCTATAAAATGTTACCTGTTTTGTAATGTCATTAGTCTTTTCCTCCATGAACCACAAAACAACCTTCCTTCCTGCAGCTTCAGATAATTTTTGCTCCAATGCTGGGATGACTTCTTCAATGGGTCTCCTCAAGTTTCCAATAAATATTCCCCCATCACCAAATCTTCTAACATCCGTTGCGAAAAATGTAGTAAACCCGAAACAACTTTTTAACTGCCATTTGAAATCTTCACTATGTTAATTTCCTAATATTGAAGTCCATATTTAGCTTTTGGACTCTAATATTGTTTAATTCATTCAAATAAAAACTTACATGAATCCTACCTTGTTCACATAACACCTGAATTTTCGGGTTGCTAACACTCATTTTTTATCACTCTTCCAAAGAAAAAAAAAACACTCATTTTATCCTTTAATGAAATGAAAGCTTTCCTCAAATACATCCTATATGTATAAATCTGGAAAGCATATAGAGTCAAAAGAACACCAGAATTCTTGATTACTATTAGTGAGGTGACAAAATAACAACTGGGTTGGGTCAAGGTTTTTGGACAAATCTCCAGGGTCAAATCAGTCGGGTTGACCGGCTTTTGAAATAGTAAACTTGTTAGATAATTTAATGTTAATTATTTTTTAAAATACTAATCTTTCTTTGAAAATTTGTTAAAGTTTGAAGTGTCTTTTAACATCATATCCATTTTAGTGCAACTAAAATTCATTAACTGTAAGTAAATTAGTCCAACAAAATTGATATTTTGCAACACAAATCTATACTATATTATAAAGCAAATCCACTTTTTAACTTTCAACTTTCAATTTCAACAATGTACACATAATAATGCATAATGAATCATACATCAATGCACTACAACTTCCAACTTTCATTTTCATTTCTCTCCTCAAATCTCAACCACTAATTTTTTCTCCCTCTTCCATAAATCATTTTATTCCTCTAATTCATTCAAAATCTTTATCTCAAAAACCGTACATCGATAAATTATAAAAATTATATGGGTGTTCTTAAAATTTCATTCGATATACTTTCGACGAATTTTTAAATCCGAGGGTGGAGCCCGTACGGCTAAGGCATTTGGCTATCACACTCTATGACCTATCACCCCACCATCTCACCGCCGCAACGCGCGGGTACTTACTATCGTATTCTTAAAAATCTAAAGCACTCACATGGGTCATCAAGATAAATTCAAGATTCACAAAATTAAAAAGATAAAAATGAAAAAGGTCTAACCTTGTTAAGATCAAGAGCCTTAAAACTTTCCTCTGCTTTTTCCAACCTCTGTTTTTCTCTAAACAAACTATCACGAGCCACTCTATTAAACAACCCCATAACAAAGTTATCACTATTTCTTTCCCTATCAAGCTCTTTAAGCTTCCTATCAGTTCTCTTTTTTTCGAGCTTAATCGCGGCTTCAATAGAAGGATTCCCCATAAATTTCTTGAACTCTTCATCATTTTTCCAATCAATTTCTTGCTGGTCTTCATTTTCTGGCCCCAAATTACTTACATTTTCATCACTTTCATGTTCAGCTGAAGCTACTGTTGTTACATTTGAATCCTCTGTTTTTTGTATTTCATCATTTTTTACATCACTTTCATGCTCAGCTGAAGCTACTGCTGTTACATTTGAATCCTCTGTTTTTTGCTCTGCTTTGACTAAAAAGTTGAGCCTTTTTGGGTTAATGATTAAAAATTTTTGGGTTTTGGGAATGAAGGAAGGGTGTTTGAATACAGAAATGATGGATTTGGAATGTGGGTTTTTGGAGTATGATGAAGAGATTGTTGGAATGGTGAAGAAAGTGGTGGTGGCCATTGTTTGGATGATTGAGAAAAACAGGGGGGATCATGGTGAGGGAATTAAAAGGGAATGCAGATTGGTCTAGAAACATGGAGAATTGGTTATGGGCAAGAAAAATGACAATTTTGTTTAGACCTCACATATCACATTAGAGTTTGCATAATTACACGTGTATGCTTCCTATTTCGAATATTTTTTCCTTTTTGTCTTATTATAATTCGAATATTTTACATGAAAAATTACAGAAAAATATGCAACAAATTGTGTCTTTAATTTTTTATTATAGTAAAATCAAAACGTTTAAGAGCTATATTTATATATATCTTGAAGTCATAACGGTACATGAAATTTTATTTACTTGTTTATCACTTGTATTTATTTATATTTGTAATTTGCAGGAATCAAATAAATCAAATAATCCATGGTCATCTGAATTATAAATTTCTAGATAATTTTGAGTGTTTTATGGTGAAAAGTTGTATTACTTGATCAAAAAGTAGTATATATAGTTAGATGAATGAGACAGTTGGTTAAATCATATTAAGTTTGTACATTTTAAAATTGTTCTTTAAAAAATTGTATCATGGTTGTTTTATAAAAGGGATAATGGTCTGTAAATAAATATATATGTCGCATTTTCAAAGAGCATCAATACATTGCATGCAGTACAGATGCTATGCTCTTTATAAAAAATATATGAATCTAAAAGTTTAGAAACGTTACACCTATATTAAATAGACGGAGTTATAATACACAATACACAACTAATAGGAGTTACAACACTAATCATCTTCGATACATATGTCAAAAGTTAGTCTAGTGATAAGGAAAACACTTAATGACCTTAAGGTCTCAAGTTCGATCCCCGCTTTGCACAAAAAATAATTCTTTTAAGGCGCGTTACCAATGAAGCCTAGGCTCACATTTAAATACGTGGGTTCGATCCTTCGGGATGCCCAGATCATGTGGGGATTAAGATAGAGATATTGTACCAGCATCATATGGTTCATACGGGGTGAGTCGATGGGTATCCAATTGTGGTACCGGGGCTAGGGTTCCCTCCATTAACTTTTTTCATATGTTAAATGTAAACAACTTTACACAAATTGTTATAATGTGTATCAAGCTTGAATCATGTGAATGTATGTAATGATCAATAAACTTTCAAATCTTGTGCATTGTATGTATCCGATTAATCAAAAACTTACAAGTAACAGTTTATATGATTGTCATATATAATCGGATACATACAATGCACAGAGTTTAAAAATTCATTACTTATAATGCATAATAAAATTGAAGTTTCATACATATTATAACAATTCGTATATATTTGTTTACATTTATAAAAAAAAAGTATTAAGTCTTAAAAAAATTGTAAAAAGTACTCGTATCCAAGATCCGCATTCTTTGCCCAAAAAAATTTCAATAAAATAAAATTTACACAAGTAAACCCTAGAAAAACCTCATTTTCCTTCCTCCGATCGAAGCACCACTCCTGCCGATCATCTCCTTCTCTCTCCCGTCTTAATTCTCCTTCAAGGTAATTTCTATCTCTATCTTTTCTATTCTATATATATATTGTTACTATTATTTTACTACACACTCTTCCTTTTAATTGCTTTATTTTTGTTTTTATTTTTCTCTATTTTTGCTTGTAAAATATTCCAAATTGATTATTATATTAGAATGTATTTGCCTCTTATGTATGTGCAATATATAAAATTCACATAATACTAGTTGTTAAGCTCATCAATCAATATAACTATTGTTTTGTATCTATATATATATAATCACTTCAAATATATGACTTCCATATGTATCCAGTTATAAGCATTCTATGTATTTGACATTTTAAACCGACATTGTGGTGCCGGTTTTGATGACGTGACGGGTATTTGGTAAATATATGAGGTTTTCCCTTATTACTTATTTAGGTTACTTAGAGATGATGAGTCTTTTGACTCGGATGTATACGGCCTAACCGGAGTATCACCATGGCTGTTTTCTGACCATTTTCTTGGCCAACCCAAAGATGTTACCTATTGAGGTTTGAAATGAGACCCCCTGTGAGGAAATCTGATGTTTAGACCACTAGGTCACCTTAGAGGAAATCGGTGTCTTTACCTCTTGTGAACTTTGATTAATTTGCATAATATAGTTCTCATTATTGCTACATTGCAAGTTAAAATGATTATATATAGTAACTTTTTTTTCAGGAACAAAAACAAGCGAAAATGCAAGTTGGTGAAGGCGCCCTGTCTGTTATGGGTCCACGGCCAATGGACATAACATACAGTAGTCAGCAGAATACGACGGGCAGTGGGCCGAATGGGACTCAAAGAACATCATGTTTATTGTCACCTATCATGTTGCTGTCTGGTCATCAGAGTGCGGTCTATACCATGAAGTTTAATCCTGCAGGAACAACAATTGCTTCCGGGTCTCATGACAGAGAAATCTTCCTTTGGCATGTGACTGGTGAATGTAAGAACTATATGGTTTTGAAAGGGCACAAGAATGCTGTGTTGGATCTTGAGTGGAATAGTGATGGATCGCAGATTATTTCTGCTAGTTCAGACAAGACGTTAAGGGCTTGGGATGTGGAGACAGGGAAACAGATAAAGAAGATGTCTGAGCACTCGTCTTTTGTGAATTCATGCTCCCCGTCTCGCAGGGGTCCTCCTCTTGTTGTGAGTGGATCAGATGATGGGACCGCTAAGCTTTGGGATTTACGTCAAAGGGGTGCCATCCAGACTTTCCCAGATAAATACCAGGTTACAGCTGTCGCCTTTTCTGATGCCTCAGACAAGATATACAGTGGTGGAATTGACAATGTAGTCAAAGTGTGGGATATTAGGAGAAATGAGGTGACTATGACTCTTGAAGGTCATCAGAATACGATAACGGGTATGCAACTAAGCCCTGATGGGTCATACCTGCTTACTAATGGAATGGACTGTACACTTCGTATATGGGATATGCGTCCGTATGCACCACAGAATCGTTGTGTTAAGATAATGGAGGGACACCAGCACAATGTGGAGCAGAATCTTCTTAAGTGTAGCTGGTCATCAGATGGGAGCAAGGTTACTGCTGGCAGCTCTGATCGGATGGTGTATATTTGGGATACCACTTCACGACGCATACTATACAAACTTCCTGGCCATAGTGGATCAGTCAACGAATGTGTTTTTCACCCTTCTGAACCTATTATAGGATCTTGCAGCAGTGATAAACAGATTTATCTTGGGGAAATCTAAGGGATAGCCAGAAACCCAGGCAAGTCTTAGTATGTTAGAGCCTAGCATTGGTGATGCCTTATGGACTATCTTTTGTGAATGTACTTGTTGTAGCTACCATTTATGTTTCATTTTTCTTTTTTTCTTAATTTCTAAAGATTAGATGTCTGATGGGCTGTTCGTAGTCAACAAGTTGATGGATTGGTAAATCGTTGAAAACTCAAAAACATGATTTTGTTATGACAGAGTGTTTTATGATGACATGTGAGGTTTTGTTTGTCCACTTGCATCTCATTAGTTTAACCTGTTCATTATCTGTTAGTGTAATATATATGCTTGTTTGTTCAACTATAGTAGAATGAGTCTTATTCTTATACGAAAGATGCTGATGACTCTCGTAGTCTCATATGGTTGGAGCTAAATCCTGTTTGGGTTCATGCATTCACTTTCAAATTGGGTGATAACTTTGCTTTGGTGTACCTAGCTTGCGGTATGTTGATCAATTCCAGTTGGTTTACTTTTCTCATTCAGGCTTTTCCTCGGCCATTACCAGTACTTTTACACGATTTCAACTAGAGACTCCTTGTTTCCATCTCCAAGCTTTTTGCCATCCTTCCATTATTGAGTATTTTCTAGATATAGAAGTCCTTGTTCCCCCTGAATCTACAATGTTTTTTAGTATGTTTGACATAGTGTTTGGGAGAGAGCTATAGGTTTCGAGATCTTGTATAGGAACCGCCATTCATGTAGTTCAAATTTGTAACTGCTTTAGTAAAACCGCAAGCCCTAAAATGACCTCACTGATAATCATATCCCCATAAATAGCTACCTCTTATTGCATCTAAACTGATTGTGGATCATGCTACTAATTTGTCCACTTATATAGTTATATGCTCAGGTGACTGTCTTATATTACTAGTAAGTTTTTTGGGTAAAGGGTTGTTTTACCCTGTAAGCTTGTATTAATCAATCAATGTCTGTCACTTGCACATTAGCCTGGACATTGCACAAATGTTTTATTTTGTGTGAGACTGTGAGTCGATGTAGAACTCATCTTTATCGCCTGTACTTGATGTCGTTTGCGAGAATGACATAATCTTTCAGATGTTAGTAGGAAAAAGTAGCAAGTAATCATGTGTTTTTCTACTAACATTGAGTACTTGCTACTTGTTCCTACTAACCTCTGAAAGATTATGTCATTCTAGCAAACGACATTAAGTCACCTTGAGATTTCTGGGGACTAAGCTAGCTAGTTTTGAGAACTTAGACTAATGTAATTGTAGTGTTAACCCTTGAGGATTTTATATATGTATATGTAATACCTTTATTTTATATTTATGCAAGATGGTATTGTTAATAAATATGTTCTGCTTTGAGTTTGTAAATAGTCTAGAAATGTGGATTTCAGATTTTCTATGTTTCACTTTTTCATTTTATACAAGAACAGACAGAATTGTAATATGCTCCTTTCGTCTTTTCCCTACTTCGTGTTGGGAGTATCATTTTTTGTGAAGAACTCTTGTTTGTTTATTACTGTCGAATTCTTGAATCCAACCCGAGACAAATCAGGATTAAGAATACATATTGGATATCACATTAATCTAAAGTTGTGTAGTTTGTGCACTTCATCTTCTATCTAAGACTCTGTTCTCTTTCTTTTAGATCATTAGTTGGCTTATATTAATAACTTACTACCTGCTCAATACCTAATATATGCAGCTCTCCTTTAATGTAGTTATAACTTATAATTCTTTGGATTTTAAGGGCATTCCTTCGGGTAAATCCCCAAACTTCCTCTAGATGCATTTTCATGTAAATTGATCTGTGGGAACATCATTTTTTCTGGAATTGTATTGCTTGCGACCTAGTACTTGGTCATCTTTTTTATTGAAAGTCAAAAGTTCGTATCAGTTTGAGATGTCATCAGATACATTTTATGATAATACTTCTATGTGGGCTTGTTGTTGGTGTCCAAAGGGCCCCCAGGATCAAAGGTCTCTCAGCCGAATAAAACCTTTTGGAATATTTGCTTGACTGGTTTGAGTAGGTTAAGTTAATTACTGTTATACTTGATGTTTGGTCCATATTGCATTTTTTAAAATCTATGCCGTTGATCTGATCTGGATATTGATTCAGTAGATGAATTGTGAAACCTCTGACAGAAATTGCTGATGTGAAAGCTTTCACTTAGTTGTACTATTTGCGCCAGTTGTTTTCAGGGGAATAACTGATTTAGATTGGTGGAATAACTGATTTAAATTTAAGCAAATGTCTTGCTGACCTAAAAATCTAAGTAGTATTGACTCACCCCACAAAGGTGGTAGATATTGTGCTGCTCTTACAGAAAATGCTCAAAATGCTAAAGCTTTCTATTGTGTCAGATAGTCGCTTTTTAGCTTGTTATATTTGATTTGCGGGTTTCAGCATATACACATATGCATTCAAAGTTCTTGCCCCAGCATTTTATAGATCAAACTATTTCATGTTTTGACCAAGTCACCAAAGTTTTTGCTGGAGATCCTTTTTGCAGCTTGATATACTAACTATATACAAGTCTGCTACACACGTGGTATATAAGCCATCACTCTGTCCATTTTATTCATTATCTTCCGTTGCAGGTGGTTTGTACTTTGGTGAATGTAGTTTTTGTTTGCATATTGGCAGTTCCAGTATTATGGGCCTCTCAGCCTGTTAATATGTTTAGGAAACCTAGAGCTCGTGTAGTAGGAATGTAGGATAATGATGGAATTCGGGCATGGATTTGGTGCTCAGTCTCTAGCTTGACTTGTAGCATAATATGGGAAACATGAAAGAAAGCAATTATTGGTCAAATTGATGACAGTTTTCTGTTTACTCACTTGTGAGTTGCGACTGTGAAGATACATGGCAATGTTGCCAGAGAGTTGGATAGTATGCTATTAGATAAAATTGACTTTTAATTGAGTAAAGTAGACTTAGATCAAGTATCAACTAGATTATACACTTATTACCAGAGAAGGCAATATGGACGGGCCAGGGGTAATTGTGTTGGGGTGACCCGTAAACGCTTTCTTGTTTTTCAATTTTTTTTCTTCTTAATTTGGAAAGTGTTGATGTGTTAAAAGTTGTTACTATAAACTCTTGTTTAAAAGAGCTATTTTTGTAGGTCTTCTGTAAATTTCACATGCTTGGACCGTTTGATATGTTATACGAGTACATTGTTAATAGATATTTAACACAACTCAAATCACCATATTTATTATCATATCATATATACTGGTTGGAAAGCCAAACTCTTATCTTGCTATACGGTCTAAATGACTAAATGCATCAGTTTGTTGATACTCTTGATACCTTGGAACTTGGAAGGCGATCTAAGTGGGAGTTACAGGAGGTTGGTGTGTGCCGGGCATCTAACAGCTTGCTAATGTAACATCACATGTAATAATGTTTAAGGGTAATATTGAAGAGAAGTACAGTGGGTCGGTTCATGCGGCTAAAAATGAGAGGAAGAGGAGAGGAAGTGAAACTAATTCAATAGTTATAGACGCTAAGGATCGTCTTTGTTTGTGATATGAATCCCGGTTCACATTCTGTTAATTTCCTGGCAAATTTGCCGATATATAGCATGAGTTCCTTGTTTCCCTTGCACATTAACTAGGAGAAAAACCCTTGGCAGACAAAGAGCAGCCTTATGAGAAGGCGTCACAGGTAGTAACCATCGAGATTTTCATGTCTGCAATATGTTTTACTTTCGTATTTCTTTTGTTATATGGTAAGTCAGAATATAACGTTACACGAATCTTAAATATTCGTACGTTCATTATGCTTAAAATATACATTTTTGAAAGAATACCATCTTTAACTACGGTTTAATAGCATCATGGATTCGTGTATTGTTTTGTTTATTTTTTAAAAGACGTTCTTTTTAGGAGGTGTGACACTGTGACAAGTGGTGTTATTACTTATTAGTTTACCTATTCAATGGCGGATGATACAAACATTTCCAATGGGGAGCAAACCATGGGACGATTTATGTAATTAATTCAATATAATATTAGCGATCTAATATTGTTTAATGCATGTGAGATACGATCAGGGTTTTTGTAAAAAGGATGATCATGGTTTTGTAACAAGTCTTAGAAAATTGTTACCGAAATCTTAGGAGTCTTTGTTAACAAGAGATGAAAGATTAAAGGTAAGATCTTTGATTATGGACAAATATATTTAAGTTCAAGTTTTATTCTACACATTTGTGGATGTGAATAATTTCGGGGGGTTTTGAAAATGTTAGGTCCAGATTTAGTCCAGACTTACTGGACTGGCTCCAGACTGGACTACTGGAACCTTATTTAGGTTTGTTAAGAAACTTGTTTTGCTGGTCTCGCTCCAGACCCGACTACTGGAGCTCACTGAAGATCTGACCAGAAAACATATTCTACTGGACCTACTCCAGACTTGGAATCTGGAGTCCCTCTAAAGATTTGTCCAGAAATAATTGAAGACTAGTGAGCATTTACTTGTACAGGTAATCTGGAGCATTCTCCAGATTAGCTCACTGAAGACTTCACCCCAGTCCAGATCTACTCTACTGAAGACATTCTGACTGAAGTCAAAGACTGAAGTCTGAAGGAAGAAGACTTAACAAATGGCGGAGTCCACTGGAAAGTCTTACCAGATCTGCACACTGGAGGATTGTTAGTGTTCTAGATCCTGCAAGTCTGAACACTAATATCGAGGATTGACTTTTGCCTTTAACACACTTTCCAAAGAACAATCCACTTGTTCTTTAACAAAGTGTGTTCTAGATCCTGCAAGTCTGAACACTAATATCGAGGATTGACTTTTGCCTTTAACACACTTTCCAAAGAACAATCCACTTGTTCTTTAACAAAGTATACGTGTGTTAAGGTGGTTGGATAATAGGATACACTTGCACTTGATGTGACTTTATCCTTATTCCTTATCCAATACATTTAATGTTCTTGTCGGATCATTAAATGTATGCCAACCATATTTGTACGGCACAAATTCACTGGTGAATTTGTTGCCTATAAATACAAAGTCATTTCCTTGACAAAAATACTTTTAAGCATTCCTTTTGCATTTAAGTGAATTTGTCCAAATACTCTCGATCTTAAACAGGGATACTTCACAACTTTAAGTATCTCGATCCTAAAGAGTTATTTGACAAATATAGATCATATTGTAACTCATAGGTTGTTAGGATACTCACTTAATTGTGTTATCTTGATTCCGCAACAACCTTGTATTTTATTTAAACATCAATAAATGAAATACCCATGAAACATACATAATGGTCCACTTTATTTGTTTATTGCTTTAAGTCTTGTATTACTTTGTTTATATATCTTGCATCTTTATTTACAAGTAATACTAGTCCAATCTAGTGATTATTAGACTTGTTGTATTTTACACTTTCTATTGGTTAACCATCTCGTTAATTAAGGGACTCACATTTGGTATCAGAGCAGAAGGCTAATCATTGCCTAGATCTGTTCTTGATGGCTAACCAAGAAAATACACAAGGTTTTAGTCTTGGTCCCGATCCTAATGTAAATATTCATGATCAAAATGAACCACAAAATGTTAATAACACTAATCCTCCACCTCCTCCTCCTACTCCTGCTTCTCCACACGTGCATGTGCACTACTCAAATAATCCTGTTCCTAAATTCAGTGGGAACAGTGATGAATTTGGTACGTGGAAGGCTAGGATGGTTTTGCATGTCACTGGTATTGAGAGGAACATGATGAAGATTTTAAACGAAGGTCCTTATGTACCTACATCACCTCTCAATCCACTTCTTGATCCTTCTGGATCTAGAAGGGGAAGGGAAAAGAGGGAGGAACATTGGTCAGAAGAGGAGAGGAGATTGGTGAATCTTGACACCCTCCTTAAAAACATGATCCTCGGGGCCGTTCCAGAAACCCTAATTCCCACACTAGTTCTTTTTCCTAGTGCCAAAACCATGTGGGATGAGCTTCTTAACCAACATGAAGGAGGAGATGACACCATTGTCACCAGAAAGGTCTCCTTAAACAAGAGGTATGAGTCATTTTTTGCTCAACCTAACGAGTCTCTCACTGGTACTTACACCAGATTTATGAGTATCATAAACCAATTGAGAGGTCTTGGGGTTGAGAAGGACAAGGATATACTTCTGGAGAAATTTTGTGACATTCTACCCACCAAATGGTCTCACATGATACTTGTTTTACGACAAGGTAAAACTCTGCACACACACACTCTCTCAACTCTATATGGAGCCTTCAGGTACACTGAAGAAAATCAAGCTCAGAGAGTGGTTGCAGAACAAGATGCTTTTAACCATGCCTCCAGTACTCCTAAAGTGGTTAGTTATTCTGAACCACAAAGTACAGCACTGATATCTTCTGAGAATGTATTTTCTATGAAGAAGATGGTGTCTGAACTTATGGATTCTGGAGAGTCCAGTCAAATCTCTCCAGACTGTTGTGATGAAACTGAAGATGATGACCTTATTGCAATGATTGCTAAACTGAAGATGATGACCTTATTGCAATGATTGCTAAAACGTTTAACCGTTTCAAAGCAAGAGCAAATAAGCCATCTGGACAATTTGCATCCAGTTCTTCCACTGACAAGACCAATTTGACATGCTTTAAGTGTGGCAAAAAGGGTCATTTCATGAAAGAGTGCAGGTCCAACCAGTTTGCATCCAAGCCTGGTCCATTCTCTTCTAATAATAAGCCTGATGATAGCTATAAATTGAAATATAAAAAGCTTAAGGCCCAAATTGCTCTCATGGCACAACAAATGGAAACAAATAATAAGTGCATGATTGCTACAACTGAAGAGAAGTGGGTTCCTTCTGATGACTCATCTGTTGATGAAGAAGAAGAAAGAGATTGCTGTTACATGGCTCTGGAAGTTGATGAGCACCTGGTGAAGGAAGATGTCACATCTGGACGATGGGTGGACATAGTTATTAAAAAGGTTAGTGATTATGATAATGCAACTGACCAAGAACTAAAATTGGACATTGCTGAAGCTTTAAATTCTGATTTGATTTTTGTAGAAACTGTTAGATCTGATTGTGTAAATGGTCTAGAAACAGATTCTTCTGAAATAAATGCTTTAAAATCAAAATTAAAAGAGCTTCAAGACATTGAACTGGCATTTCAAGCCCAGGTTCTGGTAACTGAACAATTGATTCAAGAAAAGCAAGATCTTGAGATCATTCTAGAGAAAGAAAAACTGGTAATAAAGTCATGGCTAGAAACTAAAAAGCCATATGATGCTTCAGTTAAACAATTTCCTGCTCAAAAACGTGCATATTTAGATGGAAATACTAATGTTGCATCATTAATACCAGTAATCGATCGGTTACCAGAGGTGTTAAGGCCCACAACTGTTTATGATATGCCTGTAACACCCAAGACCAATTTAGACCCAGTTCAATCCCCAGAGGTTAAGACTGGAGCTGTCCAGATGACTGCTCCAGTTAAAAAGGTGAAGCAGAATAGACCTTTACCTCAGACCAATCCCTTACCAAAGCCTTTGACTGGAAAGGCTAAGGTATCATCTGAAGAAAATATTTTGTCCAGGATAGAGAGCCAGATTCAAATTCTGACTCGTCAATCACAAAGTTTTAATGCAAGATTAAACTTTCTTGAGGGTACTTCATCTGGCCCTAGACAAAATACAAAACCTTTTTCAAAGAAAGACAAATTTATTTCTCCAGTTGAGAAAAATGAAAAGGTTTTAAAACCATCAACCCCAGTGGTCTTCTCTTCTAAGACCACTATTGAACAAAGTGAACTAGACCAGATTGCCCCAGGGACCTATAAGGGAGGGTCCAGTGAACCCATCAGTCGATGGGTTCCCAAATCTAACTGATAAATATCTGGTGTATGTGTAGGGCGATCGAAAGAAGCTTATCTGGTATCTTGACAGTGCAGCTGGCAGGACGATGACCGGATGTAAGACCCTACTGGAGGAGTTCACCATTTCTGATGGACCCTCCATCACGTTTGGAAATGATGGTTGTGGGAAGACTGAGGGATATGGTGTTCTGAACAATGGACAAGTCAAGTTCAGACGAGTTGCATTTGTGAATGGTTTGAAATATAACTTGATCAGTGTAAGTCAACTGTGTGACGATGGCTATCAAGTCTTATTCAATGTTGCTCAGGGCATCGTATTCAACAAGGACTGGAAGGTAGTGTTGATTGCTCCCAGAAAAGGGAATGTGTACGTGATGGATATGGAAAGCTCTCCTTCAGAGCAGTGTTTCTATACTCAAGCTGATGAAGACACAAACTGGTTATGGCACAAAAGGTTATCCCATTTAAACTTCAAAAACATTAACAAGTTGTCCAGAAAACAACTTGCAGATGGGATACCTTCAGTCTCCTTCAAAAAGGAAAGACCATGTCCAGGATGTGAGATGGGTAAGCAAAAGCGTACCAGTTTCAAGACCAGACAGAATTTCAGCATTGCTGAAGCTTTAAATTCTGATTTGATTTTTGTAGAAACTGTTAGATCTGATTGTGTAAATGGTCTAGAAACAGATTCTTCTGAAATAAATGCTTTAAAATCAAAATTAAAAGAGCTTCAAGACATTGAACTGGCATTTCAAGCCCAGGTTCTGGTAACTGAACAATTGATTCAAGAAAAGCAAGATCTTGAGATCATTCTAGAGAAAGAAAAACTGGTAATAAAGTCATGGCTAGAAACTAAAAAGCCATATGATGCTTCAGTTAAACAATTTCCTGCTCAAAAACGTGCATATTTAGATGGAAATACTAATGTTGCATCATTAATACCAGTAATCGATCGGTTACCAGAGGTGTTAAGGCCCACAACTGTTTATGATATGCCTGTAACACCCAAGACCAATTTAGACCCAGTTCAATCCCCAGAGGTTAAGACTGGAGCTGTCCAGATGACTGCTCCAGTTAAAAAGGTGAAGCAGAATAGACCTTTACCTCAGACCAATCCCTTACCAAAGCCTTTGACTGGAAAGGCTAAGGTATCATCTGAAGAAAATATTTTGTCCAGGATAGAGAGCCAGATTCAAATTCTGACTCGTCAATCACAAAGTTTTAATGCAAGATTAAACTTTCTTGAGGGTACTTCATCTGGCCCTAGACAAAATACAAAACCTTTTTCAAAGAAAGACAAATTTATTTCTCCAGTTGAGAAAAATGAAAAGGTTTTAAAACCATCAACCCCAGTGGTCTTCTCTTCTAAGACCACTATTGAACAAAGTGAACTAGACCAGATTGCCCCAGGGACCTATAAGGGAGGGTCCAGTGAACCCATCAGTCGATGGGTTCCCAAATCTAACTGATAAATATCTGGTGTATGTGTAGGGCGATCGAAAGAAGCTTATCTGGTATCTTGACAGTGCAGCTGGCAGGACGATGACCGGATGTAAGACCCTACTGGAGGAGTTCACCATTTCTGATGGACCCTCCATCACGTTTGGAAATGATGGTTGTGGGAAGACTGAGGGATATGGTGTTCTGAACAATGGACAAGTCAAGTTCAGACGAGTTGCATTTGTGAATGGTTTGAAATATAACTTGATCAGTGTAAGTCAACTGTGTGACGATGGCTATCAAGTCTTATTCAATGTTGCTCAGGGCATCGTATTCAACAAGGACTGGAAGGTAGTGTTGATTGCTCCCAGAAAAGGGAATGTGTACGTGATGGATATGGAAAGCTCTCCTTCAGAGCAGTGTTTCTATACTCAAGCTGATGAAGACACAAACTGGTTATGGCACAAAAGGTTATCCCATTTAAACTTCAAAAACATTAACAAGTTGTCCAGAAAACAACTTGCAGATGGGATACCTTCAGTCTCCTTCAAAAAGGAAAGACCATGTCCAGGATGTGAGATGGGTAAGCAAAAGCGTACCAGTTTCAAGACCAGACAGAATTTCAGCATTACTGAACCTCTTCACATGCTTCATATGGACCTTTTTGGTCCAGTGAACGTTCAGACTCGTGCTGGTAAAAGATACACCCTGGTGATCATAGATGAGTTCTCCAGATATTGTTGGGTGATCTTTCTGAGGTCCAAAAGTGAAGCTGCTGCTGAAATCATCAGTCTTATCAAGCAAATTGAGCTCAAGTACAGTCGAAAAGTGTGTCAGTTAAGAAGTGACAATGGAACAGAATTCCAGAATGCAACTCTGGAGTCATTCTGTACTGACACTGGCATCTCCCAGAACTTCTCTTCAGCCCGCTCTCCAGAGCAAAATGGAGTTGTGGAAAGGAAAAATCGAACGCTGATAGAAGCTGCCAGGAGTATGCTTGCTGAATCTGGACTGTCTACCAGTTTCTGGGCGGAAGCAATTGCAACTGCTTGCCACACCCAGAATCGATCAGTGTACATCAAAAGACACAAAAAGACAGCCTATGAAGTCTTAAGAAATAGAAAACCAAACATTGGTTATTTTCACGTTTTTGGATGTCCAGTTTACATCCTGAACGACTCCAGTCAGCTAGGCAAATTTGATGCCAAAGCTGATGAAGACACAAACTGGTTATGGCACAAAAGGTTATCCCATTTAAACTTCAAAAACATTAACAAGTTGTCCAGAAAACAACTTGCAGATGGGATACCTTCAGTCTCCTTCAAAAAGGAAAGACCATGTCCAGGATGTGAGATGGGTAAGCAAAAGCGTACCAGTTTCAAGACCAGACAGAATTTCAGCATTACTGAACCTCTTCACATGCTTCATATGGACCTTTTTGGTCCAGTGAACGTTCAGACTCGTGCTGGTAAAAGATACACCCTGGTGATCATAGATGAGTTCTCCAGATATTGTTGGGTGATCTTTCTGAGGTCCAAAAGTGAAGCTGCTGCTGAAATCATCAGTCTTATCAAGCAAATTGAGCTCAAGTACAGTCGAAAAGTGTGTCAGTTAAGAAGTGACAATGGAACAGAATTCCAGAATGCAACTCTGGAGTCATTCTGTACTGACACTGGCATCTCCCAGAACTTCTCTTCAGCCCGCTCTCCAGAGCAAAATGGAGTTGTGGAAAGGAAAAATCGAACGCTGATAGAAGCTGCCAGGAGTATGCTTGCTGAATCTGGACTGTCTACCAGTTTCTGGGCGGAAGCAATTGCAACTGCTTGCCACACCCAGAATCGATCAGTGTACATCAAAAGACACAAAAAGACAGCCTATGAAGTCTTAAGAAATAGAAAACCAAACATTGGTTATTTTCACGTTTTTGGATGTCCAGTTTACATCCTGAACGACTCCAGTCAGCTAGGCAAATTTGATGCCAAAGCTGATGAAGGGTATTTCTTAGGCTATTCAGCCATTCGCAAGGCCTTCAGAGTCTATAACAAGAGACTGGAGAAGGTCCATGAGTCAATTCATGTAACATTTGATGAATCAAATGCCTCAATCAACAAGAAGCCAGTCCCTGACACTCCCCCAGTAACACCAATTGTCTTTTGTGAATCTGATCCTATAAACGACAAATTTGAAGATTCACCAGACACAGTTTCCAGTCATCCTGATCTGGAACCTGTTCAGAAAAAGAAACTCTCCAGTAGTACTCCATTCTATCCCTCTATTATTTTCAAACTACCCTCTGAAATTAATATTGGTTCAGATGTGCGTACTACTCCCCCAGTATCAGTGTCAGTTGAGAATTTACCAGAAATGTCTTCTGGAAGAATTTCATGATGCAAATCGTGATTTAAATGACTCAGATGAAGATACTGAAGTAATTTGGCAAGACCCTCCTCCAGAATCAACTCCAGAGGAGACTCAACTGAATTCTTGCACTGATATTGTTGTCAGTAACAATCCTGGTCAGTACTCCAGATGGACAAAAGCTCACCCTATTGATCAGATCTTAGGTGACTCCAGTCGTGGTGTTCAGACCAGAAGAGCCTCCAGTAATCAATGCTTATACGTCAGTTTTCTATCTTTGATAGAACCTAAGAAGATTCACCAGACACAGTTTCCAGTCATCCTGATCTGGAACCTGTTCAGAAAAAGAAACTCTCCAGTAGTACTCCATTCTATCCCTCTATTATTTTCAAACTACCCTCTGAAATTAATATTGGTTCAGATGTGCGTACTACTCCCCCAGTAACACCAATTGTCTTTTGTGAATCTGATCCTATAAACGACAAATTTGAAGATTCACCAGACACAGTTTCCAGTCATCCTGATCTGGAACCTGTTCAGAAAAAGAAACTCTCCAGTAGTACTCCATTCTATCCCTCTATTATTTTCAAACTACCCTCTGAAATTAATATTGGTTCAGATGTGCGTACTACTCCCCCAGTAACACCAATTGTCTTTTGTGAATCTGATCCTATAAACGACAAATTTGAAGATTCACCAGACACAGTTTCCAGTCATCCTGATCTGGAACCTGTTCAGAAAAAGAAACTCTCCAGTAGTACTCCATTCTATCCCTCTATTATTTTCAAACTACCCTCTGAAATTAATATTGGTTCAGATGTGCGTACTACTCCCCCAGTATCAGTGTCAGTTGAGAATTTACCAGAAATGTCTTCTGGTGAAGAATTTCATGATGCAAATCGTGATTTAAATGACTCAGATGAAGATACTGAAGTAATTTGGCAAGACCCTCCTCCAGAATCAACTCCAGAGGAGACTCAACTGAATTCTTGCACTGATATTGTTGTCAGTAACAATCCTGGTCAGTACTCCAGATGGACAAAAGCTCACCCTATTGATCAGATCTTAGGTGACTCCAGTCGTGGTGTTCAGACCAGAAGAGCCTCCAGTAATCAATGCTTATACGTCAGTTTTCTATCTTTGATAGAACCTAAGAAGATTGACGAGGCTCTGGAAGATCCAAACTGGGTGACTGCTATGCAAGAAGAGCTTCACCAGTTTGAAAGGAACAAAGTATGGTATCTGGTTCCTTTCCCAGTTGGAAAGAAAGAACCAATTGGAACAAGATGGGTCTTCAGAAACAAAGTAGATGAAGATGGCCACGTAATAAGAAACAAGGCCAGACTGGTAGCACAAGGCTACTGCCAGTCAGATGTCGACTTTGATGAATCTTTTGCTCCAGTGGCTAGACTTGAAGCGATCAGAATTTTCTTAGCATTCGCTGCTAATCATCAGTTCAAGGTCTACCAGATGGACGTAAAGAGTGCTTTCTTGAATGGGAAGCTTGAAGAAGAAGTTTACGTCAGACAACCTCCAGGTTTCGTTGATGACAAGCATCCACATTGGGTATATCGTCTGGACAAAGCGCTATATGGCCTCAGACAAGCCCCACGTGCCTGGTATGATACTCTGACTAAACATTTGTTGAAAAATGGTTTTAAACGAGGTGCAATTGACAATACCTTGTTCATTCTTCATGAGAAAGGTAATCTGTTAATGGTACAAATTTATGTTGATGATATAATTTTTGGGTCTACTGATGAAAACATGTGCAAGAAATTTTCTAAAATCATGTCCACTGAATATGAAATGAGTTTGATGGGTGAATTAACATATTTTCTTGGACTCCAGATTAAACAAAACAAAGATGGAATTTTTATTAATCAGGAAAAATATGTTAGAGATCTTTTAAAGAAATTCGATATGAATTCTTCACCATCTAAACCAACTCCAATTTCTGCACCACTGACACTGGACTCGGATCCAGATGGCAAACCAGTGAACACCACTGTCTATAGAGGCATGGTTGGTTCACTGATGTATTTAACGGCCAGTAGACCAGATATTATGTTTTCAACATGTTTATGTGCCAGATATCAGTCTAATCCAAAGGAATCTCATATGCTTGCTGTAAAGCGCATACTGAAGTACCTTAAAGGTGTCCCCAGTCTAGGTCTTTGGTACCCCAAAGGCTCAGGCATGGATCTAATGGGTTATTCAGATTCAGATCATGCAGGTTGTAAGATAGATAGGAAATCCACAACTGGTGGATGTCATTTCCTAGGTGGCAAACTGGTCAGCTGGACCAGTAAGAAGCAAACTTCAGTTTCATTATCCACTGCTGAAGCTGAATACGTGTCTGCAGCCAGTTGTTGTGCTCAGATACTCTGGATGAAGAACCAGTTGCTTGATTATGGTATTAAATATTCAAAAACTCCAATCTTTTGTGATAATACCAGTGCCATCGCTATCTCCAACAATCCAGTCATGCACTCCAGAAAAACAAAGTAGATGAAGATGGCCACGTAATAAGAAACAAGGCCAGACTGGTAGCACAAGGCTACTGCCAGTCAGATGTCGACTTTGATGAATCTTTTGCTCCAGTGGCTAGACTTGAAGCGATCAGAATTTTCTTAGCATTCGCTGCTAATCATCAGTTCAAGGTCTACCAGATGGACGTAAAGAGTGCTTTCTTGAATGGGAAGCTTGAAGAAGAAGTTTACGTCAGACAACCTCCAGGTTTCGTTGATGACAAGCATCCACATTGGGTATATCGTCTGGACAAAGCGCTATATGGCCTCAGACAAGCCCCACGTGCCTGGTATGATACTCTGACTAAACATTTGTTGAAAAATGGTTTTAAACGAGGTGCAATTGACAATACCTTGTTCATTCTTCATGAGAAAGGTAATCTGTTAATGGTACAAATTTATGTTGATGATATAATTTTTGGGTCTACTGATGAAAACATGTGCAAGAAATTTTCTAAAATCATGTCCACTGAATATGAAATGAGTTTGATGGGTGAATTAACATATTTTCTTGGACTCCAGATTAAACAAAACAAAGATGGAATTTTTATTAATCAGGAAAAATATGTTAGAGATCTTTTAAAGAAATTCGATATGAATTCTTCACCATCTAAACCAACTCCAATTTCTGCACCACTGACACTGGACTCGGATCCAGATGGCAAACCAGTGAACACCACTGTCTATAGAGGCATGGTTGGTTCACTGATGTATTTAACGGCCAGTAGACCAGATATTATGTTTTCAACATGTTTATGTGCCAGATATCAGTCTAATCCAAAGGAATCTCATATGCTTGCTGTAAAGCGCATACTGAAGTACCTTAAAGGTGTCCCCAGTCTAGGTCTTTGGTACCCCAAAGGCTCAGGCATGGATCTAATGGGTTATTCAGATTCAGATCATGCAGGTTGTAAGATAGATAGGAAATCCACAACTGGTGGATGTCATTTCCTAGGTGGCAAACTGGTCAGCTGGACCAGTAAGAAGCAAACTTCAGTTTCATTATCCACTGCTGAAGCTGAATACGTGTCTGCAGCCAGTTGTTGTGCTCAGATACTCTGGATGAAGAACCAGTTGCTTGATTATGGTATTAAATATTCAAAAACTCCAATCTTTTGTGATAATACCAGTGCCATCGCTATCTCCAACAATCCAGTCATGCACTCCAGAACCAAACACATCGATCTAAGGTACCATTTCATTCGCGATCATATTATGAAAAACAACATTGAACTCCATTTTATTCCCACTGACAAACAACTCGCTGACATTTTTACTAAACCACTGGATGTAAAAACTTTTGAATATCTTGTTGGTGAGTTGGGAATGTTAAACCCTTAAATCTGGAACCTTGGTATTGAACGCCATTGTGTACTACTAAGGATCTTTGATTTAAAGATTCAAAAATTTATTTCTGGATCAACATTCCAGGGAAGACTTGAAAAATATTTTCTCTTAAAAATGTTTAAGTTCAGGGGGAATTAATTTTCTCACTGGACAAATTCTTCAGAAAATATTACTGGTGCTTTGTAAATATGTCCCTCTCACTGGTAACTGGACAGGTTGAAGTGCGTGTTTGAGTTGACTTATGTCTTCTTGTAAATGTGTCCCTCTCATTTGTCTGTATTAGTTGACGTGCAAGTTTAAGGTTTCCAGTCTTTCAAAATTGGTTTTCACTGGTACTTTACTGGAGTGTCCCTCCAGTGTACCATCAGTACATGTTCACTGGACTAATCCACCAGTGATACTGGACGGTCCTGTCAACCTCCAGATGCACTGAAATATGTCATAATATTTTCAAAATACTTGATCTTTGTATGTGCCACGTAAGCAAACTTTTTCAAAGATATTTATCTTATAAATCCTACGTGGCATGTAAGTTTTTCAAAACAATGATGGTCTTTTTACTTTGGGAAAACAAAAAGTACAAGTTGTTACTGTTTTGTGGGCTGTAAACCGTCATGCATTTATGTGTGATGTGATGTAATTAATGCGGATCTCAGAACACAATCAAAAATTGTATTTGATAATTTCAAATTAATCGTTTGAGTTCCACATTCTCAATCCTATATATACCCACTTTCACTTTCAATTTCATTTACTTCGAACATTTACTCCCAAATCTAAAATTCCTTCATTCAATTCTTAAATTCTTCATTCATTTTCCAATCATATAACTCTTAACTGCAATTCATTAAATTCTTCATTCATTTTCCAATCATATAACTCTTAACTGCAATTCATTAAATTCTTCATTCATTTTCCAATCATATAACTCTTCATTCAATTCTTAAAATTCTTCATTCATTTTCCAATCATATAACTCTTAACTGCAATTCATTAAATTCTTCATAACCTTATATTTTCAATTTCATCTTCATCTATCTATCAAAAATGGCACCTAAAAATCTCTTATCTGCTGAATATGCTCCGGTTGGTGATGTAGTTAAACCGAGACATATTTCTCTTGAGGCGAAATCCATACGCATCAATATGAATAACTGGATGGCCAAACTTTCCAGTGTTCATCCTGCTCGTTCTATCATTGGGAGATTGAATACGTTCTTTCTCTCATGCCCTCTGTATGGTGCATTAACCCTAAATCCAGGGAAAATGTACCATGACTACTTATGTGAGTTCTGGTACTCCGCTTTCTACAATGAAGAAACTTCATCAATTTCTTACACTCTCAATGGAGGTACCAGATCTTTGAGTTTTTCGGTGAATTTGCTCAGGTCTGTTTTACAATTGAACTATCATGACCAGAATGAGCTGCCAATCGAACTCCCTACTGGCATAAATTTCAGGGAAGTGTGCAGGTTGATGGGGCACACAGAAATTGTAGATGATCAAGGCCAGTTGTTGAGAAAAGGAACCATTTATATGAGTAGGCTGACAGATTCGTGGAGATTTTTCTTCACTCATTTGGTAGAGTGTCTAGGAGGTAGTTCTGGAGGTCTAGATCAAATAAATCAAACGCAACTCCAGATTGCCTATTGTTTGTGGTTTGGGATAAGGGTGGATTTTGCTCAGATCCTGTTGGATGAACTGGTACTGGCCACCAATCAAAATTCTGAAAACATTAAAGTGGCAGTCCAGGGGTTGGAATCCAAAATGGTGTCTTCTGTTCAGACTGCAGTCACTGGCGAACTGGCAGGGCTGAAAGAAGAGGTTAAGAACTTGGTGTTTAGGGTAAGCTCTCTGGAGAGTAGGCCCGTACTGGATCAAGGAGAAGTTGTAAGTGTTTTAAGTGATGAATGTACAAGGAAGTTCAGAAACCACATGTTGAAACTGAAGAGGACTGGACACAAGTACCTATGATGACCAGATTGACTTCTCATCTGGAACCACCCACTGGTCTCTCCACTTCTTCCTCAACCGAGGTCCAAGGCCTTCTTAGTAAGGTGGCGGACCTGGAGAGATCACTGCACTCATCTTCCCAGGTTATTTCTGACTTCAAGTCTTTGTTATCAAATAATCTTTCTTCAGAAATGAACTTGTTCGCTGGGAATGAGAAGTTAGTGTTCGAGAAGTTGGATGAACTGGTACTGGCCACCAATCAAAATTCTGAAAACATTAAAGTGGCAGTCCAGGGGTTGGAATCCAAAATGGTGTCTTCTGTTCAGACTGCAGTCACTGGCGAACTGGCAGGGCTGAAAGAAGAGGTTAAGAACTTGGTGTTTAGGGTAAGCTCTCTGGAGAGTAGGCCCGTACTGGATCAAGGAGAAGTTGTAAGTGTTTTAAGTGATGAATGTACAAGGAAGTTCAGAAACCACATGTTGAAACTGAAGAGGACTGGACACAAGTACCTATGATGACCAGATTGACTTCTCATCTGGAACCACCCACTGGTCTCTCCACTTCTTCCTCAACCGAGGTCCAAGGCCTTCTTAGTAAGGTGGCGGACCTGGAGAGATCACTGCACTCATCTTCCCAGGTTATTTCTGACTTCAAGTCTTTGTTATCAAATAATCTTTCTTCAGAAATGAACTTGTTCGCTGGGAATGAGAAGTTAGTGTTCGAGAAGTTGGATGAACTGGTACTGGCCACCAATCAAAATTCTGAAAACATTAAAGTGGCAGTCCAGGGGTTGGAATCCAAAATGGTGTCTTCTGTTCAGACTGCAGTCACTGGCGAACTGGCAGGGCTGAAAGAAGAGGTTAAGAACTTGGTGTTTAGGGTAAGCTCTCTGGAGAGTAGGCCCGTACTGGATCAAGGAGAAGTTGTAAGTGTTTTAAGTGATGAATGTACAAGGAAGTTCAGAAACCACATGTTGAAACTGAAGAGGACTGGACACAAGTACCTATGATGACCAGATTGACTTCTCATCTGGAACCACCCACTGGTCTCTCCACTTCTTCCTCAACCGAGGTCCAAGGCCTTCTTAGTAAGGTGGCGGACCTGGAGAGATCACTGCACTCATCTTCCCAGGTTATTTCTGACTTCAAGTCTTTGTTATCAAATAATCTTTCTTCAGAAATGAACTTGTTCGCTGGGAATGAGAAGTTAGTGTTCGAGAAGTTGGATGAACTGGTACTGGCCACCAATCAAAATTCTGAAAACATTAAAGTGGCAGTCCAGGGGTTGGAATCCAAAATGGTGTCTTCTGTTCAGACTGCAGTCACTGGCGAACTGGCAGGGCTGAAAGAAGAGGTTAAGAACTTGGTGTTTAGGGTAAGCTCTCTGGAGAGTAGGCCCGTACTGGATCAAGGAGAAGTTGTAAGTGTTTTAAGTGATGAATGTACAAGGAAGTTCAGAAACCACATGTTGAAACTGAAGAGGACTGGACACAAGTACCTATGATGACCAGATTGACTTCTCATCTGGAACCACCCACTGGTCTCTCCACTTCTTCCTCAACCGAGGTCCAAGGCCTTCTTAGTAAGGTGGCGGACCTGGAGAGATCACTGCACTCATCTTCCCAGGTTATTTCTGACTTCAAGTCTTTGTTATCAAATAATCTTTCTTCAGAAATGAACTTGTTCGCTGGGAATGAGAAGTTAGTGTTCGAGAAGTTGGATGAACTGGTACTGGCCACCAATCAAAATTCTGAAAACATTAAAGTGGCAGTCCAGGGGTTGGAATCCAAAATGGTGTCTTCTGTTCAGACTGCAGTCACTGGCGAACTGGCAGGGCTGAAAGAAGAGGTTAAGAACTTGGTGTTTAGGGTAAGCTCTCTGGAGAGTAGGCCCGTACTGGATCAAGGAGAAGTTGTAAGTGTTTTAAGTGATGAATGTACAAGGAAGTTCAGAAACCACATGTTGAAAGAATTATGTGAAGAGGTTTCTGGGACTGTCCTTCGTAGTATTTATGATGGGGTTTTACCACAATTTGAGAAGCTACTGGATGAGAAGCTGCCTAAGCACTTGCCTGAACAAATTGAAAATATGAAGAAGGAAGTGCTGGAATTAAAGAAAGGTATGACTGCTTCCTTGCCAGAACAAGGCAGAACATTTGGCTCACTGGATAGGCTAATGATGGAAGAATTGTGGAATGATCTAAAGTCCAGGACTAGAGATCATTCCAAAGGGGAAAAATTGTCTATTCCATCATCTGGTATCCAAGAAAGTTTGATAAGGAAAAAGAAAGAGGTTGTAAGGGCAGTCGCTACTGAAAGCGTTGTTCAGAGAAGGCAAGTGACTGGTACTGATGCCAGTGCACGTATGGCCCAGAGAGCACTTGGCACTGAAGCCAATGTGCAGACTGAAGAAGAGGCTGCTGGTACTGAAGCCGAGCCCCAGTTTGAATCCTTCCCAGACATCCCTACCACACTGAAGGCAGTTAAAGGGAAAGAAAAGATGGTGTCTGGTGAAGAGGAAGAACAGTTTGAAGATGTTGACAGTGAAGCATCAAAGAAAATGGAACAACAGTGTATCATGATAGAAATTTTCAAGACAAACCAGAAAAATGAACTGCTGGCCCATCATAGGGATATGGCTACAATGGGTACTCTGGATTCCTACAATGCTGGAAGACTTGGCATAAATATTGAAGTGTTTAAAAGGATGAAGGAGGATCCCAGAGTTCAACAATGTCTTGATGCACTGAATGATGTACATATACGCTCGTTCTATGCAGAACAAGAAAACATATTCTACTGGACCTACTCCAGACTTGGAATCTGGAGTCCCTCTAAAGATTTGTCCAGAAATAATTGAAGACTAGTGAGCATTTACTTGTACAGGTAATCTGGAGCATTCTCCAGATTAGCTCACTGAAGATCTGACCAGAAAACATATTCTACTGGACCTACTCCAGACTTGGAATCTGGAGTCCCTCTAAAGATTTGTCCAGAAATAATTGAAGACTAGTGAGCATTTACTTGTACAGGTAATCTGGAGCATTCTCCAGATTAGCTCACTGAAGATCTGACCAGAAAACATATTCTACTGGACCTACTCCAGACTTGGAATCTGGAGTCCCTCTAAAGATTTGTCCAGAAATAATTGAAGACTAGTGAGCATTTACTTGTACAGGTAATCTGGAGCATTCTCCAGATTAGCTCACTGAAGATCTGACCAGAAAACATATTCTACTGGACCTACTCCAGACTTGGAATCTGGAGTCCCTCTAAAGATTTGTCCAGAAATAATTGAAGACTAGTGAGCATTTACTTGTACAGGTAATCTGGAGCATTCTCCAGATTAGCTCACTGAAGATCTGACCAGAAAACATATTCTACTGGACCTACTCCAGACTTGGAATCTGGAGTCCCTCTAAAGATTTGTCCAGAAATAATTGAAGACTAGTGAGCATTTACTTGTACAGGTAATCTGGAGCATTCTCCAGATTAGCTCACTGAAGATCTGACCAGAAAACATATTCTACTGGACCTACTCCAGACTTGGAATCTGGAGTCCCTCTAAAGATTTGTCCAGAAATAATTGAAGACTAGTGAGCATTTACTTGTACAGGTAATCTGGAGCATTCTCCAGATTAGCTCACTGAAGATCTGACCAGAAAACATATTCTACTGGACCTACTCCAGACTTGGAATCTGGAGTCCCTCTAAAGATTTGTCCAGAAATAATTGAAGACTAGTGAGCATTTACTTGTACAGGTAATCTGGAGCATTCTCCAGATTAGCTCACTGAAGATCTGACCAGAAAACATATTCTACTGGACCTACTCCAGACTTGGAATCTGGAGTCCCTCTAAAGATTTGTCCAGAAATAATTGAAGACTAGTGAGCATTTACTTGTACAGGTAATCTGGAGCATTCTCCAGATTAGCTCACTGAAGATCTGACCAGAAAACATATTCTACTGGACCTACTCCAGACTTGGAATCTGGAGTCCCTCTAAAGATTTGTCCAGAAATAATTGAAGACTAGTGAGCATTTACTTGTACAGGTAATCTGGAGCATTCTCCAGATTAGCTCACTGAAGATCTGACCAGAAAACATATTCTACTGGACCTACTCCAGACTTGGAATCTGGAGTCCCTCTAAAGATTTGTCCAGAAATAATTGAAGACTAGTGAGCATTTACTTGTACAGGTAATCTGGAGCATTCTCCAGATTAGCTCACTGAAGACTTCACCCCAGTCCAGATCTACTCTACTGAAGACATTCTGACTGAAGTCAAAGACTGAAGTCTGAAGGAAGAAGACTTAACAAATGGCGGAGTCCACTGGAAAGTCTTACCAGATCTGCACACTGGAGGATTGTTAGTGTTCTAGATCCTGCAAGTCTGAACACTAATATCGAGGATTGACTTTTGCCTTTAACACACTTTCCAAAGAACAATCCACTTGTTCTTTAACAAAGTATACGTGTGTTAAGGTGGTTGGATAATAGGATACACTTGCACTTGATGTGACTTTATCCTTATTCCTTATCCAATACATTTAATGTTCTTGTCGGATCATTAAATGTATGCCAACCATATTTGTACGGCACAAATTCACTGGTGAATTTGTTGCCTATAAATACAAAGTCATTTCCTTGACAAAAATACTTTTAAGCATTCCTTTTGCATTTAAGTGAATTTGTCCAAATACTCTCGATCTTAAACAGGGATACTTCACAACTTTAAGTATCTCGATCCTAAAGAGTTATTTGACAAATATAGATCATATTGTAACTCATAGGTTGTTAGGATACTCACTTAATTCTTTTATCATTTTTGACTCTGGCATATTGTTCCAGTGAGATGCCCAACATACCAGCATCATTTGCATCCAGGACTCCTAAGTCTTTAATTTGTTTCCTGGACAGCCTTTGGTCTTCTTTTCTTTTTCTTTTTCTTTCTTTTAGTGCATGACCAATTGCTGCCAGACTTCTTGAGTTACTTTCTGTCACTGGAAGGAGTTTATCAATGTTACCAGTTTCAAGCACACTGGCATCAGTACCAGTTGCCTTTTCTTGTATTCCAGTGGCCGACACAAGGGCAGAATCAACAGCTTTTCCTTTGCCCTTGTCTATACTCCCCCTATCACCAACATCATCAAATTCTTCAATAACTTGCTAACCAGCATCAGTACTAGTAGCTACCACAATTGCCTCCTCACTTGAACTTGTTGGTGCAAGGACTGCACTTCTTTCCCCCTTGGCAGCGTCTAGACCTTCCCTAACTGCTTCCCAGTCTGCATTGCTAGTGGGCAACCTGTCAAGACTCTTCCACGATTGTATGTCCTTGCACTGTTTGAAGATTATGCACATCATTCTAAATGATCAACAAAGATGGTTAGTTTCTCTCGACTGGGCTAGCACATTACCAGCAACTTGTGCCTGACCAGTCTTCAGTTCTTGTAACAGTTTAGCATCATCTGGAGAGAGACCAACATTCACAACCTCTTTCTCTTTCACCACTTCCTTTTCTTTCTGTTTTGCAACTTCAGTGGCCAGTTTATCAATGGATCTGGTATGCTCAGATACTTGGGTGTTCAGAGCATTAAGACTACCCCTCAACTGGTTGATCTCATTAGTGAGTGGGGCCAGATCAACCTGAGAAAGAGCAATCTTGGTGATCTCAGACATCACCTTTTTAACCAATTCTTCTTCTCTGGCAACCAAGGTATCTTCTATCTTCTGACCAACTGAAATTGCCAACTGCTGCCCAAGCTCTGTCACATTAAGAGCAGGTCTTTAAACTAATTCCTTGACCTGTCTTTCTATCTTCTTCAACTCAACTTCTGATGATCTGACAGTGGTACCCAGCAGGTTGGAGATAGATCTTATAACTTGTGACTGAGTTAGGTCAAAGGCTTCCTTAAGAGAACTGGACAGATTGTTACAGCCAGTGACCAACTCATTGAGCTTGTGGAATACCAAGTCTTCATTTGCAGTGAACTTGTTTATCCCCAAGTCTACAACCTTCTGATTTGTAACTGTGTCTTTTGTGTACTTGGATATTGACTTGGCATTCTTGTCAATCGTCTTTTGAACATCCTCCACCCTTTTAATAAGGTTTCGGATGTCGGTTTGGAAGGAGACGAATTGACTGTCCAGTGATTGAGGGGAAGGCATCACTGGACCAGCAACAAGTGCAACTGGAGCAACTAGAGGAGGCAAATTAAGAGAAGCCTCGGTGTGTCCAACGGCGGCGGTGGTGGTGGCATATGTCTATTTCTAGACTTGAACAATTGGGAGATTTGTGATGGTGGTGGTGGTATATATGAGATTGGGAGTATAGATGATGAAACTGAAATTGGATTTTCTGGAGGCGAGATATGAGATGAAGGGTCTTGAGCTTGTATAGAAGCATGAAGAATCTCAGTATCTGAATCTGTTCCTTCAGAGTCCGAAGACTCTATCTGGATTTCACCTTCATTAACATCCATGTCCAGATCCATGAATGTCTCAGGTGGCTGAACCAGTTGTTCAGTCTCCTGATGAACTTCTCCAGTTACCTGGACAGTTGCATCAGTTGTTTGCTCAGTCGTGATGACATCATCGCCAGGAATAGAGGTCACTGGGGTTGCCTCAGTTATAATTGCTCTATCCTCAATCATAACTTCATTGGCTGAAGAGTTTGGAACCTGATGGTGGTTTTCTTTTAGTGTTTAAATTTATAAAAATGTTGTACAAGTTATTATCTCAAAAACACACACACACCTTAACGGACAGGGGACCCGATCAGATGTAGTATAGTTTAGTGATAAGAACAGGATCGTTCGCAGGGACGCGTTGCTTTACCTAATCTAGTAATATGTGTAATTCTAGCGGTTGTGGCGTTGTCACGATTTCATATTAAAACTAATGCAAATAAAAAGTAAATAGAAGCCGCAACCGCTTATTCAGCGAGAGGCTTAGTCTGAAAATAGTTTGAAAAAGCAAATAACAGTAATAAAATTAAAATACTTGTTTGGCATCTCCGATCTCATGACACGACCAAATACTGTCCTACCCATTTGCTAGTCTGTTGGAAACTTAATCACGGCTCAGATTCTCGTTAGATTCACTTTGCCTAGTTAACTAGTGCTGTCGCTAGACTCACACTACCCTATAAACAAATTCTCGTTAGATTCATTGTTTAAGCAATAATGACCTAAAGTTCGTGTTACTAATTCATCTTTTAGTTACCCGGCTCTTAAGCCATGGCCAGATAGTAATTATCTCCGGTGACCACAATGCTCGTTTCCAAGTCAAAGGATCGCGTCTGACATTGTTAAGCATCATGCTCTATTCATCCTAATTACTATGGTTATGGATCCCTCGGTTACAAGTGAATCACCTTTTACAACTAGTTAAAGACCGACTAGTGTTTTCCATCCTTATGTATTAATCCTAGTGTATGATTATAGACCGATCATCAGAATTAAACTAATACATGTAGATATAGAACCGATAATAATATGAAGAATTAGTAAAACATGGATCTACGATAAACAGTAAAACACACTCCAACAGATCCTAACAAATAAAGTAAAACAATAAACGTCTACATGATCACATCGATCCAAACAAGTATTCAGCCTACTAGCCTGACATTATTAAAGGAATAACAAAGTTTGAAAAGATGAAAGACATTGTTTACCAATTAGAAGTAAAATAAAAGAGTAGATCTAGGCTGAAGATGAAGATCAGAAGGTGTTAGAAGCTCCAAAACCTCCTTGGAATCTGCAAAGTCGACCTAGGGTTGAATATGGGCGGCTAGGGCTGCTGAGTCATTTTAATGTCTTTTATTTTTACTGGCTTGTCAGAACCTTCTCTCAGAATTTTCAAGTTTGTCTTTCTTCCCATATCAGCGAGAAAGGCTTGAGCAGCAATGATCTTTTCTGGCCTCTTCCTTGTCTCCATAAATTTTATCCATTTTTCTTTTTCTTCTATGAAGGCCTTTTTCTTTTCACTCAGCTGCCTTTCAACCTCTTCATGCTTCTGCTTATACAAGCCTGCTGATCCAATAGTTTTTAGAAGCATCCTCTGCTCTCCATCTAGCTCATCCTTTTCAATTAATGCAAGCTGCTGGATGGATTGAAGATTCTTTTCTTCATCTTCTTTGTTTTTCCTTATTCTATCCAGTTCTCTTTCAGCTTCTTCTTGTGTTTTGCCTTCAGCAGTCAATGCAAGAATGTCAATGATTTGATGTTTTTGACTTGCTGAGGTTGCTGCTTCTGAGCCAGATGGTTGAGGTTCTGATAACTGAGCAGCTGGATGAGATGAGGAAGGTTTCCTGAGAACCTCGAGTCTCTTGCGTTGAGAGTCAGTCATGGGAGTTATCACTGCTTGACTGATAAAGCGTCTGTGGAAAATTGGAAGCATTTCCTTAGATCTATCAGTGGCCATTTCAACAGCCATGTCAGCTTCCCATGCTGCTTTGATTGCTTCAGGATCATTTAGATTAGCAACTAGTTCAGCGTGCTTCCCCTGAGCAGCAGCCTGGATAAGTGGTTGCTCCCCCTCAACATCAGTAGGACCTTTTTCTTCAGCATTAACAACCTCTTTTTCTTGTTCGACCTCCTTTTCACCCGCTGGAGGGACAATCACAATAGCAGTGGAGGGTTCATCTGGTTTATCAACTTTCTCCCCCTTGGAAGTTGCATCATCAGTAGCAACTTCCACTCTGGTAGCCTTGGTGCCCTGTTGAGCCACCAACTGAAGTAATAAGTTCTTTATATCCCCCACTTCCTTCTCTAGCTTGACATGCCTTAGGCGATCTTCCTCAGTGAATGAATCTTGAGGTTTGGGAAGATTAGAGACTTGCTTTTCTAAGGCATTAATTTCCTTGGCTTGATTTTCGATTTAGTTGGCCAAAGAAGAGATGAGTTCGCTGAGCTTTTTCATTTCAGAAGTTGTGTTGGTGCTGATGGAGGCTGCCTTTCTGGCAGAGTAACTTGTGGCATCAACATTTTTGAGCAGCGAAATGGCACTGGATTTGATGATCTGCTGATCGTGATGAATTACATTGGTGTTAGTACGAATTTTTTCTTGATCATTGGCCATGGAGACTGAATTGTCTTTGAGCGTCTCAATATGTGTGCTATTCTCTTCCTGTTTTTTGTACCAGCTGGTCAATGTATCAATCAGTCTTTCAGACTCTTTTTCTTTCACTTCTACAGCCAGAGTGGCTGTCTTGGTGAGATCATTTAGCTGTTGCTCGACCCTTTCTAACCTGCTGGACGAGTATGTTGAGTAAGAAATACCCAAATCTTTTGCAGGAAGGGGCTCAACCTCTTTTGGCAATGTTGCCAGCAACCAGGAACAACTTGAAAGGATGAGGGTATGCCTAGAGATAGCATGGTGTTCACTATTTGAATTGGTAGAGGTTGAGGCCTGACAGTGTGAGCAGCTTCTTCTTCAGTGACATGTGTGGTGTCAGTGGCAGAAATTACTTCAGAGACCACTACATCATCCTCTTCAACCTCCATGTCACTGGTTTCTTTTTCATCAGCATGATTATAAGAGTCAAGCTGGAACTCATCAGCCACAAAATCTTCTAAATCAACATCACTTTCATCTTCCACATTCTCAACTTCCATATTTACAACCTCCTCTTCATCATTTGCATTCACCACTGTAATAACCCCTTCATCTACACCACCACTTTCCATATTTTCAACAAAAACTTCACCTACATCATTGATGTGTGTTTTATTTATCTAAGTTTTAAATTTATAATTTAAGGAGCTACTTATTTTATCTTATCACACACTAAAGGGCAGTGTACCCTGTCTAGTAATAGTATAGCCTAGGTAAGTCCAGGTTCGTTCGCAGGGACTTTATTTAAGGAAATTAAAATAATAAAATGAGACTACAGCTTTTTGGGGTTTCCTAGTTAACTAGAATGCATAAGAAATTAAAGACAATAATAAATGTAAAAACTGACATTCGTTTGGTTTTGATTGACATGCTTAAAAGTGGTTACAGTTGAAGTTGTTGAACGACTCTTTTCACATTCAGATTCTCGTTAGATTCACTAAATTATTTAGCCTGACTGCCTTTCGACTGGTCAAACCCTTCAGTGAGTTCCTGTTAAGGTCGCTCACTGAGCTTTAAAAACTGAGCCTGTAACTATGACTGAAATCTTTTATGTAAGTCTGAATTCTTGTTAAAGTCAAAAGACGCTGATTACCCTACCCACTCGGATCCGGTTTCCATTCGCCAGATCAACTAGATTAACCTAATTAAACACATACTCGTTTGAATCAATTATTAATTTCCAATCAAATGTCCAGTTATAGATCAAATGATTACACTGATTAAAGACCAACCAATGTTTCGTAAACAGATTAAATGACTCTAGAGCCTCGGTACCAATTCGACTCAAACAAATCGATAAAACAAGTTTGTATATGAAAACCAATAACAAATCAGATTCAAATAAATATGGATCGGCATTTAGCATAGAAACTGTTCAACAATCAACCATAATCAACAATCAAGTCATGTTTACATCACGTCCAAATGAATGTCTAGTAACTTAGCTACTCATAGACTGAGTAGCCATGAACAATCTGATAAAATAAAATAACATAGAAATCTAGAGATATCGAAAAGAGAAAAAGAATTAAAACTGGGTGATTATAAATCACAAGGTTGGATTCCTTGACATCTGATGATGTTGGATCTGCTTTGGAGTGCTCAAGAAACCCTATTCTTCGATCCCTAGCCGTCACTTTTGACCTATGTGCTCTGGTTATGTTTTTAGGGTTTATAGTGAGGTATTTATAGGCAAAATATGAAAAACCCTATTTCTGTCGACCTAGCCCCAGCGGCGCTGGCAGTGTGCCCAACGGCGCTGGGCTTCTTCCTGTAGGATCCAGCGGCGCTGGGTAAGTCCCCAGCGGCGCTGGCAGCTCCGCTTCGCTCGCGATTTCTTGTTTCAGCTCCAATTCTTCTTATGAAAATCTCCCGAACTTCATCCTTAATCTCCTTAGCTCATTTCTACCCTCACAAACTGTAATTTCTCACATCAAACCTGTTCACAAACCTAATTCCATTAAGTACCTTAAAGTTCATACTAACTGTTCATTTATACCTTAAATACGTGTCAAACGAATGGGGAAAAATTCACAAATAAATCACTCATCATACTCCCCCACACTTAAACCTTTGCTTGTCCTCAAGCAACTTCTAATGTAATAAAAGAAAAAAATTAGGAACTAGCTTTGACAAATCAGGGTTACAAGATAACTGGTCTATTGCTAACATCTCTTTTCCTCCCCCACACTTATTTCGTTCATACCTTCATCGATTACACAAATGTTTCATACAATCATTTACATTTCCATTACCATGATTAATAGCTAGTAAAGATCAATTGCAGCAACTCATAAGTAATCCTTGAATACAGTTATTATTAATGTGTTTTGCTTTTCCCTTCTAGAAATACTTCCATTCCATGGTTTGCACTAGTTTGACTAATCAATGAGTATATGATAATTACAATCTAAGATAAACATCTTTAAGAGTTAAGACAGAGGTGAACAGGTCTGCAAGCATTGCAACAAAGAGACATAACTTAACTCAGGTCAGGGTGCATACCATTTTTATTTTAGGTACTAACTGTGTAGGTGGTCAAGACAGCAGTGACAGGTCGGTGGTTCCCCACGCGCAGAGCGACATAACTTGACCTATATATTACTTTTTATATTCATCTCATTCGTTCATTTCCAAACACAGCTAGATAACTTATTAAGCATATTGCACCCCTTTTAGACATACCGGCTATCAAATGATATCTACTATTATTAAGCACAATTTAGCCGATAGATCCCCATATGGTCCATACAAACATTAAAAATTCGTACTAGATACCAACCACTTCCTGGAATTTAAGGACTTCCATAAATCTAAAGGTTCTAGCTCACACGGCATTTATTATTTCATTTTAACAAAGAACTCCAAATGAAGTTGCTACCATTTTCTCTAATACACACCATCAATCGTTTTCAATTAAGTTCAATTCATCATGCATAAAACATTGTTTATCACTTAGGTTAGATCTAATTCGTGCTAAGGATTCAAGAGATGTAGCTTATAACAGCATCTATAACTAGTATTCATCATTTCTATCTAACTAATCACTAGTTCCGTAACTATAACAAATTCAACTTCCAACTCTCATATTTTTAACCAAAAACATGAAATTTTTTCATATTTTACGCCTTTCTCCCCCCACACTTAAATGTTACAATGTCCCCATTGTAATGACTAAACTACGGCTCAAAAGAAAAATGGGAAAAATTTTAAAAGAAAAAGAGCAACGAAACTTCCCGGGATTTTTGGCCGTGTTCTTCCGTGAAATCCGTTAAAATCACTTCTCACTCGATAATTCCCACTGTCACAAACACTTAACCAAGCATCTAAACAAAACATATTAAAACATCGGATTATAATTATTGAATTAAAAGCATAAATAGTGTTGTGTTACCTGTTCCTGCATACCAAATAAGCAACTGTTGGGTCGAAAATCGACCAAGTATAATTTGTTCAGAAATAGTTAAAGTTCAGTGAAGACACTTGTACAGAATTCTGAACCTCTTCAGAGTTAAGTTCACTGAAGCTTCACTTCAGTTTCAGATCAGCCAAACTGAAAGCATTCATTCTGAAGTCAAAGATTGAAGTCTGAAGAAAGAGAATCATCTTAGAAGCAGAAACCAGAGAAGATTCTACCTGATCAAAGACTGAAGCATCTCAGTGTAAAGTACTTACAACACTTTACACTGATTACGAGGAAACCTTTTATCACTTTACCAACCTTTACCTGGTTAATAGCTTTATCTATTAACAAGTACAAGGTTGAGTAAAAGGTTGGGAATAAAGTGTGAAATGTCACATCAAATGACTTTCACACTTAACCTTAAAAGTACGCATATTAAGGAATTGACTTTAATTCCTTAAATGCTCCCAACCATATTTGTACGGTCTGGTCCACATCAGCTTGAACCTTGCCTATAAATATAAAGGCTTCTCACAACTTGCAAACAACTTGAAACTTTGGCATTGCAACTTGTGAGATATACTCTAAGTAATTCTTACGAGTATTTCCAAGTTATTAGATCACTTGTATTTCTAAGGTTGTTTAGATACTTACACATTGGTGTTTATCTTTGTTCCGCAACAACCTTTGTATTTTATTTAACATACTTAATAAAATACATTTGAAAAGTACAACGTATCTCAATGCTACATACTTGAAGTATACATATTATTTATATAGTTTCAGCATTATTGTTTCTTGTCATTTACTTTAAGTCAATTACTTTATTGTTTATATCCATATCTGGATCGCATTCTGAACTGGTCTATTTACAGAATATATTTGCTTGTTAGTTGGGTTTAACCATCATATTTGGGACTCATAATTGGTATCAGAGCAGATAGGTTGAATTACTTTAATTCTATAACCTTTGATCTGTAAAGATGGTTGATCAAGTAATCAATGAAGGTCCTAACCCTAACCCTAATGGTACTAACCCACCCCCTATTATTAACAACAATATACCTTCGCATAATGTGCATGGACATTTTCCAAATAATCCTGCTCCCAAGTTTGATGGGGACAATTAAAATTTTATTACATGGAAAGCATGCATGCTTAAGTATATTGCTGGTGTTGAAAGACATTTGACCGACATTTTAAAAGAAGGACCCTTTGTTCCCATGAATGCCTCTATTGTAGTTAGAAATGACGATGGGACTCCTAGGATGACACCTAAGGAGAAGAATCATTGGTATGAGGAAGATCATAGGCTGGTAGACCTTGATACCAAGCTGCAAAATATGATCTTATATGCAGTTCCTGAAACTCTTATGCCCACTCTTGTCTTACTTGAAAATTCTAAATTAATGTGGGAGGAACTTATGACTCAGTTTGAAGGAACTTCTGAAACAATTGTCACAAGAAAAGTTTCTTTAAATAAAAGATATAAGTCTTTTTTTGCTATCCCTGGTGAAACTTTAACACAAACCTACATCAGATTTACTAATCTGGTGAATCAACTGAAAGCCTTGGGAGTAACTAAAGACAAAGAAATTTTGTTAGAAAAGTTTTGTGATATTTTACCTTGAAAATGGGAAAATTTGATTTTGGTCTTAAGACAAGGAAAAACCTTGCACAGTCACACTCTTGCTTCCTTATATGGAGCCTTCAGATACACTGAATAGCTGTGGCTGAGCAAGATGCAAAAAATCATGCTTCTCCCAGTTCAGTCATGGTTCAGTATTCTGAGCCACATGGGACAACTCTACTATCTTCTGAGAGTGATCATTATGACTCAATGAAGAAGATGGTTTTTGAAATGTTAAAAACTGGTATTTTTGATAATGTTACTCATGGTTGTGATGAGGATGACAATGATGATCTGGTTGCCATGCTGGCTAAAACGTTTAATTATTTTAATGCCAAATCTAATCGATCTGGCAAACCATTTGCTTCCAGCACTTCTATTGATAAGTCTAATCTTGAATGCTTTAAGTGTGGCAAGAAAGGACATTTCATGAAGGAATGCAGATCTAGTCAACCTTCATCATCACAATCTGCCCCTAACCACTCTATTTTTCAGAAATCTGATGACATCTATAAGGCTAAGTACAAGAAGTTGAAAGCCCATATAGTTCTCATGGCACAAGACAACTCATGCAATAATGGTTGTATGATTGCCAAAACTGAAAAATGGGAAGAGTCTGATTAATCATCTGATGATGAGGAAAAGTTAGGGACATGTGTTTCATGGCTCGTGAAGATCAAGGTCATTTGGTCAAGTCTGATGTTGAATCTGGAAGATGGGTGGATATCATAATGAAAAAGGTTAGTGATTTTGGTCTTGAAAGTGATGAGGAACATAAACTGGATCTTTTGGTTCTTTTAGAGGCTGACATCTCATTTGTTGAAACTGTGCGTTCAGAAAGTTTAAAAATGTTTGAAAGTAATACTTCTGAACTGAACGCCAGTTAGGCCAGATTAAAAGAACTGAAAGATGTTCAGTTGGCTTTAAAAAGCTATCTGTCTATGGTTTCCACTTTAGAATTGGAAAAGGAAGAACTAAAAACCATCCTTGAAAAGGAACAAAAAATAATTAAATCCTGGATGAAAGCACCAAATCCTGATGCTGCAATCAAAAATACTTTTGCTAATCAAAGAACAACATATGAATCTGGTGATCTTCACTTGGCATCTATTATTACTGATTTAGATGCACTTCCAAAACAAATGAAGCCATAAATTATTTTTAAAGAAGTTGGCAAACAGAAAAGTGTGACTGATAAGGCCCAGGAACAATCTGAGGGCAAATCTGAAACAACTCAGACCACTGTTTCAGAAAAGAAGGCTAAATCCAAAAAGCCATCCCCTCACTCTTCATATAAGGTTCCTAAAAGCCAAAAGAAGAAGAAAAAAGTCTCCCCCATTGAGCCTTCTACCTCAGATTCAGGTAAGGCTCAGGTGTCTAATGAAGAATCAATTTTGTTGAGGTTAGAGAGTCAATTTCAATTGTTGGCTAGACAAGTGCAAAGTTGCAATGCACGTTTAAAAAATGTTGAAACCACTCCTTTTCAACCTAAACAAAATGCAAAACCTTTTTCCAAACAAATCAAGCAAAAATCTGAAAAGAAAAAGGTTGAAAGCTCCATCAAACCAACTATTTTTATTTCATCTGAAATAATGACTGAGATCCCTTTTGATCCTTCAGTTCCTCTTGAACCAAAGAAATCTGAGACGTCTAAGGGAGAGTCCAGTGAACCCATCAAGAGATTGGTTCCCAAAAAGAACTAATCTTTGTGTTTGTGCAGGGAGACCGAAAGAAGAATATATGATTTCTTGACAGCGCTGCTGGCAGAACCATGACTGGTTATCAAACCCTGTTGGAGGAATATAGGGTGCAAGAGGGGCCCTCAATAACATTTGGGAATGATGAAAATGGACAAACTAAGGGATATGGTGTTGTGAATAATGGACAAGTCAAATTCACACGTGTTGCATATGTGAATGGTTTGAAATACAACCTGATCAGTGTCAGTCAACTGTGTGATGATGGCTTCAAGGTATTATTTGATATTTCACAAGGCACCATATTCAACAGGGATTGGAAGGTAGTGTTGATTGCACCAAGGAAAGGAAACATATATATCATTGATATGAATAGTTCACCCAGTGAACAATGTTTCTACACTAAGGTGGATGAGGACACAAACTGGTTGTGGCACAAGAGATTATCCCATCTGAACTTCAAGAACATTAATAAGTTGTCAAGAAAACAACTTGTAGATGGGATACCCTCAATGTCTTTCAATAAAGACAAGCCATGTCCAGGTTGTGAAATGGGTAAGCAGAAAAGAGCTTCATTCAAGACAAAGCAAAATTTCAGTATAACTGAACCTCTTCACATGCTTCACATGGACCTTTTTGGACCAGTGAATGTTCAGACCAGAGCAGGAAAGAAGTACACCCTTGTTATTGTTGATGAATATTCAAGATATTGCTGGGTGATTTTCCTCAGAAACAAGAATGAAGCTGCTGCTGAAATCATTGCCCTCATCAAAAAAATTGAACTCAAGCATACGCGAAAAGTTTGTCAGCTCAGAAGTGATAATGGCACTGAATTCAAAAATGCCACTCTGGAGTCCTTCTGCACTGAAACTGGCATATCTCAGAACTTCTCTTCAGCACGCACACCAGAGCAGAATGGTGTTGTAGAAAGAAAGAATCGAATGCTGATTGAAGCTGCTAGAAGTATGCTCAATGAATCTGGTCTTCCTAAGAATTTCTGGGCTGAAGCTGTTGCAACTGCTTGCTACACTCAGAACAGATCTATCTATGTCAAAAGACACAAGAAGACTGCCTATGAAGTACTCAGAAATAGAAAGCCTAATATTGGATATTTCCATGTATTTGGATGTCCGGTATATATTCTGAATGACTCCAGTCAGCTTGGAAAATTCGATGCAAAAGATGATGAAGGTTACTTCTTAGGATATTCAACAAATCACAAAGTCTTTAGAGTCTATAACAACAGACCTGACAAGGTTTATGAGTCAATTCATGTTACCTTTGATGAATCAAATTCTGGAATCTTCAATAAAGTACCACCCTCAGAAAGTCCAATCAGTTTTGGTGAATCTGATCCTATTGATAAATCTGATCAGTCACCTGAACCTGCTTCTGAACATCTCAGTTCAGAACCAACAAGAATGAAGCTGCTGCTGAAATCATTGCCCTCATCAAAAAAATTGAACTCAAGCATACGCGAAAAGTTTGTCAGCTCAGAAGTGATAATGGCACTGAATTCAAAAATGCCACTCTGGAGTCCTTCTGCACTGAAACTGGCATATCTCAGAACTTCTCTTCAGCACGCACACCAGAGCAGAATGGTGTTGTAGAAAGAAAGAATCGAATGCTGATTGAAGCTGCTAGAAGTATGCTCAATGAATCTGGTCTTCCTAAGAATTTCTGGGCTGAAGCTGTTGCAACTGCTTGCTACACTCAGAACAGATCTATCTATGTCAAAAGACACAAGAAGACTGCCTATGAAGTACTCAGAAATAGAAAGCCTAATATTGGATATTTCCATGTATTTGGATGTCCGGTATATATTCTGAATGACTCCAGTCAGCTTGGAAAATTCGATGCAAAAGATGATGAAGGTTACTTCTTAGGATATTCAACAAATCACAAAGTCTTTAGAGTCTATAACAACAGACCTGACAAGGTTTATGAGTCAATTCATGTTACCTTTGATGAATCAAATTCTGGAATCTTCAATAAAGTACCACCCTCAGAAAGTCCAATCAGTTTTGGTGAATCTGATCCTATTGATAAATCTGATCAGTCACCTGAACCTGCTTCTGAACATCTCAGTTCAGAACCAACAAGAATCAAGACAAGCAACATACCATTCTATCCTTCAGTCAGTTTTAAACTACCTTCTAAACTGACTATTAGATCAGATGTACGTGCTGCTTCACCTCAGATATCAGTTTCCACTGAGTTACCCCAATCTGAAGAATTTCATGATGCAAGTCATGATCTGCAGGAGGAAGATGATGAGACTGAAATAGTCTTTTCTGAAGCTGCTCCTTAAGTAAATCAGAGGAGTTCTTGCACTGATATCATTGTACATCCTGGTCAATACTCTAAGTGGACAAAAGCACATCCAATCGAGCAAATCATTGGAGATTCCAATAGAGGGGTTCAGACCAGAAAAGCCACAAGCGATCAATGCTTAAATGTCAGCTTCTTATCACTGATAGAACCGAAGAAGATTGACAAGGCTATGAAAGACCCAAGCTGGATTGAAGCCATGCAAGATGAGCTCAATCAGTTTAAAAGGAACGACATTTGGGAACTTGTTCCTTGTCCCAGCAATCTGAAGAAGGATCCAATTGGGACAAGATGGGTCTTCAGAAACAAGATGGATGAAGATGGTCATGTAATTCAAAACAAGGCAAGACTTGTTGCAAAGGGTTACTCTCAAGAAGAAGGAGTAGACTTTGATGAAACTTTTGCACCAGTTGCTAGACTTGAAGCTATCAGAATTTTCTTAGCTTTTGCAGCTCATCACAAGTTCAAAGTCTATCAGATGGATGTTAAAAGTGCATTTTTGAATGGTGAATTGGAAGAAGTTGTGTATGTTTATCAGCCACCAGGGTTCATTAATGAAGAAAAACCTCACTGGGTGTACAGACTAAACAAGGCATTGTATGGTCTGAGACAAGCACCAAGAGCCTGGTATGATACTCTTACTAAACATCTTCTGAAAAATGGTTTTAAAAGGGGTGCAATAGATAACACTTTGTTCATTTTACATGATAAAAGTGATATCTTACTTGTACAAATTTATGTTGATGATATTGTGTTTGGGTCTACAAATGACAAAATGTGTAAAAGGTTTTCTGAAATTATGTCTTCTGAGTATGAAATGAGTATGATGGGTGAACTGACATATTTCTTGGGTTTACAAGTGAAACAAACCAGTGATGGTATTTTTATAAACCAAGAAAAATATGTCAGGGATTTATTAAAGAAATATCAATTTGATTCAGTCTCATCAAAAGATACTCCTATTTCTGCACCATTAACTTTGGACTCAGATCCCAATGGAAAACAAGTGGATCCCACAAAATATCGTGGTATGGTGGGATCACTTATGTACTTAACTGCAAGTAGACCTGACATAATGTTTGCAACATGCCTTTGTGCAAGATTTCAGTCTGATCCCAGAGAAGCACACTTAAATACTGTGAAAAGGATTTTCAGATACCTTAAAGGTGTCCCCAGACTTGGTCTTTGGTGTCCCAAAGGCTCAAGTCTAGATCTAATGGGTTATTCAGATTCTGATCATGTAGGTTGTAAAATAGATAGGAAAAGTACCACAGGTGGTTGTCATTTCCTAGGTGGCAAATTGGTTAGTTGGACAAGTAAGAAACAAACTATAGTATCACTCTCCACAGCTGAAGCTGAATACATTTCTGCAGCCAGTTGCTGCACCCAGATTTTGTGGATGAAGAACCAACTAACTGTTTATGATGTTAAGTATACAAGAACTCCAATTTTTTGTGATAACACCAGTGCAATTGCCATCTCTCACAATCCTGTCATGCACTCCAAAACCAAGCATATCGACCTCAGGTATCATTTTATTAGAGATCACATTATTAAAGGTGATATTGAACTTCATTTCATTCCCACTGATAAACAACTCGCTAATGTTTTTACAAAACCTTTGGATGTCAAAACATTTAAACATCTCATCAGTGAGTTAGGTATGCTAAATCCTGTATAGCATCACCTCAGGGGGAAGTGTCAAATATTTTTGTGTTTAAAAGAATTTCTCTCTAAGGGGGAACTTTGCTTTCTGAAAAATATTGTGACTGAAATGTCTCAGAATTTTTGAAATGATTTCAGAATGGTTGTGTAAACTGAGATGGTTCAGATTCCTCAAATCTGATCATGCTCAGATTTTGTGTGTCATTTCTGAAATGAATCAGTCCTTTATAGTGTCTCTTGGATACTTGGTCATTGTGTGGACACGTGAAAGTTATTGTATAACGTTTGAATAAAAGTTGCTTTTTGCTGACGTGTCACACAAGTTGCGCCGTAAATGTAAAAGTAATGATCACTTTTTATTAATGTAAGTTGAAAAGTTTTCAAAAAGTGGGGTCCCAACCGTCTTTGCATTTAATACAGACGTATACCCCAAAATTATTTCGGATTTCAAACCCGATCAAAATTGATTTCAATTAAATAATATTTTCCTTGGGTTTGAATTTCAAAATTATTTTTATTTTATTTATTTTGGAAATACCCTTTGTATTCCATCATAAATATAAATACCATTTTCGAAAACAATTCCTTCATTTACTCATCTTTACATTTACTCCCAATCATCATTCTCTCTCATTCTTTCTTCTTCAAAATTCCAAAACCCTAAATCATCATCATTTTCAGTTTTCCCTTGTAGAAATTATGGCTAAAGTTTCCCAAGCCAAATCTCTTATAGCTTTCGAATACAAACCAACTAAAGTAGTCAAGGCTAGTGCGTCATGGCCAAAAGGGTTCGATCCATCGACCCTTCGGTTCAATATGAACAATTTTGTGGCCGCACTAAATGCCAAACATAAAACATTAATGGGGAGGATAAACAAGTTCCTTGAAGAATCCCCTCTCCATTATGCCTTGACTGCTGATCCTCAAGTATTGTATCATAGATACTTACTTGAATTCTGGTACACTGCTACATTAAGTAAGGATGAAAAATCCATTGCTTTTTCTTTAAAAAAGGCACGAAGCAGTGTATCATCTCACTTGATGGGTTCCGGGAGGCCCTTCATTTGAACTATCTCCCATCTCCTTCAGCCTATGCAAAAAGGCTTAAAGGAGTTAATTTCAGGGAGGTACTGCAGGCCATGGGTCATAATGACATGGTTGATGCAGACGGCAATCTGAAGACATCTGGACACATCTTTCTGTCTGGATTTGGAAATTGTTGGAGATATTTTTGGACTCAGATTGTCGAGTGCCTTGGAGGAAATTGGGGTGGATTGGACCAGATTTCCTTGCCACAGGTTGAAATTGGGTATTATTTGTGGCATGGGATTGAGGCGGACTTCGCTGAGATACTCTTCTCTCAGTTGGTGGCAAAATTAAAAGGAAAGAGAAGTCTACATATCTCATTTCCTATATTCTTGAGCATCTGCTTCATGAATATTCATGGAGATGCGTATCATGTTGAGGGGTCTGAGTCTTCAGAGACAGAGTTCTGCAGGGATATTTCAAAGGCATCAACTTCAGAACCTGAACCAGAACTTTCCGCTGCAATGACTCAGGTAATTAATAAAACTTAAAAAGCATGACCAGCTGGCTCAGAAAGGTCACCGAGCGGGTCACAAAAGAATGTGAGACCCATTGGTGCACCTGGTGGTAAATTATTGAAGTTGTTTAAAACCCCAACAACTTCATATACCCAACCACCACTCCCCTCTTCCACTGACCAACCTGAGGACCTCCCAAAAGGTCCCTCAGGATCTCCAAAGGGCGTATTAAAACATCAAAAATTTAAGAAATCGTCCTCACTGCCCAAGGACATTAGTGCCGAAGCTCACCCTTCTGGATCTTCCCAACAAGATTCAGAAGAAGGTCAAATGGGAAACCCACAAGCAGCCATCTCCAAAACTTCTTTAGGAGGAGATGGTGAAGAAAATATAAGTGTGTCAGCCCAGCACACAGTAGAGTCCGTGTCTGCACGTGCACCCCCTGTAACTTCACCAATCCTACACTCTTCTGATGCATGAATTGATGAAGTCTTTAATGTGACACCATTGGAGACTGAGATTCCAGGCTCTACGGCCGATGAAGTGATTCTTGCAGATGGTACGAGAATCATTAAGGCAACCCCCGTGTCTACTATCACTGGAGATGAAGCTATTGCTGAGCCACACATTTCTGAAGCTGGTGACGATGCATCTGCAGCAGTAGTTGTTGAACCAGCAGCAGGTTCAGGTACCAGTGATCTGAACCTGGGCATATCTGATCAGACTGCAGTTTTAACTGACCTTTGGGATGAAGATGAGCCACCTCAAGGGAATCTTGATTCCTTTGCTGATTTTGAGTTTGATGAGGGATTACTAGAGGAGAATCAGTCTTCTGATTCTGAGCCAACCTTCAGCCTCACAAACGCCCCTCCTCCCCCCAGAAATCTAAAATATACTTGTTGAACAACCATATCGCCAACCACCAACTTCTCATGAACATCCATATTTTCCACCTGGCTCAACACCTGCCTATGTTACTTCACCTCATTTTCAACCACAACTTCAACACTTACACCCACAAATTCACCAAGTACCGAAGCCCATCAGTTATGATGATCAAACTGAGAAAGAGTTGGACTCTGCTACCGAATCTGAGAGTCCAACTGAAATGCAACTGGAGAAGGCATTAGATGGGCTTGGTAGCATTCCCTTTGTGGCTTCTGCTTCTGCACAACCACCTCCTCCTTTGAGTGTGGAAGCACAGTTAGAGAAACAAAATACCGAAGTCTAAAGCCTACTTCTCAAGGTGGAGGACTTAACCAAATCTCTAACTGCCAATACTACATCCCTGGCTGAAATGAAGGGTGCTCAGATGTTTCTTGGCACTGAGTTAACCAAGGTTGCTGGGAATGAGGGATTAGTATCTGGGAAGCTAAATGAGCTGGTACATTCATGTAACAAAATAAGTTCAGCCATCAGGGAAGCCTTCAGACTGACCAAAAGAGATGTGCAAGCTTCAGTTGTTGCGAACTTGACATCTAGTGTTGAAATAATGAAACAAGAGGTTATGGCAGTCGGGAAGGAGGTGAATGAGTTGGTGAAGAAGCCCAGTTATGATGAAACGGAACTTGGGGTTTCTCTAAGTGTTGGTATTGTTGAGAAGATGAAGTCTGAGCTATCTCATGAACTTGTTGCTCAGATTTCAGCTCCTGTGGCTGAAAAGGTTGAAGGGAAGGTCAGATTGATGGTCTCTGAACTCACTAAGGATACAAACAAAAGGGTGGATAAGGCTGTTGAAGATGTACAAAAATCAATATCCACTATTGATGAATCAGTGAAGGGCCAGTCAAAACAACTGGATAAAATTCTGACCCTTCTGAAGAAGGAAGCTGTTGTTATTCCTCCTCCTCCTCCATCTTTCACTGAAGAAGACATAAAGCAGCTGAATGAAGTTGTTAATAAAGAAGCACTGAACCTGAACTCTAATTTCAGATTAAGGTCTCAGTTTGCTCAATTGTCTAAGGGACTGGCTGATTATCTGAAGCAGCAAAGTTGGGAACCACTGAAGAACATGCAAATGGCCATTGAAGAATTTGCTAAGTTGCCTTCAGAGGTCCCCAAAGGTGGAAAAGTTGTGCCAATTGGTCTGCTTGCAAGTACTCAAGAATTGATTGAAGCAACCAAGAAGCAAACTGAGGTGCCATCTTGTAGTGCCTCAGTTCAGGGGGAACAACTTCAGAAGTCTGAAGTCCCACAATCTGAGCTTGTTAAGAAGGATAAGGGCAAGACCCCAGTTGAAGAAGAACCCAAGAAGAAAAATGCTAAGGGTTCTGGATTAGTTGTTGGTGAGAATGTTGATGAGTTTGGATATCCACTGCATGATCTAACGGCTGATGGAAAGAAGTTAGAGGCATTACAGAAACAAGTCTCTAATCAGTTCATAATCTGGAGAGAAAACAGAGAAAGGGAAAGGGCACAACATCTTTCGATGGGCACCCTTAACCATATTGATGCTGCAGCTTTGGGTCTTTCCTTAGAAAGATATCAAAGGATCAAACAAGATCCTAGAGTGCAGAAGGCTTTAACAGATATGGCTGATTATGAGTTTGGGAGGATGTATTCACCTCTGGAACAGAAGCTGGAAAGTCTCACATTCAAGATGTCCATTGAGGACTTGGTGAAAAATCGAATGAATGAGATGGAAATCAAGAAGAAAGAAATTCTGGCTGAAGTTCTGAAGGTAGAAAGGCAACTGACAAGGCCACCTCCAAAAGCCAAAGTGACTGGACCAAGATCATCAAGGAAACATGCTCGTGATGCTGACCTGTCCACATTTAAATCCATTTCTGATGATGCTGCTGAAATCCAAAGGAAACATGAGAAGGATCAGTATGATCATTATCTAAAGCAGCGGTCTCATCCAACCAAAATAATTGATGTTGAAATAACTAAGGCTGATGGATTGAAGCTATTTGATCTGGTTGTAACCAGAGAAGGAAGGGCAGCAGCTGAGTATAATCAGGTCTCAGTTCATGAATTTGGCTTATGTGAGCATAGAGAAATGATCCAGATTCTGAAGGCGAAGCCAAAATCCGCTCTAATTGGTGCATGGTTATCAAGAATTCAGCAAAAAATGCAAGCCAAGGTAGAGATGGAGACCAGATTGTTTGGAAAGAAGGATCATTCTCCACTGAAAAGGAAAGCTACTGAAGCACCTTCTGGTTCAAGCCCTACAAAGAAGTAGTCTCCTTTTTCAGTTTATCATTTACCTGTATATTTATTTGCAAATGTAACAAACACTTCAGTTTGTATATATATGTTACATATTGTAGCCAACAAGTAGATGATAGGTTTAAGTTAGAAAAACCACAAGGAAAATTCTGAGACATCAATGATCTATAAGATGTACTTAGAAAAATTTTACAACTTAAACAAAACTTGCATTTCAGACTTACAAACATTTATAGATAGAAGTCTGACATGCATGCACTATTTCAGAACAAATAGGGGGAATTTGTTGGGTCGAAAATCGACCAAGTATAATTTGTTCAGAAATAGTTGAAGTTCGGTGAAGACACTTGTACAGAGTTCTAAACCTCTTCAGAATTAAGTTCACTGAAGCTTCACTTCAGTTTCAGATCAGCCAAACTGAAAGCATTCATTCTGAAGTCAAAGACTGAAGACTGAAGAAAGAGAATCATCTCAGAAGCAGAACCAGAGAAGATTCTACCTGATCGAAGACTGAAGCATCTCAGTGTAAAGTACTTACAACACTTTACACTGATTACGAGGAAGCCTTTTTTACTTTACCAACCTTTACCCGGTTAATAGCTTTATCTATTAACAAGTACAAGGTTGAGTAAAAGGTTGGGAATAAAGTGTGAAATGTCACATCAAATGACTTTCACACTTAACCTTAAAAGTACGCATATTAAGGAATTGACTTTAATTCCTTAAATGCTCCCAACCATATTTGTACGGCCTGGTCCACATCAGCTTGAACCTTGCCTATAAATATAAAGGCTTCTCACAACTTGCAAACAGCTTGAAACTTTGGCATTGCAACTAGTGAGATATACTCTAAGTAATTCTTACGAGTATTTCCAATTTATTAGATCACTTGTATTTCTAAGGTTGTTTAGATACTTACACATTGGTGTTTATCTTTGTTCCGCAACAACCTTTGTATTTTATTTAACATACTTAATAAAATACATTTGAAAAGTACAACGTATCTCAATGCTACATACTTGAAGTATACATATTATTTATATAGTTTCAGCCATTATTGTTTCTTGTCATTTACTTTAAGTCAATTACTTTATTGTTTATATCCATATCTGGATCGCATTCTGAACTGGTCTATTTCCAGAATAGAATTGCTTGCCAGTCGGGTTTAACCATCATATTTGGGACTCATAATTGGTATCAGAGCAGATATGTTGAATTACTTTAATTCTATAACCTTTGATCTGTAAAGATGGTTGATCAAGTAATCAGTGAAGGTCCTAACCCTAACCCTAATGGTACTAACCCACCCCCTATTATTAACAACAATATACCTTCGCATAATGTGCATGTACATTTTCCAAATAATCTTGTTCCCAAGTTTGATGGGAACAGTGAAAATTTTATTACATGGAAAGCATGCATGCTTAAGTATATTGCTGGTGTTGAAAGACATTTGACCGACATTTTAAAAGAAGGACCCTTTGTTCCCATGAATGCCTCTACTGTAGTCAGAAATGCCGATGGGACTCCTAGGATGACACCTAAGGAGAAGGATCATTGGTCTGAGTAAGATCATAGGCTGGTAGACCTTGATACCAAGCTGCAAAATATGATCTTATATGCAGTTCCTGAAACTCTTATGCCCACTCTTGTCTTACTTGAAAATTCTAAATTAATGTGGGAGGAACTTATGACTCAGTTTGAAGGCACTTCTGAAACAATTGTCACAAGAAAAGTTGCTTTAAATAAAAGATATGAGTCTTTTTTTGCTATCCCTGGTGAAACTTTAACACAAACCTACATCAGATTTACTAATCTGGTGAATCAACTGAAAGCCTTGGGAGTAACTAAAGACAAAGAAATTTTGTTAGAAAAGTTTTGTGATATTTTACCTTGAAAATGGGAAAATTTGATTTTGGTCTCAAGACAAGGAAAAACCTTGCACAGTCACACTCTTGCTTCCTTATATGGAGCCTTCAGATACACTGAAGAGAATAAAGCTGAAAGAGCTATGACTGAGCAAGATGCCAAAAATCATGCTTCCACCAGTTCAGTCATGGTTCATTATTCTGAGCCACATGGGACAGCTCTACTATCTTCTGAGAGTGATCATTCTGACTCAATGAAGAAGATGGTTTCTGAAATGTTAAAAACTGGTATTTCTGATAATGTTACTCATGGTTGTGATGAGGATGACAATGATGATCTGGTTGCCATGCTGGCTAAAACGTTCAATCGTTTTAAGGCCAAATCTAATCGATCTGGCAAACCATTTGCTTCCAGCACTTCTATTGATAAGTCTAATCTTGAATACTTTAAGTATGGCAAGAAAGGACATTTCATGAAGGAATGCAGATCTAGTCAACCTTCATCATCACAGTCTGCCCCTAACCACTCTATTTTTTAGAAATCTGATGACAGCTATAAGGCTAAGTACAAGAAGTTGAAAGCCCATATAGTTCTCATGGCACAAGACAACTCAAGCAATAATGGTTGTATGATTGCCAAAACTGAAAAATGGGAAGAGTCTGATAAATCATCTGATGATGAGGAAGAAGTTTGGGACAACGTATCTCAATGCTACATACTTGAAGTATACATATTATTTATATAGTTTCAACCATTATTGTTTCTTGTCATTTACTTTAAGTCAATTACTTTATTGTTTATATCCATATCTGGATCGCATTCTGAACTAGTCTATTTCCAAAATAGATTTGCTTGCCAGTCGGGTTTAACCATCATATTTGGGACTCATAGCGACCACATAAAAGAATTATCGGGGGTTGGGGAAAGAAATTGTCTCATCCGCACGTAGGCGGGAATCATACCATCACCATCATAAAAGAATTATAAAAGAGGGAGAAAGAGAAATTGTTTTATCATCATAACACTCATTTGGATCAAATAAAACATCAGGTAGACTCATCAGCAGCACAACAGCACGACCATCATCATCCTAGGTAGATAGCAGCTACATATCACCATCCCCATCATCATCAGCGTCTGGAATATTAACAGCACCTGAAGTACCTGCACTCATGTCAGTAAAATATCTGTCGAAACCTCGTGTAGGGTTCCGGCTGAATGTAACCGTGTCAAAGCCCGTGGTGGTGCTGGTAGAAGGTGGTTGGAATGGTGCTGATGGATAATAGTGATCATAGAAAGGATCCTGGAAGTGGTGAACTGGAGGAGCTGAGTAGTTTGGCAGCATGTTGGGAAAAAGCTGCTGAGTATAGCCCTCATGGATCGGCTGATATCTGTTAGTGTGATACATCATATAGCCCATAGCCGATCCGTAGTACTGCTGCTCCTCCCGCTGCTGCATCTGTAATCTCTGTACCTCCTCTGTCAGGGCATCTACCTCTGCTCTCAACCTAGTGGTGGGTCCCCTACTGCTCGGGCCTGCCTCTGCTGTGGGTGCACCTGCCTGCCTCTCCATCTCGTCCTCGACTGCTGGGGGGTTTCTCTTGTTCCATGGACGTCCCTGCTTATCTAAAATCTGCAATCTTATCAACTCTTTCTCGTCCATTGATCGATGTCGTTGAGCCGATCAAAAATAAAACTAATTACCACTAATT
>CM067174.1:774330-822130 GCA_034093135.1 Erigeron breviscapus
CCTCCTGATTCGTTTGATCTTCGTGTTGTAGAGATTCTCAGCTTCAGTGAAAAAGTTAATTAGAATCTCCGTAGTCTCATCTTTGGTAGCTAAGAAGAAAACCCATGAAAACCTTGAATAATCATCAGTGACAACCAAGCAGTAGTACATTCCCCCTCTACTCCTAACATTTACTGGACCAAAGAGATCCATATGCAGTAACTCAAAAGGAGCGGCAATAGAATTTTGTGTCTTGGGCTTGTGAGGCTTTTTCTGTTGTTTGCCTTTCAAGCATGGAACACATCTATCTTCCAATTCAAACTTCTTTTTAGGAACACCTTGAACCAGATCATTCTTCACAATGTAGTTCATCTTCCGGAAATGCAGATGTCCCATTCTTCTATGCCATAAGAGAGAATCACTTTCGCTTGCCTTAGACAACAGACAGACTTCCTTCTGTACATTCTTGGTTCCTAACATTAAACCATAAATGTCTCTTTTACGAGGAGCAGTCAACAATATCCAATCATCTGGAATAACAAAACCCGGTTTCAAAACGAATGCAGCTTTGTCGTTGAAAGAAAAACTATCTTTTCATTTGCAAGATTTTCTCTAAAAATTGATTCTTTCAGTTTGTCTTTTAAGGCAGCATTATCATTTTCAAGTGACTTAATCCTACTCTTAAATTGACGTTCTTGATCAAGTAAAGCACTATTCTTAGAGAAAAATGAACTACGTTCCTTGCTGATAGTTTCATAACTAGCGGTTAACTCTAAGGTCTTGGATGAGGCAATACTATGTTGTTGCATCAAATCTTTAACAAACATACAAATACGACGAACAGTCAAATAAGAAAAAGTTACCTGTTTCTCTCGATCATCGCAGTCAGCCATATATGCAACAAAATCTGATATTGTCATACCTTCAGGAATATCAAAATCATCAGCTTCTGTAGAAATTTTTTTTTTTTTTTTTATTTTTTTTTTTTTTTTATTTTTTTTTTTTTTTTTTATTTTTTTTTTTTTTTTATTTTTTTTTTATTCTTTTTTTTTTTATTTTATTTTTTTATTATTATTTTTTTTATTTTTTTTTTTTATTTTTTTTTTTTTTTTATTTTTTTATTTTTTCTTTTTTTTTTCTTTTTATTTTTTTTTTTTTTATTTCTTTTTTTTTTTATTTTTTTTTTTTTTTTTTTTTTTTTTTTTTTTTTTTTTTTTTTTTTTTTTTTTTTTTTTTTATTTTTTTTTTTATTTTTTTTTTTTTTTATAATTTTTATTTTTTTTATTTTTATTTTGAATTTTTTTTATTTTTTTTTTTTTTATTTTTTTTTTGATTTTTTTTTTTTTTTTTTTTTTTGAGTTTTTTTTTGTTCTGGTTTTTTTTTTAATAAGTGTTTTCTTTTTTTTTTATTTTTTTTTTTTTTTTTATTTTTTTTTTTTTTTTTTTTTATTTTTTTTTTTTTTATTTTTTTTTTTTTTATTTTTTTTTTTTTTTTTATTTTTTTTTTTTTTATTTTTTTTTTTTTATTTTTTTTTTTTTTTTTTTTTATTTTTTTTTTTTTTTATTTTTCACTTTTTTTTTTTTTTTTTTTTTTATTTTTTTTTTTTTTTTTATTTTTTTTTTTTTTTTATTTTTTTTTTTTTATTTTTTTTTTCTTTTTTTTATTTTTTTTTTTTTTATTTTTTTTTTTTTATTTTTTTTTTTTTTTATTTTTTTTTTTTTTTTTTTTTATTTTTTTTTTTTTATTTTTTTTTTTTTTTTTTTATTTTTTTTTTTTTTTATGATTTTTTTTTTTCTTTCTTATTCTGTCTGTTTGTTTTTATTTTTTTTTGGGTTTTTTTTATACTTTTTGTTTTTGTTTTTTTTTTGTTTTTTATTTTTTTTTTTTTTTATTTTTTTTTTTTTTTTTTTTTTTTTTTTTTTTATTTTTTTTTTTTTATTTTTTTTTTTTTTTTATTTTTTTTTTTTTTATTTTTTTTTTTTTGGTTATTCACTTGTGGAACACGAGATGTGTTACGGTCATTGTAGTTCTGTCGATGATGCCCTGATTTTACATTTTGTGATGACTGACCAGATCTATTTCTAGGGGAAATATATCTTGGTGAATCATTTCTTTTAGCCACAGGTGGAACATATTTACCAAAAGCTTGATTACCCATCCCATGAGAACTACTGGACACATTCTGTTGTTTACCATTTCCTCGCTCAAAAGAAACATGGGAATTAGGAGATAATCCTCTATTTTGATTTGACTTAACAGGAGAAACTGACTGTCTAGAGGACTTCCTAACTCGGTTGGGACAACAACTATACACATGTCCCTTTTCAAAACAAGCAAAACAAGATCGTTGTGCTGACTTGCTAGAAGATTGTTGAGCTAATGGTTTAGATGGAGGAGAATTCAAGATATTCTTAATCTCCTGAGTCGCTATCTCTTCCACAGTAGGAGCCTTAGTCTCAGAAGTTGAGAATGATTTGGTCACACTAGGTTCAGGTTCAGTAACATACTTAATCTCAGTTGAACTAGTCTGAATTCCTTTCTTGACAAACTTCTGACTTAGCTTTGGTATATCATGGTTTTTGGTCCTCAGTTGTCTAGGAATGAATTTGGATTGGTTAGGTTCAGTGGAGGCGGATGACTTAGGATAGTCAGTAAGCACAGGCTTAGCAGAGTCAGACTCAGCCAAATCAGGATAAACAGGGTCTAAGTTGTTGTTAAAAGGAGGTCTTACATCAGAGTAATCAGCTCCTAGTCCTGTTTTATCCTTAGGATGTCTAGGTTTACCTAAAGAAGCTACTAGATCACTTCCTCTCCATTTAGCTAAAGTAGTCTCATGCTTAGTAATGGTAACCCTAGCATCAGCCAAATCCTTTTCTTTCTTACCAATTTCACTAGAAAGAAAAACTATCTTTTCATTTGCAAGATTTTCTCTAAAAATTGATTCTTTCAGTTTGTCTTTTAAGGCAGCATTATCATTTTCAAGTGACTTAATCCTACTCTTAAATTGACGTTCTTGATCAAGTAAAGCACTATTCTTAGAGAAAAATGAACTACGTTCCTTGCTGATAGTTTCATAACTAGCGGTTAACTCTAAGGTCTTGGATGAGGCAATACTATGTTGTTGCATCAAATCTTTAACAAACATGCAAATACGACGAACAGTCAAATAAGAAAAAGTTACCTGTTTCTCTCGATCATCGCAGTCAGCCATATATGCAACAAAGTCTGATATTGTCATACCTTCAGGAATATCAAAATCATCAGCTTCTGTAGAAATAGCCTTGTCCAATTTTGCACTTGAGCTCATCGATTGATTATCACTCTGGCTGCTTGTCTTATCAGAAGATTCATCTATCTGCTTATCAGCCTTTTTAAACTTCACTGCTTCATCTGCATTCTTTTCATCATCAGAAACCTGTAATGCAGCATCAGTAGCAGCAGCCTCTTCACTTGTGTAGAGAGCATAATCAAATGCAGCACTTCCGTCATCAATCACATTAGCTACTTCATCATAAATCTCAGCTAGCAAAGCATTTTCAGGTTCATTCTCCTTTGTCCAAAGATAAGTACCATCTTCCTGTCTTGCCACCATGGCATTTTCAGGATTTTGAACTTGATTTTCTGTAGGAAGTTCCTGAATGATCATTCCATCATGCTCTGTAGCTTTGGCTGATTTAATTTGATTTCCAGCTTGGACACCTCCCTGATTGTAATTCTGACGATTAGCTGTAGAATTATCAAAACGCTTTGGTCTTTGACATTCCTTAGCAAAATGACCAAAACCGTCACAATTATAGCACTTAACCTTTGACTTGTCAAATCCTCTATTCTTGTCAGATGCAAGATTTCTTCCAGTTCATTGCATAAAACGACGAGCTTTTATAGTGAGCATAGCCATTTGCCACTTCAAGTCCATTTCCTCTAAATCATCAGGATCAACTTGTTCATAATCTTTATCAATCAAACTTGGATCTGAAATTTTGCCATTGATAAATGCCTCATGAGCAGAACACATAGCAGCAAATACTTGCATACGTCCTTCGGCAGATTGCATACTCATTGGCATCGAACGAACAGTTGTACTTCCACTGTTTCTTGATCCACTGCTATTCTTAGTTGAAGACGAATTGTCATAAACCATGTAACCTGCAATTCCATCAGAATCCATAACAGGATGAATGGTTTCAGTGGATAAAAGAGCAGTAGTTCCACTTCCAGAAGTAGAGGACGATGAAGACAATAGATTATCAGTGTTAGCATGATATAGACTCGGATTTTGTTGAAAAACCGAAAGCTCATCCTTTGCTTTACGCTTCATTTCCCTGTTCTTTACTTTTGAAACAATCTCTGCCAAGGTGTAAGATTCATAATCTTTCTCTTCTTGAAGACTATGCACAAAGTCATTCCATTTGTTCGGCAGAGAATCCAAAAATTTATCTACTAGTTTATTTTGTGTAAATGTAACACCAAAATATCCCAGTTCAGTAATCAGATGATTAAAACGAGTTATTAAATCATCTAAACTTTCAGATTTCAACCCATTAAAGACTTCATATTGTCTGTTCAGCAGCTTAATTCTTCCCTTTTTCATCAACTCATCACCTTCACAGTATGCGTTTAACGCATCCCACAAACCTTTAGAGGTCTTATGTTCTCCGAGAAGATGAATTGCATCCCGAGGTAAGCACATTTCTAAGTTTGACAAGGCCTTTCCTTCAATGGCATATTCTTTCTTCAATACTTCAGACATATCCCCAATCTTGTATTTGACCTCATTTCCAAGAGCATCTTCATGAGTTGGCCACTCATATCCTTCAGTAATCATCACCCATTGATTGAAATCAGTAAGGCGAATATAGGATTCAAAACGTTTTTTCCAACTCCAGAAATTTTCAAGTCTAATCAATTTTGGGGGTGAATTGGTACGACCGACTTCATGATCGTGAAGAATTAAAGCATTTATGTATTGGGCCTCTTTTGATGAAACTGTAGGTATTCCAGACATCATCGAAATACGACAAAAGAAGAAATTAAAAGAAATGAACAGTACCACGTGTTTGAGATAAACACGTGATTAGAACAGAGAGTGAACAGGTACACGTGTTTAAGATAAACACGTGTTTAAGTACGAGCACGAGCTTAAAAGACAAACACGTGTTAAAAAGCGAACACGTGTTAAGGACGGGCTAACACTAGTTTAAAAGACAAACACGTGTTAAAGAGCAAACACGTGTTAAGATAAGGCTAACACGAGTTTAAATACAAACGCGTGTTAAAAAGCAAACACGTGTTACAAAGACAAACACGTGTTTTCCGATTAAAATCTTGCACGATTTTTGGCAAAATTAAGCCAAACAAAGATCTCGCCAAACAGGGTATATTCGTTTTCCCTCCAAATTTCCGAGGAAAAACACATTTACGTGAAACATTGGTATTCACGTAAATTTTTATTTCTAAGGCTGTGGGAAAAATTTGATAATTGCCGAAAATTTTCATCCAAAACGTGCCGAAATCGCACAAAAACGGACCGAAAATTTTTCGAACGCTACCAAACTTCAAATCTCCATGAATCATGCCATTTTAAGACCATGGACAAATTTTTTTTTTTTTTTTTTTTTTTTTTTTTTTTTTGCTTTTCTACAACCCTGTCTTCTATGCTTCAATGTATCGTTGTCTTCTGCTGTGATCCTTTCACACCGAAACATACTTGAACCTCGATTCCATTTCGACAACTCAAACACGTTCTTGTGTTACAGTAAACACGTGCTTGGTATCAAACGCGTGCTAGTGTTACAGTAAACACGTGCTTGTGTTACAGTAACACGTGCTTGAACTCAAACGCGTGGTACACTAATCTCAAACACGTTCTCCAAACCAAACGCGTGCTACAGTGATGCAGTTTTAAACCAAACGCGTGGGCCTCCGTCAAACACGTGGACCAATCTTCAAACGCGCGAGCCTATGGTAAACGCGTGTTTTCCCAAACGCGTGTTTTCCCAAACGCGTGTTTTCCCAAACGCGTGTTTTCCCAAACGCGTGTTTTCCCAAACGCGTGTTTTCCCAAACGCGTGTTTTTCCAAACGCGTGTTTTCAGTAGAACAGATCTGATCGATGTTCTTCATCCAAAAACCCTAAAAACGAACCACGAATCAGAGACATAAAGCCTCTCCTTCTCTGATACCAATTGAAAGTGCAGGGTGATCGATCGATTCGAGATTCCTACGACTATGTAAGTGCGGAATCCAAACATAATCGTTATTGAGGTAATTGAATGAAACACATAAATATGAACACGAAATCAATATGAACAGGAGATAAAAATCTGATTCCTTTATCATTAGTCGAATGATTACAATGAATAAATCCGTTTACAATACATCTACGATGATTACGGATTACAATCAACGAGACGACTCTTGATAATCGAATAATATGGGCGGCATCTCGAGGTATAGATCTCTACCTCGAGAACCTAGTGAATGACATCTGTTGCAACTAAAATCATTAACCTAAAACCGAAACCTAAGAACAATATATATAGGCTACAAATGGGCTGGGCTTCAAACTCCTGGGCTTCCAAACACGTGCTACAGTAACACGTGTTTAGTCAAACTCGTGTTACTGTTCACACGAGTTTGTCCAAACTCGTGGTACTGTTCACACGAGTTTGTCCAAACTCGTGGTACTGTTCACACGAGTTTGTCCAGTTATCTGGATAATCTCTGTAAAGTAACAGCCCTTTAATTGAGATGCATCGGACACAAATTGTGCACCAGAACGTGCACTTACAACCTCCCTTTTGTTGGCCGCTCAATCTTTCCTTTTGGTCGATCAACATAGATAGGAAAGACCTTCGATTCTTTCTCCAAGTTAAGGCTTAGTACACTCTTCGATCGTGCTTCCTTGTACATCGATTGACAAACAACATATCTTCCACGTCTTACGTTATGTACGTGACCCAATAGCATCTTCTATGCTATACAGTTATCCCAAGTATTCCACTTGTGGACGACTGATGTCTGAAAGTCTTTCGCATCCTTGATGTCGCAGCGAGAGCAGGGTACTACTTACTTGATTTCGCCATTGCTGAGTGTTGCGTAAGTGAATTGTATGTTGTTAGGTTACTGACTTTTGAAGAGAAGCGGTGGCGACCATTACTTTGAATAATCAAGGATATAGAATTTGGTTTCGAATGAATGAAATAGGAAATATAGAACAAAAGAATCATTAAGGCTCAAATCAGACTCCTTGCGTGAGTTAAAGAAATCACTTTTATGTCTTTCGTTGCCCAATGGACTCCAACTTTCAATGACGTCAATATATGTCGCACCGACTTAGATAATATAAACAGATGTTCGCGTATACGTGTTAGAATAGAAATATCGCACCAAATTTTAGGGTTACCATTCCCAGGACGTGTCGTCTAGAATATATATGGGAATGCGTCCTACTAGTGTCGTTGTATCGTCATATGGCTTTAATACCGCTCGTCTTTCAAAAGTCTCCAACTTCATTCGACGTTTCCATATGTTTTGCACCATCTCAGATCGAATACAAGGGTTATGCGTAGTATCTGAGGGGATAGAGTCGCGTCATATCTTGGAACTACAATTCTTAGAGTATATCGTCCAACGTTCGTGAGAAGATGCTCCACCGATGATATCGCGTTGTCGTATGTCCATAATGAATAGTGGTGTCATAAGAAATAGGATGTGGGATAATTTCAAAAGAGAACGAGTGAACGAATATTGGATTGGAGGGGTACTTAATGACAACTTTCATACTTAGGAAATTTGTAATTCATAATGAATTTCTCAGGGACAATCACTAGTTCTCAAGCGATCAAATCTCACCACGCAATATCTATCTTAATAGCAAGGACTAACTACATCGTCATCATGTCGTGCAACACTAGTTCTAAATAGTCAAATCTTAGAGCATAATAACTATCTCAATAAGAAGGCACAACTATATAATCATTAAATCCACGCACTAGTCCTCAAATAGCTCAACCTTAGGGTGCAATAATTATCTCAATAGAAAGGCACGACTATATAATCATCACAATATTCACGCGCTAGCTTTCAAGTAGCTTAATCTTATGGATAAAGGCTTTCATATCTCTATTGTCCATAAAAGTTCTTATCAACTCGTCATGCTCATATTCTCTTTCAAATCAATCATAATTAATCAACTTCATTACCCAATAATTTAAACAAGCCATATCCCAAAATGATTTCATGCCTCATAGTAATCTCATTATTTTAAAGTGCATATGCAACTTAAAGTTCAACATCATGAATCATAAGGCTTTTACGCATGCATTTCTCCCATAATTTCCACATTGCACATTCCAAACTTTCACATTGATATTTCAAACTTTCACATTGCACATTACAACTTTCACATTGCACATTACAACTTTCACATTGCACACTATAAGCTTTTGTTAGGTCGGAAATCGACCAAGTATAATTTGTTCAGAAATAGCTTGAAGTTTAGTGAAGACGTTTGTACAGAATTCTGAGGTATCTCAGAATTCCTTCACTGAAGCTTCACTTCAGTTCAGATCAAGGCAAATCTGAAGCATTCATTCTGAAGTCAAAGACTGAAGTATGAAGAAGAGAATCATCTCAGAAGCGAGCAAAGAGTGATTCTACCAGATCGAAGACTGAAGCATCTCAGTATAAAGTATTAACAACACTTTACACTGATTACGAGGAAGACTTTTTACTTTACATACCTTTACCCAGTTAATAGATTTATCTATTAATAAAAGGTACAAGGTAAAAGTATGGGTTTGGAACATAGTACTATAAGTCACATCAACTGACTTATATACTCTTCCTAGTATGAGCATGCAAGGAATTAGGTTTAATTCCTTAAATGCTCACAACCACATTTGTACGATCTTGTCCACATCATCATGGACTTGGTCTATAAATACAAAGTCTTCTCACAACTTGCAAACAGCTTGAAACTTTAGCATTGCAACTTGTGAGATATACTCTAAGTAAACTTACGAGTATTTCCAAGTTATTTAGATCACTTGTTTTCAGGATTGTTTAGATATTTACACTTGGGTGTTTATCTTTGTTCCGCAACAATCCTTGTATTTGTTTATATATCAATAAATCAAATACATTATAAAGGAAACAACGTGTCTCAATGCTACATACTTGATTATACATATATATATCTTATATAGTTTCAGCCATTTAGTTCTTGTTATTTACTTTAAGTCAATTGCTTCTTGTTATCCATATCTGGATCGTAAACTTAACTTGTCCATCAAGATTAGTTGTACTTGCCAGTCGGGTTTAGTTAATCATCTATATTTGGGACTCACAATTGGTATCAGAGCCTTAAGGTTGAATTATATCAATTCATTAACCTTTGATCTACATAGATGGCTGACTTTCAACAAGAACGTCCTGACCCTAATAACACTACTCCACCCCCTGTCATCAACAACAATATACCATCTCACAATGTACACGTACACTTTCCAAACAATCCTGTTCCCAAGTTTGATGGGAACATTGAAAACTTTCAAACATGGAAAGCTTGCATGCTAAAGTATATTGCTGGTGTTGAAAGACATTTGCCCGATATCTTAAAAGAAGGACCCTTTGTCCCCATGAATGCTTCTACTGTTGTCAGAAATACCGATGGGACTCCTAGGCAGTCACCTATGGAGAAGGATCATTGGTCTGAGGAAGATCATAGACTTGTAGACCTTGACACTAAGCTACAAAATATGATTTTATATGCAGTTCCTGAAACCCTAATGCCCACTCTTGTTTTACTTGAAAATTCCAAATTAATGTGGGAGGAACTAATGACACAGTTTGAAGGCACAAATGAGACAATTGTCACAAGAAAAGTTGCTTTAAACAAAAGATATGAGTCTTTCTTTGCTATCCCTGGGGAATCCTTAACTCAAACTTACATCGTTCAATCTGGTAAATCAACTGAAAGCCCTGGGTGTAACCAAAGATAAAGAAATTTTGTTGGAAAAATTTTGTGACATTTTACCTTCCAAATGGGAAAATTTAATCTTGGTCTTGAGACAAGGCAAAACTTTGCACAGTCACACTCTTGCTTCCCTTTATGGAGCCTTCAGATAAAGAGAACAAATCTGGAGCATTCATTCTGAAGTCAAAGACTGAAGTATGAAGAAGAGAATCATCTCAGAAGCGAGCAAAGAGTGATTCTACCAGATCGAAGACTGAAGCATCTCAGTATAAAGTATTACAACACTTTACACTGATTACGAGGAAGACTTTTTACTTTACATACCTTTATCCAGTTAATAGATTTATCTATTAATAAAAGGTACAAGGTAAAAGTATGGGTTTGGAACATAGTACTATAAGTCACATCAACTGACTTATATACTCTTCCTAGTATGAGCATGCAAGGAATTAGGTTTAATTCCTTAAATGCTCACAACCACATTTGTACGATCTTGTCCACATCATCATGGACTTGGTCTATAAATACAAAGTCTTCTCACAACTTGCAAACAGCTTGAAACTTTAGCATTGCAACTTGTGAGATATACTCTAAGTAAACTTACGAGTATTTCCAAGTTATTTAGATCACTTGTTTTCAGGATTGTTTAGATATTTACACTTGGGTGTTTATCTTTGTTCCGCAACAATCCTTGTATTTGTTTATATATATCAATAAATCAAATACATTAGAAAGGAAACAACGTGTCTCAATGCTACATACTTGATTATACATATATATATCTTATATAGTTTCAGCCATTTAGTTCTTGTTATTTACTTTAAGTCAATTGCTTCTTGTTATCCATATCTGGATCGTAAACTTAACTTGTCCATCAAGATTAGTTGTACTTGCCAGTCGGGTTTAGTTAATCATCTATATTTGGGACTCACAGCTTTCACATTGCAATCAAATCATGTCCAAATTCACATGTTATAGCATAGAGTAGCATGTATCAACGAATATCTTTCAATCTTATATTCATTTCACTTCTAATGTGCAAAGGGGAATCCTACTAAAATAGCATAATCCTCAAGTAAAGCATGTCTCGAATCGTTCAATGTGCTTAGGTGAATGTCTAAATGCAACACGTATTCACATAAAAACACGTTTATTAAAGATCTTTTCTTTTTCTTTTCCCCCTTTTTTTTTGAAAAGGAATCCTTTTGAACATAAGTCCAAGTGGCCGTTTGAGTTTTACATGGTCCTCTCATAATTAAACGTAGTTCATGACCTACGTTTAATTAGGGTCCTACCATGTAAAGCTCAAACTAATCCGCTTAACCTTATGCTCGACTCGACTATAAAAATTCATTTTGAAAAGTGGCTATAGTTTTGAAATTCCCGGAGGAACCCCAATGTTCTCTATAACCTTAGTCTCTGATACCATTTTCTGTAACACCCCAACTAAGGCGGAACAATGAGATGTACAGAAAGCCGAGTATTCAAAACAAAGGATACTAGATAACATTCACCATAGCATTATTTGATAAAGGAGTTTACAAATGCACAAGCAGGTGAACCAATCCCCAAGTACAATGTGTCCACCGTACTTGGATATTAAGTCCACAAAACAAATAACAATTACATGAACTAATATACTACAATGATCAAGGCGGATTCCATTGCCCATCACAAGGTTTGATCTTTGACTCCAAAGTGCAATGCAAATAATCATGATGCATATAATTCCTCAAAGCTTATGCTAATTCCTGAAAAGCATGAAGAAAAAGTGTCAACTACGAAAACGTAGTTGGTGAGTGCATAGGTTTTTAAATAAATTTCGCTGCACAATCATTTCAATACTTAGAAAACATATTATTAGATTTCAATATACCCAAACCACATGGCCGGCACAATTCCCATATCAAAACCATCAAGTTTTCAAAATACCATAATATCATTTCAAAATAGGTGAGAATCCATGGTAATTATAAAGTTCTCATTTGTCAAAATCATCGTGGGAGAAAAGTATATCAATCGATAAATCATATATCACACCCAAACCATGCGGTCATCAATAATTCGATATCGCCAAGTTCCACAAAGGCCATTATCATATAACCATGAGTACCGTTATAATTTCATATACCCAAACCGTATGTTCAATCAATAATAACCAATCATATAATATCAATACCTCTTGGTCAATGGTAAGACTACCATGACATAATTTGATGAGATTGATCTTAAGCCACTACTAAGACCGGTTATGTCCCAATAATCAAATATATATAGTCCCAAATGATAAGATAATGATAAGCACATGCTGTCAATCACGTGCATAAAGATAATCAAGGGTCGTGCCATGGAGACGACCATAAATATATAGTAGTTAGAGCACCGCGAGGCCGAACTGGCAATGAAGGTGGCCACAAAGGCAGACCAAACATCCCACCGTTACCTATAATAGTGGATGAGGGGACAAATCCTAGTTGCGTAACCCTCTAACTACAGGCCTCAATGAGTTAATAGTAGTGTACCGGGGACATCAGTTTGACAGTACTCAAGCTCATCATAAAACATACAACACATTGAACATACAACAAGTCCCATAAATCATCATTAAATCAATCATAACATTTTCATAAAGAAAGTCATTTTGATATATCATGCTTTTCACCCCGTAAGTTAAACAAATAAAAGCGTTTGAAAAGGGGCTATGACTCACCTTGATATGCCACATATTATATTCACTTATCCAAAATGGGTACTTCCCATCTATAGCTTCCTTGATCATATATTCCATCATGGTCCTCAACCACATTTCAAAGCCAAGACTATCCCTACGAGAGGACTAATATACGTAAGTGTAACATCCCAAAACTTAATCGTTCATGTTGACTAACGTCGTTAGGTCAAATTATAAGTCCGTGATACGTTTGTGTGGAAATACGTGTTTATATGTTTATGTGCCCTATATGGGAGATTTAATTATCTTTAATGAGTGACAATAAAGTAGATTTAATGATGTGTAAAAGGCCTTTGTAGTGTGCGAAAGTGCTTTAGTGTGTTATATGTATCCCCAATAGGTGTTTTTAAGCGAAATAAAGTCGATATGAAGTCCAGGGACCAATTTTGCCAATGTTGAAAAGATAAAAACGGGATTAGTGATTAGGGTAGCCTAATCTCTCATTAGTTTCAGCCATTATTCATAATTAAACACACATACAAAGCCTATTCAAGCCCTAAGTGATTTCTTAAGCAATCTTCAAGATTTTTGGGTCAATCGATCGTGTGTTTTGGTGTTGAATCTAATCGGCCATTGTGTTATCAGGTAACTAATGATTCATTGATGTATTTTCAGATCTAAAGGTGTTTTTAATTGAATCAAATCTGATTATAAATGGAATTTCTCAAAGTTAGGGTTCATGTTATGTTTTTGGCTAATTAATGTTATGATGAACGGTGGTTAATGATATGTTTATGATATGATATGATGAACGGTGGTTAATGATATGTTTATGATATGATATGATGAACGGTGGTTAATGATATGTTTATGATATGATATGATGAACGGTGGTTAATGATATGTTTATGATATGATATGATGAACGGTGGTTAATGATATGTTTATGATATGATATGATGAACGGTGGTTAATGATATGTTTATGATATGATATGATGAACGGTGGTTAATGATATGTTTATGATATGATATGATGAACGGTGGTTAATGATATGTTTATGATATGATATGATGAACGGTGGTTAATGATATGTTTATGATATGATATGATGAACGGTGGTTAATGATATGTTTATGATATGATATGATGAACGGTGGTTAATGATATGTTTATGATATGATATGATGAACGGTGGTTAATGATATGTTTATGATATGATATGATGAACGGTGGTTAATGATATGTTTATGATATGATATGTTTATGATATGATATGATGAACGGTGGTTAATGATATGTTTATGATATGATATGATGAACGGTGGTTAATGATATGTTTATGATATGATATGATGAACGGTGGTTAATGATATGTTTATGATATGATATGATGAACGGTGGTTAATGATATGTTTATGATATGATATGATGAACGGTGGTTAATGATATGTTTATGATATGATATGATGAACGGTGGTTAATGATATGTTTATGATATGATATGATGAACGGTGGTTAATGATATGTTTATGATATGATATGATGAACGGTGGTTAATGATATGTTTATGATATGATATGATGAACGGTGGTTAATGATATGTTTATGATATGATATGATGAACGGTGGTTAATGATATGTTTATGATATGATATGATGAACGGTGGTTAATGATATGTTTATGATATGATATGATGAACGGTGGTTAATGATATGTTTATGATATGATATGATGAACGGTGGTTAATGATATGTTTATGATATGATATGATGAACGGTGGTTAATGATATGTTTATGATATGATATGATGAACGGTGGTTAATGATATGTTTATGATATGATATGATGAACGGTGGTTAATGATATGTTTATGATATGATATGATGAACGGTGGTTAATGATATGTTTATGATATGATATGATGAACGGTGGTTAATGATATGTTTATGATATGATATGATGAACGGTGGTTAATGATATGTTTATGATATGATATGATGAACGGTGGTTAATGATATGTTTATGATATGATATGATGAACGGTGGTTAATGATATGTTTATGATATGATATGATGAACGGTGGTTAATGATATGTTTATGATATGATATGATGAACGGTGGTTAATGATATGTTTATGATATGATATGATGAACGGTGGTTAATGATATGTTTATGATATGATATGATGAACGGTGGTTAATGATATGTTTATGATATGATATGATGACGGTGGTTAATGATATGTTTATGATATGATATGATGACGGTGGTTAATGATATGTTTATGATATGATATGATGACGGTGGTTAATGATATGTTTATGATATGATATGATGACGGTGGTTAATGATATGTTTATGATATGATATGATGACGGTGGTTAATGATATGTTTATGATATGATATGATGACGGTGGTTAATGATATGTTTATGATATGATATGATGACGGTGGTTAATGATATGTTTATGATATGATATGATGACGGTGGTTAATGATATGTTTATGATATGATATGATGACGGTGGTTAATGATATGTTTATGATATGATATGATGAACGGTGGTTAATGATATGTTTATGATATGATATGATTGAACGGTGGTTAATGATATGTTTATGATATGATATGATTGAACGGTGGTTAATGATATGTTTACGATATGATATGTTTATACGGTGGTATGAATGCCTAATTAAAATGACGTAATGTTTTAAAGTGACGATTTAAATGGATGAAATGTTTGCTTAAACCTGGTGTTATCTTACTTAGCTTTATAGCTAACACTTGTTTCTTTTAATGTGTTGACACCCCTCAGGTTAGGCATTGAGATGACGTGTGAAGCTTTGGCGAGAGATGGGTAGATGATCAAGCTGGCTTTAGTTTACCCAATAGCTTCGCATAAACCTTATGTTATTGATTTCCTTTATGGAACTTATGTAATGACTATGTTATGATTGCTTTATGTTGGGCAATCTTATGGATTTCTTTTATTACTGATTTGATGCTATTAGTAACACCACTTATGTTTCTCAACTGTTTTCCTTAGTTGAGTATTTTCCTAAATCGTTTCCGCATGATTTAACGCCGTTAGGCGAAAATTTTTGGAAATCCATATTTTTACGAAACGGGTGTTACAAGTTGGTATCAGAGAAGTAGTTTAAGTGAACCAAGGCCTATTGACCATAGGATTTGGACTTAAACTTAAGATGTGCATGCTAGGTATTTGTAGGATGCCTTAGCTTTAATGAAAGATGATATAGGAAGGGTTGGGACGAGCGCGAGTGTGATAGGGCTTATGAGATGTTTACGCTACGATGATATGTGTTTTAGCCTTATTCTCCCGTTTCTCGTTTCTCCATCGCTAAGTTGTGCTATTGCTATGTGGAGAGTACGTAGTGCCCGTATGTGGGAGGGTACTAGATACGTATAAATCGTGCTCGTATGTGGAGAGTACGTAGTGCCCGTATGTGGGAGGGTACTAGATACGTATAAATCGTGCTCGTATGTGGAGAGTACGTAGTGCCCGTATGTGGGAGGGTACTAGATACGTATAAATCGTGCTCGTATGTGGAGAGTACGTAGTGCCCGTATGTGGGAGGGTACTAGATACGTATAAATCGTGCTCGTATGTGGAGAGTACGTAGTGCCCGTATGTGGGAGGGTACTAGATACGTATAAATCGTGCTCGTATGTGGAGAGTACGTAGTGCCCGTATGTGGGAGGGTACTAGATACGTATAAATCGTGCTCGTATGTGGAGAGTACGTAGTGCCCGTATGTGGGAGGGTACTAGATACGTATAAATCGTGCTCGTATGTGGAGAGTACGTAGTGCCCGTATGTGGGAGGGTACTAGATACGTATAAATCGTGCTCGTATGTGGAGAGTACGTAGTGCCCGTATGTGGGAGGGTACTAGATACGTATAAATCGTGCTCGTATGTGGAGAGTACGTAGTGCCCGTATGTGGGAGGGTACTAGATACGTATAAATCGTGCTCGTATGTGGAGAGTACGTAGTGCCCGTATGTGGGAGGGTACTAGATACGTATAAATCGTGCTCGTATGTGGAGAGTACGTAGTGCCCGTATGTGGGAGGGTACTAGATACGTATAAATCGTGCTCGTATGTGGAGAGTACGTAGTGCCCGTATGTGGGAGGGTACTAGATACGTATAAATCGTGCTCGTATGTGGAGAGTACGTAGTGCCCGTATGTGGGAGGGTACTAGATACGTATAAATCGTGCTCGTATGTGGAGAGTACGTAGTGCCCGTATGTGGGAGGGTACTAGATACGTATAAATCGTGCTCGTATGTGGAGAGTACGTAGTGCCCGTATGTGGGAGGGTACTAGATACGTATAAATCGTGCTCGTATGTGGAGAGTACGTAGTGCCCGTATGTGGGAGGGTACTAGATACGTATAAATCGTGCTCGTATGTGGAGAGTACGTAGTGCCCGTATGTGGGAGGGTACTAGATACGTATAAATCGTGCTCGTATGTGGAGAGTACGTAGTGCCCGTATGTGGGAGGGTACTAGATACGTATAAATCGTGCTCGTATGTGGAGAGTACGTAGTGCCCGTATGTGGGAGGGTACTAGATACGTATAAATCGTGCTCGTATGTGGAGAGTACGTAGTGCCCGTATGTGGGAGGGTACTAGATACGTATAAATCGTGCTCGTATGTGGAGAGTACGTAGTGCCCGTATGTGGGAGGGTACTAGATACGTATAAATCGTGCTCGTATGTGGAGAGTACGTAGTGCCCGTATGTGGGAGGGTACTAGATACGTATAAATCGTGCTCGTATGTGGAGAGTACGTAGTGCCCGTATGTGGGAGGTTGTTGAGATGGACAAAGGTTGGAGGATTAGGTGAGTTGGTGTCCCATCAATGTTGCCTAGCCCATGGGATTAGTGACAAGGACCGCAAAGGATATGAGATGTTGTATGTGTGCTGAAAATCATGTGAATTGGAATCGATGGGAAAAGAGGTGATACACAAATGTGGTAACGAACATGCATGTGAAAGGATACAATTACAATTATGGTCCGGAACGTAATTGCAACTGTATCACGACGCGAGCGTGTTTGTATAGCCATACTTGTGTTGACCGGTGCACAAAGTAATGAAGTGGGAGAGATTTCTATGTATTGAAACCTTATGTTTCAGGAGTAAACACCATGTTACGATTTTTAATGATGGTTTGCCTCCGAGTTATCGAGGTATCTGCAGGCAGCATAAGACTCTGACTGAAGTTATCAAGGAGTCTAAGAAGTTTGAAGATGATTTCGCTTCGGACAAGAAAGTTGAGAATGAGGATGATGAAAAGAAGTCTGGTAATAAGAGGAAGTTCAGTGGTCTAACCGTTTTGGTAAGAAATTCAAAGGATCATCGTCCTCTGACAAAAGAAAGACAGACAAGGATGGAAAATGGTGTTCTAGATGCAAGGCTTTTCATTCTGGTCAATGTTCTGCTAAGACCCGCAGGTGCAATAGGTGTGGAGCACAGGGTCATACCTTTGATGAATGCACTGATAAAGCAAGATGTTATAAATGTGGAGATACAAAGCGCCGTATAGCCGACTGTCCTCAAATGAAGAAAGATGAGGGAAAGGAAGCAGAAGCTTCCAAAGCCAAAGCCCGTGCTTTTCAGACGACGGCTGAGGAGGCAAAAGACGACGATCAGTTTCGATGTTGTTCTCGGTATGGACTGGATGTCTAAGAATGATGCTGTCGTCTTATGTTCGAAAAAGATAGTCCGTATCGCTACTCCCGACGGTAAAGGTGTTTGTGTGTATGGTGACAAGAAGCCGGGAAATGTTAAGGTGATCTCTATGATGAAAGCTCTTCGTTGTATCCGGCAAACTAAGTCGCATTTCTTAGCCTATGTTATTGATACTCGTATCGCGAAGCCTACAGTTTCTGATGTCGAAGTTGTTTCCGAGTTTCCTGATGTTTTCCCTGAAGATCTTCCAGGTCTTCCTCCTGATCGTGAGGTTGAATTTTCTATTGATCTCATTCCTGGTGCTACTCCTGTAGCCAAAGCTCCCTATCGATTAGCTCCGACGGAGATGAAGGAGTTAATGACGCAAATTCAGGAACTTTTAGATAAAGGTTTCATTCGTCCGAGTTCCTCTCCATGGGGTGCTCCTATCCTTTTCGTAAAGAAGAAAGACGGATCCATGCGCATGTGTATCGATTATCGCGAGCTGAATAAAAGAACGGTGAAGAATAAATATCCACTCCCTCGCATTGATGATTTATTCGATCAACTTCAAGGTGCTTCTTATTTCTCAAAGATTGATTTACGGTCTGGCTATCATCAATTGAAGGTTGAAGAAGAAAGTGTAGCCAAAACAGCGTTCCGAACTCGTTATGGTCATTATGAGTTCCTTGTCATGCCATTCGGTTTGACAAATGCTCCAGCGAAGTTTATGGATTTGATGAACCGTGTCTGTCGACCATTTTTGGATCATTTCGTTATTGTTTTTATCGACGACATTCTTGTGTATTCAAAGTCGGAAGAGGAACATAGAGAGCATTTGAGAGCTGTCCTTCAAGTCCTCAGAGAGAAAAAGCTATATGCTAAATTCTCCAAGTGCGAGTTCTGGCTAAAGGAAGTTCATTTCCTCGGCCATGTCGTCTCCTCTGATGGTATAAAAGTAGATCCTTCGAAGATAGAAGCAGTGTCGAAGTGGGAGCAGCCTAAGTCTCCTACTGAAATTAAGAGTTTTCTCGGTTTGGCTGGCTATTATCGACGTTTTATTCAAGATTTCTCGCGCATTGCCAAGCCAATGACTGAATTAACGAAGAAAGGTGTGAAGTTTGTGTGGACCGATGCTCAAGAGAAAGCCTTCACAACGTTGAAAAAGAAGTTGTGTGAAGCTCCAGTCTTAGCTTTACCCGAAGGAACAGATGATCTAGTGGTTTATAGTGACGCATCCATCACGGGGTTAGGGTGTGTACTAATGCAACGAGACAAAGTTATCGCTTACGCCTCTCGACAGCTGAAGCCTCATGAGCGGAACTATCCTACTCATGACCTTGAGCTGGCTGCGGTTGTTTTTGCTCTGAAGTTGTGGCGACATTATCTGTATGGTACAAAGTGTACCCTTTATACGGATCATAAGAGCTTACAGTACGTGTTTACTCAGAAGGACATGAATGTTAGACAACGACGGTGGATGGAGTTATTAAAGGATTACGATTGTGAAATTAAATATCACCCAGGCAAAGCTAATGTGGTTGCTGATGCCTTAAGCCGCAAAGGATATGCGAAGAGTAGATTATGTGCGATGATTACAAAGATTGAGTCGAATTTACTGGAACCTATTCGATTAGCTCAAATCGAAGCGTTAAAGGATGATAATGTGAAAGCGGAGTCTATTGGGAAAAAGAAGAAGAACAGACTCCAAATGGAAGAAAATAGTCGTGGCCTTCGAACTTACAAAGGTAGAATATGGGTTCCTCTCTATGGAGGCAATCGTGAGTTAGTAATGGATGAAGCTCACAAAACTAAGTATTCTGTACACCCTGGTGCCACAAAGATGCATGCGGATTTGAAGCCGATTTATTGGTGGCCCAGTATTAAGAACGATGTGATGATGTATGTGCAGAAATGTTTGACGTGTGCTAAAGTGAAAGCTGAACATCAAAAGCCTTACGGGAAATTTCAGCAACTTGAGATCCCTGAGTGGAAATGGGATCACATTACGATGGATTTTGTGACCAAACTTCCGAGGACGCCTCGTGGTCACGATATGATATGGGTTATTGTCGATCGATTAACGAAGAGTGCTCACTTCCTCCCAGTTCGTGAGACTGCTCCTATGGAGAACTTCGCTACGTTGTATATTGATGAAGTGGTTTCTAAACATGGTGTTCCGATATCGATTGTGTCAGATCGTGATGCTCGATTCGTTTCCAACTTTTGGAAGAGTTTTCAACGGGAAGTTGGTACGCAAGTTCGTCTGAGCACAGCCTATCATCCGCAGACCGATGGGCAAAGTGAAAGGACTATTCAAACGCTCGAAGATATGCTCAGAGCTTGTGTAATGGATTATGGTGGTTCGTGGGATAAACACCTACCTCTTATTGAGTTTGCGTATAACAATAGTTATCATGCGAGCATTGGAATGCCACCGTATGAGATGTTATATGGTAGAAAGTGTCGGACTCCTAGTTGTTGGTTGGAGCCCGGGGAAAAGCAATTTGCTGGACCCGAAGTAGTACAAATTACGGCCGATAAAGTTAATGTTGCAAAGGAAGCCTTGCGTGTTGCTCGCGAAAGGCAAAAGTCATATGCTGATAAGAAAAGGAGACCATTTGATTTTAAAGAAGGCGAAATGGTTTTACTCAAGGTGTCGCCTTGGAAAGGTGTATTACGGTTTGGAAAACGTGGAAAGTTAAGCCCCAGATTCATTGGACCTTTTAAGATCATTAAGAAGGTTAATGAACAGGCATTTAAGCTGGACTTACCTCCAGAACTTAATGGAATTCACAACACATTTCATGTGTGTTACCTACGTAAGTGCTATGCGAATGAAACGGATGTCATTCCACTCGAGGACGTAAGTATTAATCCCAACAAGCAGATTGTCGATGAACCTGTTGCTATATTGGGAAGGAAACAAAAGAAGCTACGACGAAAGACTATCGATCTAGTTCTCATAAAGTGGAAACACAATCACGGCGAAAGTATGACTTGGGAGACCGAGTCCGTAATGCGGGAGACCTATCCCCACCTTTTCGATGATGAAGTGATTCCGGGGACGGAATCCTCTTAAGGGGGAGGTAATTGTAACATCCCAAAACTTAATCGTTCATGTTGACTAACGTCGTTAGGTCAAATTATAAGTCCGTGATACGTTTGTGTGGAAATATGTGTTTATATGTTTATGTGCCCTATATGTGAGATTTAATTATCTTTAATGAGTGACAATAAAGTAGATTTAATGATGTGTAAAAGGCCTTTGTAGTGTGCGAAAGTGCTTTAGTGTGTTATATGTATCCCCAATAGGTGTTTTTAAGCGAAATAAAGTCGATATGAAGTCCAGGGACCAATTTTGCCAATGTTGAAAAGATAAAAACGGGATTAGTGATTAGGGTAGCCTAATCTCTCATTAGTTTCAGCCATTATTCATAATTAAACACACATACAAAGCCTATTCAAGCCCTAAGTGATTTCTTAAGCAATCTTCAAGATTTTTGGGTCAATCGATCGTGTGTTTTGGTGTTGAATCTAATCGGCCATTGTGTTATCAGGTAACTAATGATTCATTGATGTATTTTCAGATCTAAAGGTGTTTTTAATTGAATCAAATCTGATTATAAATGGAATTTCTCAAAGTTAGGGTTCATGTTATGTTTTTGGCTAATTAATGTTATAAATGGTGTCAAACGAGTTTGTAATCGATATGTATGATCAAAATATGTTTAACAAGGTCAAAATCATGTTTTGGGTGAAGCCCAAGTCGATTGATGTCTGGAAAAATCGAAGAACAAGTCGTTTTATGATTTCTGGACGAAGTTAGGGTTTTCTGAAGCTAAATTCGTTTTCTGGAAGCTAAATTCGTTTTCTGGAAGCTAAATTCGTTTTCTGGAAGCTAAATTCGTTTTCTGGAAGCTAAATTCGTTTTCTGGAAGCTAAATTCGTTTTCTGGAAGCTAAATTCGTTTTCTGGAAGCTAAATTCGTTTTCTGGAAGCTAAATTCGTTTTCTGGAAGCTAAATTCGTTTTCTGGAAGCTAAATTCGTTTTCTGGAAGCTAAATTCGTTTTCTGGAAGCTAAATTCGTTTTCTGGAAGCTAAATTCGTTTTCTGGAAGCTAAATTCGTTTTCTGGAAGCTAAATTCGTTTTCTGGAAGCTAAATTCGTTTTCTGGAAGCTAAATTCGTTTTCTGGAAGCTAAATTCGTTTTCTGGAAGCTAAATTCGTTTTCTGGAAGCTAAATTCGTTTTCTGGAAGCTAAATTCGTTTTCTGGAAGCTAAATTCGTTTTCTGGAAGCTAAATTCGTTTTCTGGAAGCTAAATTCGTTTTCTGGAAGCTAAATTCGTTTTCTGGAAGCTAAATTCGTTTTCTGGAAGCTAAATTCGTTTGATTTTTCAAATGGCCATATCTTTTGAACCGTAACTCCGTTTTTGACAAATAAGCTATCCCTAGAATCGTGAGAGAGTCTATTTTCTAATGGTAATGAGTTTAAAGGATGATTTTGAGGTCAAGTTTCCTGAAAGGTTGAATTAGTGAGTGAAGGTCGAGTTTCGACGGATTCTATGAGTCCTAAAGTCGTACGAAAGTCCATTTAATGTCCCAAATGACTTATACTTCATATGTTAATGTACGATAGGTGTCGGGGGATTACTATTAAGCACTGTTAGCTTTTGATTGCGCGCACATACTACTACGAGGTAAGATACACTACTTTTGTCACGCTGAGGGTGCAACGAAAATGGTTTGTAAACTATAACCTCCAAAACGGTAATGTATAACTCATATGTGGTTGGGTTGATATGGGAGGTACTCGGGGATTAATGATGACGGTGTTTATGCCTAAAATACTTCCCCGTACACATGGTTATGATATGATATGCAATGATGATGACATGCTTAACGATATGATATGATGTGATATGATGTAATGAACGGTGTAGATATGTTTATACGGTGGTATGAATGCCTAATTAAAATGACGTAATGTTTGAAAGTGACGATTTAAATGGATGAAATGTTTTGCTTAAACCTGGTGTTATCTTACTTAGCTTTATAGCTAACACTTGTTTCTTTTAATGTGTTGACACCCCTCAGGTTAGGCATTGAGATGACGTGTGAAGCTTTGGCGAGAGATGGGTAGATGATCAAGCTGGCTTTAGTTTACCCAATAGCTTCGCATAAACCTTATGTTATTGATTTCCTTTATGGAACTTATGTAATGACCATGTTATGATTGCTTTATGTTGGGCAATCTTATGGATTTCTTTTATTACTGATTTGATGCTATTAGTAACACCACTTATGTTTTCTCAACTGTTTTCCTTAGTTGAGTATTTTCCTAATCGTTTCCGCATGATTTAACGCCGTTAGGCGAAAATTTTTGGAAATCCATATTTTTACGAAACGGGTGTTACAGTAACCTATCTTAAGATCATTAGAAAGGTCACTTTCATTATACATGTAGTTATAAGTGGTTAGAATTTCGGTAACTTTCCTTCATTGGTGGTTTCGTTTGGCATCTTAGGTTATCATATGGGAATGCCATATTAAGTTATGTTCTCTTAAACATTATTGGATGTGTAACCAATTTTAATATTAAATAGCATTTGTGATATCACTTTTTAGTTTGGTTAACAGAATTACTTATGTCCATCTCACTTAACTATCTTTTGTTTTACTTTGATTACGCTTATCTTTCAAACTCACATACTTCTCGATATGTCTTAAGATTATCCGGGTTTATGAAATTCGTTTAAGGGTCATCACCAATTGGGCCTAAGTGTCATGGGCTTCATTTAGTTATTGGGCTTAAACCTGGTGTTATCTTACTTAGCTTTATAGCTAACACTTGTTTCTTTTAATGTGTTGACACCCCTCAGGTTAGGCATTGAGATGACGTGTGAAGCTTTGGCGAGAGATGGGTAGATGATCAAGCTGGCTTTAGTTTACCCAATAGCTTCGCATAAACCTTATGTTATTGATTTCCTTTATGGAACTTATGTAATGACCATGTTATGATTGCTTTATGTTGGGCAATCTTATGGATTTCTTTTATTACTGATTTGATGCTATTAGTAACACCACTTATGTTTCTCAACTGTTTTCCTTAGTTGAGTATTTTCCTAATCGTTTCCGCATGATTTAACGCCGTTAGGCGAAAATTTTTGGAAATCCATATTTTTACGAAACGGGTGTTACAGTAAGTTTTTTTTTTTTTTTTTTTTGTTTATAAGCTTCTTTTTCTTTTGATTTTTTTTTTTTTTTTTTTTTTTTTTTTTTTTTTTTTTTTTTTTTTTTTTTTTTTTTTTTTTTTTTTCTTTTTTTTTTTTTTTTTTTTTTTTTTTTTTTTTTTTTTTTTTTTTTTTTTTTTTTTTTTTTTTTTTTTTTTTTTTTTTTTTTTTTTTTTTTTTTTTTTTTTTTTTTTTTTTTTTTTTTTTTTTTTTTTTTTTTTTTTTTTTTTTTTTTTTTTTTTTTTTTTTTTTTTTTTTTTTTTTTTTTTTTTTTTTTTTTTTTTTTTTTTTTTTTTTTTTTTTTTTTTTTTTTTTTTTTTTTTTTTTTTTTTTTTTTTTTTTTTTTTTTTTTTTTTTTTTTTTTTTTTTTTTTTTTTTTTTTTTTTTTTTTTTTTTTTTTTTTTTTTTTTTTTTTTTTTTTTTTTTTTTTTTTTTTTTTTTTTTTTTTTTTTTTTTTTTTTTTTTTTTTTTTTTTTTTTTTTTTTTTTTTTTTTTTTTTTTTTTTTTTTTTTTTTTTTTTTTTTTTTTTTTTTTTTTTTTTTTTTTTTTTTTTTTTTTTTTTTTTTTTTTTTTTTTTTTTTTTTTTTTTTTTTTTTTTTTTTTTTTTTTTTTTTTTTTTTTTTTTTTTTTTTTTTTTTTTTTTTTTTTTTTTTTTTTTTTTTTTTTTTTTTTTTTTTTTTTTTTTTTTTTTTTTTTTTTTTTTTTTTTTTTTTTTTTTTTTTTTTTTTTTTTTTTTTTTTTTTTTTTTTTTTTTTTTTTTTTTTTTTTTTTTTTTTTTTTTTTTTTTTTTTTTTTTTTTTTTTTTTTTTTTTTTTTTTTTTTTTTTTTTTTTTTTTTTTTTTTTTTTTTTTTTTTTTTTTTTTTTTTTTTTTTTTTTTTTTTTTTTTTTTTTTTTTTTTTTTTTTTTTTTTTTTTTTTTTTTTTTTTTTTTTTTTTTTTTTTTTTTTTTTTTTTTTTTTTTTTTTTTTTTTTTTTTTTTTTTTTTTTTTTTTTTTTTTTTTTTTTTTTTTTTTTTTTTTTTTTTTTTTTTTTTTTTTTTTTTTTTTTTTTTTTTTTTTTTTTTTTTTTTTTTTTTTTTTTTTTTTTTTTTTTTTTTTTTTTTTTTTTTTTTTTTTTTTTTTTTTTTTTTTTTTTTTTTTTTTTTTTTTTTTTTTTTTTTTTTTTTTTTTTTTTTTTTTTTTTTTTTTTTTTTTTTTTTTTTTTTTTTTTTTTTTTTTTTTTTTTTTTTTTTTTTTTTTTTTTTTTTTTTTTTTTTTTTTTTTTTTTTTTTTTTTTTTTTTTTTTTTTTTTTTTTTTTTTTTTTTTTTTTTTTTTTAATTACTTATGTCCATCTCACTTAACTATCTTTTGTTTTACTTTGATTACGCTTATCTTTCAAACTCACATACTTCTCGATATGTCTTAAGATTATCCGGGTTTATGAAATTCGTTTAAGGGTCATCACCAATTGGGCCTAAGTGTCATGGGCTTCATTTAGTTATTGGGCTTAACCTTATTTGGGCTGGATGCTTAATGGGTTATATTGGTTATTGGGCTTTATGGTTTTTGGGCCAAGTTGTCCTGCTGATTTATGTTTCTTATGAGTTCACTAATTGGGCCGGGCTAGCCCATTAACTCCTTAGTTCATTACATAGCCCATCCCACAAGTTATTGGTTTACTTCAGAATTTTCTGCTTTTTCTTCACATTTTGGGGTTAAACCGAATTATTTGGACCCTCCTGATTTTTATACAATAACCTATATGTGTCCACTTATTTTGTGAATTTTGGCTTAATTTTTAAAGAATGTTTACTACCTCTAAATATTTTTATAAAGAATGTTTACTACCGCTAGAAAGTGTTTTGGTTAACACAACCCACCAATGGTGTTGGTTGCTTGTTTTAGCCTCTAAATTACCACTAACAAGATTATCACTTTATTTTGTATCTCTTAACACCAAATATACAGATTTCAATAAATTTCAAGATCATCAATCATCATTTATACTTGAACTTTCACCCAACAAACATCAATAAACTTAGTTCTTGCAAAAATCATCCAAAAATGTGATTGCATGTGACCATCTAGCCATTTTATGAACAAATCTTTTATACAACATAAAAACAAGTTCATTTATGAAAATCACAGAAAATATGTTCCATCTATATCAACACAAATCGAATTTTATGAAGATCCATCAACTAGTTTGAAAGCTTTCTCATGAACCATCACTTTTGGGTCTTATTTGAGTTGAATCCTTGAATCTTTCCTCTAGATCTTGACATGCAATGGCATGAAAGAAAAGATTCTATCAACATGCCCTCATTAAGTGTATTTTCAAGAATAAAATCAAAGAAAAACATGGTTTTTGATAAAGATCTTTTAGTATATACAAAAACAAGATAGATTAAACAAAGAGATGATGAGTTATACCCTTGATGAACTTCGGATTTGAAGATGGTTTTATGCAGAAAATTTCATGGCTTTCTAGGCTCCAAACAATCTTAATCCTTGCTTGAAATAACCCCAAATCCTAGCTTGATATAACCCTTGATTAATCCTTGACAAACCCTTATTATTTTTTATTTTTTTTAGAACAGCAGAGGGCCGGATCACAGGATATCCGGACTGGATACCGTGGGCCTACCCATTCCCCTCCCCCGCCCGCCCCACCCGGTAAATTCAACTCGCTCGCCTAGAATATAGGCTAGTGCAATGCTCGAAGTGGGATTCGAACATGCGACCCTTATTATTATTATTGATTATACTCGAGTTTTGTTCTTGTTCTTGCTTTTTCTTTGAGCCGTAAATGGAAGAGAAAGGAAGAGAGAAATGAGAGTTTTGAGAGAAGAGAAAGTATGTGTGTGTGTATGGGAAAGATAAGAAATGAATATGGTGTAAGAGGATGGAGTGTTGGTGTAACCATTTTGCATTGGAAGTGTAAGGAGTAAAGTTGCTAGATGAATTTTGATTGGGCAATGGGCTTTGGGGTATGGGGCCGGTTTTGGGTTGGGTGTATGGAGGGGATTTTTGAATTTTTAAGGGTATAATGTAAGTGTATGTATATAATGTATTTAGTTTAGGTACATGCATAAAGGTTTTACCATTATTTTACTAGTTATTTAGTTGTTTTCAAAACATATTGTCTAGGTATATATATGTAGCCGTATGTATGTATGTATGTATATGTTTGTATTTTTGTTTTGTCACTTAACTCATTGTATGTACATTTTGTATTTATATTAGACATATATATATTTACTTATTATTATTCAAACTCATTTTGTGTACATAATAGTTTATAAATATGTATTTTAAGATGGTCATTACATTTTCATGTTCAAATGTACTTTAATTAGCTTGATGGTTGAATTGTTGGACATTTATAAAGATTTTTGGTTGATATCACAACATGTGAGTCTTGTACAATTATTTTTATAGCTTAACTTATCGAAATAAAGTTTTTGGTTCAATGATATTTCACCAAGTTCGGTTAGAACTAATTTATAGCTTGAGATTATCTTGAATGATTATTGTTATTGCTTATGGCATTTCTAAGATAGCTAGTCATTTACGGTATTTCATTGAACTAGGGGGCAATTATCACTGTGCCTTAAGTGTCTAGAAGGTCAAGTCTCTTGATAAACCTCTAGGGATAGATATCTAGATAAGTCTAAGTAAATTGTCCTAGTCGGAAATTGAGGGTTGTTACATTTGGTCCTTAGCGGGATGTTCCTTTTTCGCTGGAGGGGTCTTCTTAGGTTTAGGAGTAGCAACTTGCTTTCCTTTACCTTGATTCTTGCCCTTTCCTTTTGGTTGTGTCCCTTTCTGGATCTTTCCCCCCTTGATCGTGAGAACTTGGGGTGTGGCAGACTTCCTTGGAAGCTTCTTTTCATACTCATTCGCCATGGCATGAAGTTCAGCAATGGTTTTATTCATGCTATGCATATTGTAATTGCGCACAAATTCCTCAAAATCCTTAGATAAAGACTTGAGAATCATGCCAATAGCAATAGGCTGAGGATAAGCATAATTCAACCTTTCCAATTGCTCAAAATACCTCTTCATCTTGAGTATATGAGGACTAACCGGTGTTCCTTGCTCATGTCGCAAGTCATGAAGTGTGTCAACTAGGTCGAACAACTCCACTCCCGCTTGCTTTTCGTACAAAGACTTGAGCTCGTTAATCATATCACGAGGAAAATAATTTTCAAATTGCTTTTGAAGATCAGCATTCATGCTTCCCAACATCAGACAAGCAACCTCATTGTGTCTATCATACGCAACAGTGTATGCAGCCAACTCTTCAGTTGTAACATTAGCTCCCGGAACAACGGGTGTCTGCTCTTCAAGGATTTCAATTTTCTTTTCAGCTCTTAGAACTATTCTTAGCTGACAAAACCAATCATTGAAGTTAGGTCCAGAAAGTTTTTCTCTTTCTAGCATCGACCTGAAAGCCGATTGGTGTATGTTTTGAGAAGGATTTGTTGTTGCCATCTACAAAACAGACAAAAGTTCAATTATCGGTATTTTCGATAATAATCCTTAAGAAATGTAATTTACCCTTGTTAAATTCATTTAATAATTAATTTCATTAAGGCTAGGATCCAATTGACATACAATCATTTCATTTGTTGATTAGCTAGAAATGACGGTACTCAAAAGGTAATCGACGATCAATAATTGCATTCATGCAATTCCTAGAGATATGGAACTTACAACAACACTTTAAAGGGGTATTAAGTGTTTTGTAAACATGTTTTGTCCCATCTTATGCCACGGGTCAAGGATCTCACCTCTTAACTCGTTTTAAGTCGCCCAATTAAGAACATGTAAATAGTTCACCACCAGTCTCACGGTGGAGTGGTAATTTACCTTGAAGAGATACAATTCGTCTACGGTCTCACGTAGGAGTGAAAAGCACTGGCAAGTGTTCTTAGCAAAGTGGGTGGCAATGACTTAACTTTAAATGGGTAATGCATTTGATGTGAATCAAAAGTTTATGTATGAAGACTCATGCAAATCTTCATAACATAATGTTTAATAAAATCATTTTATAGTCTTAGTAACACAAGAGAGCTCGGTAGCTCCATTTGAACGCACAAAGAAGCGCAAGGGCAAAGGTTTGCGAAGGACGCAATTAAAAACCCGCCCTTTTAGGAGGCTAGCGTACTCCGACTTATACCTCTCTTAGAGTTTGTTCAAATGGGTGAGCCGGTGTATCTCAAGGTTGTAAGACTCCAATTTTATTAAAGAAATCTCTATTTCGATAGTTCTTAGTCAAGTTTATTCTTTTCTCCAAAACAATTTTTGCATCACCTTTATAGCTCTTTATAAACACGCAAAAATTAATAAACTTACTAATTACCGAACTAATTTAATCATGTAACAAGTTAAGGTAGGCCACCTAAACATGGTCACTATGGTTCATGCATATGTTTAAAGCCGGCTCCCCCCTCCAAAGAAGAGGACCACATACATCAAGTTGCCTTGATTGCGTAAGCCTTTAAACAACTTAATTAACAAGTAATTCACATAAACATGTTGACTGGAAATTTCCAGCAGCTTCACGACCTGTTTAGCCCTGTTTTTGGTCCGATTCAGCTTTCGACCAGAACTACAAAGTTGTAGCCCTATGTGTCAAGCACCTACTGTCCAAAGCACAACTTCTAACTCAATACAGATTAAAAGATATGAATTTTTTAGTGAACTGTCTCAAATTAGAAAAATCACACGAAAAAAATTCACTTAGTCACACAATTATCTAATAATTAACCCTAATTATTGGATCATCATGCTTTGCTAAATATATCTCTATATATCAGTAGAAATCACAAGTAATTTTGCATGAATTCTTGTGATTTTACTTTTATTTAACAACTTTAAATAATTAAGATACACAAAACATGCAATTTATACAAATAAATCATGTCAATTCACTAACTCAAAACTTGTCATGAGGGTTTCAATCTCCATTGAATTAGGTTAATTTTAATTAAACAAAAAAAAACTCTTATTTTTATTTATTTAATCCGATTTTTAATTAAAAAAAATAAGAAAACAACTTTTATTTAACAATTAATTAAAAATCAACCAACCCTTAACCCCCCTTCAAGTTTTGATCTTTGTAACTAATAGATCACATATGTGTCTCTGATACCACTGTTAGAATATGCGAACATAAATAATATAAATATTCACATAAGCGCAACGGAAGAATCGAATATGCAATCACATTAATTAACAAAGAGAGAATCGAAACATGTACCTTATGCAAAGCTTCCAATAAAATCAATAATAATAAGATTATTATTGTTGTAGGGTTTAAAGTAAAACTCCTCTACGATCGCACACTAGACACCCCTTATACCGTATGCTAGTACCCCGATCACGATCAAACAACCCTTTGCTTGTACCCTCTAAAAGTCGAACCAAAGCAAACCCAAAACCCCTTGACTTGCTACCTACGGCCGAACCAAATAAGAGAGGAAGAGAGGAGAGAATTTTTATGTGAAAGAATGTGAAAACCCTTAGAATTAAGCCCCCTATATATAGGGATATATCTAGGGTTTTTATCCTTGGTGGGCAAGTAATCTCAAGGCTTTCCAAGCCTTGAAATTTTCGGCCCAACCCATTAGGAATTAGAGCCCAACTCTAATTTCCTAATTTCACATTTTAACTTCCTTTTAATTAATTAAATAAAATTAACCCTTTAATTTATTTAAATTAATCATTTCGTGATCAAATTAATTAATATATTACTTTAATATAATAATTAATAGTATAGAGTTACCGTGTCATTTCGTGTGACCCCGTAGGCTTAAATTACTTCCGGACATGCGTTTATTATAACGTGATCACATACCAACATAGAGATGTGTTATTGTAGTTATTCATGGTGATGATAGGGATTTCGATTTAGTTCCGTATGGTAGAAGGGCTTATGGGATATGGCGTAACATTTGCCATATCAAGTCTTTGTTACTGAATAGAAACTTGGATATTGCCCGACACATGTTTCGTGAATCACGTTAGCCAATCTAATCATGGATGATTGTTTTAAATATATTTGGGAAAATTGGCTACCCATGAAGGTAAACGTATATGGGTAGAGGCTTGGAATGAACCGACTTGCAACCAGGATAATTTGGAGTCAAAGAGTGTGGCTATTCCATGTAGCCTATGCCCGTTGTGTTATAAGGCTCCTAAAACTCTTGCTTATTTGCTGACATTTTGTTTTGTAGCTTCTGAAGTTTGGTATCGAGTTGGGAAATAGTGCAAAATACCACTCATGTATGCCTTTTATGCGAAAGATCTGTTAGAGCTACACAACTTTTCTGGTTGAATTCAGTTGCCAATGATTTACTAAACTCAGTGTTAGAAATATAGATGTAGTAGTTGATTTGTGTACCTTTATGTTAATTTGCACTTATAATGTAAACGTGTTAATATGGAAGGGGGCATAGTGTAAATAGCTCATATGTATATTGTTAAGACTAGAATTCGAGCTTTAGTGTGTGTTTTAGTGTGTGTTAATGGAGGTTTCTAGTGAGAGAAAGTAAAGAGAGAGTAGAGAGATGTCAGGGAAAGATTAGCTTGTATTATAAGGTAAAAGGTTACAAAATGCTTAATGGAAGGGATTTATATACATATGACTAATTTACACTAAGCCCCTTCCATACTTAGACATTTACATTCTAAGTATAAAACAATATAAAGTATACAAATCAACTACTACATTTATATTTCTAACAATCTCCCCCTTAGTAGTGATTTGTCAAAAATATCCAGTCCTTGTCATTCATCAAGCTCTTGTATTCGGTCTATCTTTATTTGGATGCCAGAACCAATTATCTCCTTCTGGTCTGTCATCAGGAACAATCATGTTTGCTTCATAGTTTCTTGGTGGAATGTTTTTGTGGGCCTGGAAGATGACTTGGCTCGTACTTGATCCAACAACCTCCTCTTCGACGTACGACGTACTTAGACTTTTGAACATTCTTTGCCTCTCTCATCATTCTGATACTGTCTCTGTACTCGAGTCTTTGGTTGATCTTGGATATTACCTTATCAAATACTTCCTTTTTCTTTTCATCTTGATCATCTTCTTTCAAGCACAACAAAACATTTTTACAAAATTCTAGTGTTCCATCTGAATAAGAAGTAAGTTCATCCATACGAATGAAGATCTTCTTTTTTCTGCTGTTCAAAAAGACAACACCAAAGGATGGTTCTTCTATGATCTGACCAATACTGAGCTGTTCAATGTCTCTGGTGTAAAGACTTTGATCTGGATATGGTACATTGATCTTTCTCTTAACCACTTCAAAACCAATTTGAAAGTCTTCCAATGAAGCGTATTGAATGCAGCTTGACATGTATCTTTTAACTGCTTCAAAGGCAATAACATCTTCCTTGTATCTTTGCATTGCATTCAAGAAATGGTTGTAGAGAAAGATAATGTCATCAACTGGTAGCAGCTTGAACTGAGCTTCTGTGAATCTGTACATCTTATTGTTATCTCTTTTCACATGAAAGCAAGGTACAGATATAGAAATCCTTTTAACCAAAATCACTCTGACGAGCACCAAATCTTGTGGTTTCTTTGTTCTTCCAGAAGCTTTGGATTGTATTGCTTAGTGAGTTTGAGAAGCTCTTTGTATTCTTCGATTTGTCTTGCTTCCTTAAACTTATACATCGAATCCAATTTTGGTCTCTTTGTTTTGGTTACTTTTGTAGCTCCACAGAAGATTGGATAAGCTCTTTCTTCCAGAAATCTTGACTTCTTAGCTGCCTCCTTTGGCTTAACACCAGAGCAACCATTCTTTCTTTATCCCTCAAGAAGTATCCCGATTAATAAACCTCCTTTGTTCCTCAGTTAATTCTGTTGGAAAATAATCAGGAAGGACTTCCTCGGATATGATTGCTTCTTTCAACACTTGTTTATACGTTGATTTCTTGAAATTCTGGGATGCAGCTTTAGGAGTCTTTCTTAATTCATCAAAACTATTGAAGTCTTCAAACGTATAGTGTTGAGGAGTTGTGAAACCCTGAGTAGAAGATTCTCCAGCTTCTTTTCTGCTTGAAGAACCTGTTTCAAAATAATCAAGATCTGGGAAGTCTTCAAACACAGGTTCCTCAACAGCTTCATCATTTGTTGGATTCTCAACTATTTCTGGCTCATCAAATGTTACATTATCTTTCAATGCTTCAATATCTGCATCATCTTCAGCATATTCCATAACTTCACTTTCAATCACAAATCCTTCTTCTTCATTAACCTCAATATTTCCAAACTCTTCTTCACTTTCTACATCCGACTCAGCACCAAACACATCAACTAACCTTCTTCTAATCACATCATCTATTGTTTCCTCAACATTCTCAACATTTACGCCCTCGGCTCTTTCTTCCATCACCACATCTCCAACATTTCCTTCAACTCTTGCCGAAGTATTATCAATGTTCGCTTGACCTTCTCCTTGGTTCTCCCCCTCGGGGTGATCATCAGAATCAGGATCATCCCGACGAGAAGGAACCGAGGTCGGTCGGCAAGATTCTAAAGCTATCAATCTTAACTCAAATTCAGCTAGTTTAGCATCATACTCAGCCTTTTGTCTTTGAACTTGTTCTTGTAAAGCTTTGACTCGTTTGTCAGTTGCAAGTTCCCTTTCTCTAACTTCCAAGGCATTCAATACGCCTCTTTCCATAACAGTCAACAAATCACCCTCCGATCTTAATATATTCAATAAAACCTCACATGCAGAATCTTTGGTTGGTTGATTTGTTGATGTTGATGGAATTTCAGTTGGTGTTGGTGGTCTTTGTGGTGGTGTTTGATGTGAAGAATCCAACCCGTGGATTGTTGGCACACTCGAGGTGTGACCTAAATTCAGCGATGCTGATTCAGGATTTCCTGCGGATCCTCGGGTTGTACCCTCACCAGCAGTTTCAGATTCATGGGCTTTGCAACCCGAATCAATTGATGTCCTAGACTGTGATAAATCACTGTCCTGGACTTGTTGTGGTTGGGCAACACCTCTAACAACGCCGGGGTTACTGAGAATGCCCGTTAATACAGTCTCAGGTTGATCCTGAGGAACAGCAGTGTCACTACGACGTTCATACTGCTCCCCAGTCTCGGTCTGAGGACTGTTACCTGCGGCTAAAGCTGGCGTGATGTTAGCTAAGGCAGGATTTCCAAGCTGTCCTTGAGGGTCACACAAAGTGGGTCCCTCTCCGCTTGTTCCGGCACCAGTACTCAACTGGGCTTGTGAATCAGTGTCCCTAGGAGATCTAGACTCTTGTGCATGAACTGAAGGTGAGAGGTGGGGCTGGTCCTCTCTAATTTCAACACTCTCATCCTCCAAATGAGGAGAGTGTGGTGAGCGTGGTTTATCCCCGTGTATTTCTGAGACTAACTCCTGTTGTGAGGAGTCAGAATGGCTGGGAGAGGTTGGTGCAAACGAGAATGGGCAGTTCCCAATTTCTACCCTAGGGTAAACAACCCGGCTAGACACATTTGTTTGAACTAATGGAGGGCCATCGTTTTCTTTTTGCCCTTGTCCTAACCCGGACCACACATCCTCTCTGGTATTTTCAACTCCTCCCTCAGTCCCGCCTTGTTCCTCCTGCACAACATCATCTCCAGTGCAAACATTCTCAGGCTTAATCTCAGATTCAACATTATGCACAATTCTTGTTGCTTGTTCAACATCAAACTCCGCTGAGGCACCAGGTTGGTCATTCACATCTGCTGAAGAAGATTCTAGTCTTTGTCTTGCAGATCTAGACAACTTATTTTTTCTTTTTGATTTCTTCTTCTTTGAAGTCTGCTTTAGAACACTTCTAGCAGACATTTTAAGTCGTCTACCTGGTGGTGGAGTTGGTTCATCAGGTAGTATTGAAGCAATTGATCGAGGTGGTGTTAGAATTGGTGGATTCGGTGAAACAACGGATGGTAAAGGTGTCGATTGCGAAGGTGAAGATTGTGAAAGGGGAACGATTGGTGTAGATTGTGTAGATTGTGAAGGTGATGTTTGTGATGTAATGTTTGGTGTGGATTGTGAAACAGGTGATGAAATAGGTTCAGGTGAAGCAACATCTTGCTAAAACATAACTCTTTTAGACTTTCTTTTCCTCTGCTCAGAGGCCCCTTCATCACTAACCCCTCTTTTTCTTTTTGACGAACTAGGACCCTCACTTGGCGACCTATGCTCAGTCTGGGTAGGAGTCTGTCGGCTTTCAGACCCCATTACTGAGACTAACCACTCGAGATAAGCCCTAAGGTGAGGACTCTGAGCAGGAACCAGGTTTATCAAAAATGGTGGAATCGGAAAAGGTCTTACTGTGTCACAACTTGTGCCTCTCAGATTTGATTTATACAAGGCAATCACACATTTAAAGCTATTCTCCAATTTTGGGATTTCTTCTCTGTTATCAAGAGCATCTTCGATAACCAATGTGAAAAATATGATAAATGGAATATACTTTCTGTCTTGTTTATCCTTTCCCTTAACAACTTGAATCAGCTTTTTCCATATTATAGTCGCAAAGTCACACTGCACATTGTGAGTGACTGCATAATATATTGCCAAAGAATCTTTTGTCATCAGATCAATTCCTTTCTGTGACGGCATCAAGCAGGTTGAAAGAATATTGTACATCGTATGCCAGAGAGTTGCTACATTACTTCTTCGAAAATCTCTCATCGTTGTCAAATCTCCTGCATAACCCAACGAATGAACTCCTGCCAACATTTCCTCAACAGATGGGAGTTCTTCGTATTCTTCTATAACAGGAAATCCAATGATTGTTCTAAATTCATCCAGAGTTAATCTACAGTTGAAGATTTCAGTTTCTGATTCTAGTGAAAATTTGAAGTATTCTGCTGTGTTGTGCCTTTTACTTCCTCGCACATATTCAATAGATTCCCACAGCTCAAAGACATACTTCTCAGGTACAAGTGCACCTCCAGTTAAAGCATTATTTAGTGGATGATAGGTGAGAATCTCTGGAATGATAGGAAATTTGCAAGCAAAAGGAATATGTAATGCTTGATTAGCTTGCATTTTCATTGAATCTCCTTCTCTGAACATTGCCATCTGGATACTTTATTATTTTTTCTGTTCAAGACAAACTGACCAAAGTTTTTGACCAGAAAAGACATGTTAAACACAGAAAAAATAACAAAATATACCAACTTTTAAGAAACACATTTATTACACAGACAATATTTTGCATATATATTAAAAATGAGAGAACAAAGTAGTACACAAAGGCGTTCGATACCTTGCATCTCACCCAAATATATATACAAAACATGCAACGTACTTTTCATCAAAAACACATCATTTGCCGAGCTAACTGCTCTGCAAATGGTACATTTTATTAAAAAAATGTTACCCAGCCTATCATCAAATCAAACCCAGAAAATTTCAACAACATGCAGATTCAAGACTTAAAATTCATATTAACAACAAGCAAAAGTCCTAATCATGCATCTAACATACCAAACAATCATCAAAACATCATATCAAGCATAAAGAACATGAGCAGTTCATCTTGACATTTCATCAAACAGTTGGTAACAAAGATTAAGGTTAAGTATATTACCTTGAAATGGATATTATAATCGATGAACAGAAAGAAAATGGTAACACACTGATGATCAAAGTAGCAACTTCACTTTAAGTGATACTCAAATGATGATTGATTTGATTGATTAATGACAAGTTAAAGACTAATGATGAGAGAGATAAAGTAAGATATTTGGTTTGAATTCGAATAATGAATGAGGTTGACCCGCCCATTTTCCTTTTAAGATACATATTCGGGTCGCGGGTCTGGGTATGACCCGCGTGTGGACCCGAAGTCAAACTGGTCATGGGCTTCACATGGTAGATGGACTCAATTTGTTATTGGGCTAAAACCTCATTTTGGGCTCATAATGGTTTTGGGCTGAAACCTAACTAATAACAAAAAAATATAGAAAAAAAATAATAATAATAAAAAAAATAATAAAAAAATAACAATAAAAAAATAAAACAGAATAACAAAATAATAAAAAAACTTTTTATCATTTTTGGATTTTCTAATTTTGTATTTGATTTTTCAGATTTTAACGACAAACACACATGCAAATAAAGAAAGGAAAAAAAATTTAAACAAATAAAACAAACAATTAACAAATAATCAGACAAAAATTTACATGCATTTGCACACTCCCCCTCAAATTAAGCATATTAGACTATACTAAATTTACAAACTCCCCCTAAACTCATGCATTCTACCCTTTTTCTCCCCCTCAAACATTGCATGTAATAACAAGGAAAACACATCAATGTTTGAAACAGAGAATGAATAGAGAATACATGGCATGAAAGCATTTAAGTTTGTAAATCAAGCATTCCCAACTTGGTTTTCAGAAAATTGAACCTGTTTTCATCCAAAGGCTTAGTGAAAAAATCTGCAAGTTGGTAGTCTGTTGGGACAAAATAGAGTTCGATGTTACCTTTCTCAACATGATCTTTAAGAAAATGGTACCGAACATCTATGTGCTTGGTCTTTGTGTGTTGTACAGGATTGCAAGAAATAACAATAGCACTCTTAGAGTCACAGTAGATGGGAATCCTGTTGAATTGAAATCCATAATCAGTCAACTGTGTCTTCATCCAAAGAACCTGTGAACAACAACTTGCTGCAGCAACGTATTCAGCTTCTGCAGTAGATGTGGATACATAATTCTGTTTCTTTGAAGACCAACTGACCAATCTATCCCCTAGAAACTGTACACTCCCAGAAGTACTTTTTCGATCAAGCTTACAACCTGCATGGTCAGCATCCGAATATGCAATTAACTGAAACCCGGTATCCGTAGGATACCAGAGACCAAGGTTCACTGTGCCTTTCAGGTATCGGAAGATCCGTTTAACGGCCTGGAAATGACTTTCCTTGGGATTAGCCTGGTACCTGGCACACATGCATGTGGCGAACATAATATCCGGGCGACTTGCAGTCAAGTACATGAGTGACCCTATCATACTGCGATATTTCTTTTGATCAAAAGATTTTCCATTTAAGTCAGCATTTATCTTTGTTCGAGCTTCCATGGGTGTTCCAATTGTTTGACAATCCATCATATCAAACTTTTCAACATGTCAAGAATGTACTTAGATTGACAAATAAAAGTACCATTTGACAACTGTTTTACTTGTAGACCAAGGAAAAAATTTAATTCACCCATCATGCTCATTTCAAATTTCTTGATCATTAATGCTGAAAAATTCTTGCAGTATTTAGGATTTGTAGACCCGAAAATTATGTCGTCAACATAAATCTGGATTAGAATGATGTCACTCCCTTGTCGTTTGATAAACAAAGTAGTGTCAATCGAACCTTTGTTAAATCCAGATTTCACAAGATAAGAGGATAGAGCATCATACCATGCACGAGGGGCTTGTTTTAGACCATATAACGCCTTATCTACCCTGTAAACATAGTCCGGATGTTTGGAATTCACAAAACCTTCTGGTTGTTCAACATACACTTCTTCTTTGAGAATTCCATTCAAGAAGGCAATTTTGACATCCATTTGGTAGACTGTGAAGTTCTTGTAGGCAGCATAGGCAAGAAACATCCGAATAGCCTCAATTCGTGCAACTGGTGCGAATGTCTCATCGTAATCAATTCCATCTTGTTGGCAATATCCCTTTGCAACCAATCGTGCTTTGTTGCGTACAACAACTCCAGTTTCATCCTTTTTATTCTTGAAGATCCACTTGGTTTTAATTGGCTCCTTGTTCTTGTAAAGATTGGGAACCAATTTCCACACCTCAAGTCGTTCAAATTGATTCAGTTCCTCCTGCATAGCTTTCACCCAATCTGGACAACTTAGAGCTTCATGTACTGTCTTTGGTTCAACAATGCTCAGGAAATTCACAAACAAACATTCATTTGCGGAAGCGGATCTTGTCTGAACTCCAGTTGTTGGATTACCAATGACTTGAGAAATTGGATGAGCTCTAGTCCATTTGGTTGTGTGAGGAATTGGGTCAATTGGATCACCAGATTCTTCAGAATCAATAAAATCAGGAGTATGTTGTTCTGTCAATTGTTCAAGTGAAGTAGCAATTGGTTCAACAAAGTTATCTTGTATATAATCTTCTGGATTTTCGTTCAACTAACACCTCATTTGCAGAGAAGATAGTAAATCTTCGATATCTTCTTCATTTTTGCGAATTAGAACTCAAACTTTATATCAAAATGTTCAGAAAATTAATGCGCACAACTCCTCAAACAAATTAGATGCTAATTTCAACTGGAACTCAAACCCTCACAAACATGCGATTTGTAGAGCTCGATTGAAAACTACTCAAATGATGAAATTAGCTTCTGAAATTGATAGCGAAGAAAGATATATTGACATTAAATCGATCGGTGAACAAAATTAGGACAGTAACACACTTAATTTGCAGGAATCACTGAAACAGTGAGCTCTGCAAATGAACCTTTCAGAAAAAATGCTCAAATTCTGAAATTAAGCACAAAATTAAGCTTGTAAAAAGCTTGTGGATCGTTCAGCAACTCTGATTGTGCTCTGATACCAATTGTTAAGACTAGAATTCGAGCTTTAGTGTGTGTTTTAGTGTGTGTTAATGGAGGTTTCTAGTGAGAGAAAGTAGAGAGAGAGTAGAGTGATGTCAGGGAAAGATTAGCTTGTATTATAAGGTAAAAGGTTACAAAATGCTTAATGGAAGGGATTTATATACATATGACTAATTTACACTAAGCCCCTTCCATACTTAGACATTTACATTCTAAGTATAAAACAATATAAAGTATACAAATCAACTACTACATTTATATTTCTAACATATATAAACCCCCTCCATTAAGAACTTTGTAACCTTTCACCCCATTTATGCAAACTAATCTTCCCTGTCAAACACACTTTCTCTCTCTACTTTCTCTCTCTTCAAACCACCATTGTTACACACACATAAGCTCAAATTTGTCACTTTACATTTGGTATCAGAGCACAATCAGAGTTGTTGAACGATCCACAAGCTTAATACAAGCTTAATTTGTGCTTAATTTCAGAATTTGGCTTATATTCTGAAAGGTTCATTTGCCGAGATCACTGTTTGAGTGATTTCTGCAAATTAAGTGTGTTTTTGTTCAAATTTTGTTCACCGATCGATTTATAATCAGTATATCATCCTTCGTTATCGATTTCAGAAGTTAATTTCATCATTTGAGTTGCTTTTGCTCGAGCTCGGCAAATCGCATGTTCGCGTGGGTTTGAATTCTAGTTGAAATTAACATCTAATTTGTTCAAGGATTTGTGCGCATTGTTTTTCTGATCATTTTGATATAAAATACGAGCTTTAATTCGCAAAAATGAAGGAGAAATTGAAGATTTACAGTCTGCTCTGCATTTGAGGGTTTGGCTGAACGAAGAAGACGACCAGTAACCGTCTATTTTGTCACCTAGTGATTACTAGTGTTTGCAGAGATCGTTGGCTAAGACTTGCTCTTACTTGTTCTATTTGCAGAGCTCACTGCTCGGCAAATAGGTGTTTAAATAAATCTTTGCTAAGTGTTGGTGCTACTTGTTCTATTTGCAGAGCTTATTGCTCGGCAAATAGTTATTTCAAGAAAATTTGATTAAGTATTGGTGCTACTTGTTCTATTTGCAGAGCTTTTTGCTCGGCAAATAGGTGTTTACAGAATTTTTGGTTAAGGGTTGAGGCTACTTGTTCTATTTGCAGAGCTCTTTGCTCGGCAAATAGTTGTTTCGAGAATTTTTGATTTGAGACTGGTGCTACTTGTATTGTTTGCAGAGGTTTAAGCTCAGCAAACAAGTGTTTTTGGTTGGTGCGACTAAGTACAAGTTCTATTTGTGCTATTTGCAGAGTTATTTGCTCGGCAAATAGTTGAATTTCTATTTGTGCTATTTGCAGAGTTATTTGCTCGGCAAATAGTTGAATTTGATTCTTCGACCAAGTGATTTTATTAGTTGTGCTGTTTGCAGAGATTTAAGCTCGGCATTCAGTTGAAATTGGTTGTTGATCAGTGTACTTGGGTTGTGACTTGGCTACTTACACTATTTGCAGAGGATTAAGCTCGGCACTTAGTTGTTTTTGAAATTCTCAAATCAAAATTTTCAAGAAAATCAATTCAAAACCATTTTTCATCAATATTCTTCACGTGGGAAGAAAATCAAAATTTTAAAATTTCTACTTGTTCTATTTGCAGAGGTCTAAGCTCTGCATCTAGTTAAAATAGAAAATTTTCAATTATTTTTGGAATTTAGTTGAAATGGCTTCAAGGGAAGCTTTAGCACTTGGTTCTGAAGGAAGACCTCCTGTCTTGTTTAGAGGTTCTTATCCTCAATGGAAGAAAAGGTTTCTGAACTGGATAGACAGACAGAAGAATGGAAAACTTTTGAGGAAATCATACAAAGATGGTCCTGAAATTCCAAAGAATCCTGTTAATGGAGAAGCTTTACCTGAAGAGAGTTGGAATACAGATCAGAAAAATAGAGTTGAAGCTGATCAAATGTCAATTGCTTATCTTTACCAAGCACTACCTGATGACATTTACTGCAATGTGGACTCCTATGAAACAGGAAAAGTGTTAGGACCAGTTCACCTGGAACTGTCCAGTCACCAGTTCACACTGACCAGTCACCAGTTGCATCTGGTGACCTAGTAAAACTGGTGACCAAGAAGATTTGTCCAGAAATATATTGAAGTCCAGTTGCACCGTACAGTCAACGCAACTGAAGACTTCCTCCAGTTGAGAACTGACCAGTTGAAGAATCATTCCAGTTGAAGTCGAAGACAACAAATGGAAGATAGAGAATGGCAATGGCAGCGAAGCCCAGTTGGCATTCTAGTCAGTTACAAACTGGAGACCATCAGTGGAAAGCCCTTACAAAGCTTACACTGATTACGAGGAATTGACTTGTATGCTTTATTTACCTTTACCCGGATAATAAGCCTTATCTTATTATTTAAGTATTATAAGGTACATAAAGGTGGTTATGTAAAGTCACTTTAACATGCGACTTTACAATGCTTTTTAAGGAATTAAATGCTATTCCTTAAATGCTCCCAACCACATTTGTACGGCTAAAGTTAACATCCCAATGTTAACTTTGCCTATAAATACAAGTCATTGCACAACCAATAAAAACTTCTTCGAATAAACTTCGATAGAATTCACACTTTGCAAACCTGCAATATTCTTGGTGAACTTGTGCAATCTTCTCTCAATCGCTAAAAGGAACATTTCACAACTTTAAGTGTTTCGATTGTCTTGAGAAATTCCGAGTGTAGATCAATTGTATTTCATAGGTTGTTAGAATATTTACATTCGTGTATTATCTTGGTTCCGCATCAACCTTGTAATTTGTTTAATATCAATAAATAAATTACACATTGAAAAATACATATTGTCTCATCAAGTTATCTTACAAGTTATTTGTATTATTGCATTGTTCTTTACTTATTGTCTTTTATATAAGTAATCTATCTAGAACTTGGTATATACACACTGCAACTGGTCTTCTCCAGTTCAGTGCATATATTGCAAAGTAACTCCACCATCGACATAGAGGTGTCTTCAGTAGTACCATCTAACGAGTTGGGACTTACAAGTGGTATCTAGAGCAGAAGGCTAATAAACTTGCCTAGATCTGCTAAGATGAACACTACTGAAGGTGGAGATGGTTCTGGTTCAGGTGAAAACCCCTCGAATACTAATGCACAACCTTTTCAAAATGTTAACACCAACCCTCCTCTCCTCCTACTGCCCCAAACCATGTCCATGTACACTACTCTAACACTCCTGTTCCAAAATTTGATGCCAACTTGTAACACCCGTTTCGTAAAAATATGGATTTCCAAAAATTTTCGCCTAACGGCGTCAATAAAGCGGAAACAGTTTATTAAAACCTCAACCAATGAAAACAGTTGAGAAACATAAGTGGTGTTACTAATAGCATCAAATCAGTAATAAAAGAAATCCATAAGATTGCCCAACATAAAGCAACCATAACATAGTCATTACAATAGTTCCATAAGGAAATCATTAACATTAAGTCTATGCGAAGTTATTGGGTAAACTAAAGCCATCCTGATCATCTACCCATCTCTCGCCAAAGCTCCACACGACATCTCACTGCTTAACCTGAGGGGTGTCAACACATAAGAAGAAACAAGTGTTAGCTATAAAGCCTAAGTAAGATAACACCAGGTTTAAGCAAAACATTTCATCCATTAAACACGTCACTTTAAAACATTACGTCATTTGATTTAGGCATTGATATCACCACATAACGTATCCATATCACATATAAGCATAGAGTCCCTGACCCTAAGTGTGCCTAATCAATTTCGTCATTTCATCTCATCTCATTAAGTTGTGACTAGGTCACCGTTAAGTTGTAACCGAAGTTACCGTTTAAGGAAAGACAATGTCGATCCATGAGTAGCACGTTATGTTCACGACATTAGGTGGGTCATCAGGCCACCCGAACTACTCGCCACATATGACCTTGTTGCAAGGAGCCACCCGAGCAACCATTTTAACGTACCCTCCCACATACGGGCACTACGTACTCTCCCACATGCGAGCACGACGTACTCTCCCACATACGAGCACGGTTTATACGTACCTATTACCACCGCCAGGCACGGGTTATGCATAACTCTTAACGTCTACTTAGCTCGAGCATTTACCACGTTTAGTTTAGGTTTCCACATTAATCCTAAACTAATCCACATCTATCATCTTTTCACGTTAGGGCCCTTAAAACGTGCACGTGTCATGGCACCCTAAAAAGGTCTAGTGTTCTAGATGAACAAGCCACATATACATGCACATATCATCATTACATCATATCATTAACCACCGTTCATCATAACATATCATATCGTTAAACATATCATCACATATCATATCATAAACGTATTTACGGGGAAGCATTTTAGGCATAGGCATCGTCATCTTTAATCCCCGAATACCTCCCATATCAACCCAACCACAATATAGGTTATACATTACCGTTATGGAGGTTATAGTTTATGAAACCATTTTTGTTGCACCCTCAGCGTGACAAAAGTAGTGTATCTTACCTGGTAGTAGAATGTGCGCGTAACAAAAGCTAACAGTGCTTAATAGTAATCCCCGACACCTATCGTACATTAATATATAATATAAGTCATTTGGGACCTTAAATGGACTTGAAAACGAACTTAGTTTTGTTCTTACGAACTTAATCCCAGAAAACGAACTTAACTGTTTTCTGATAACAAACGAACTTAGTCTTCGTTTCCAAAACGAATTTAGCCAACGGATTAAACAAACGAAATTAGTCTTCTTTTAAACGAAAATAGCTTGAACGAAGTTAAACTTCGTTTTTCAAACGAATTTAGCATTCCAGAAACGAATTTCACACTTAAAACGAATTTAACTCTATTTTCGTCCAGAACTCATAAAACGGCTTTAATCTTCATTTTTTCCAGAAATCAATCGACTTAGGCTTCACCCAAAACATGTTTTTGACATATATAAACCTCTTTTGATCATCAAGATCGATTATAAACTCGTTTAATTCCGTTTTGATCATTAATTGGCTTAAACACATAATAAACCCTAACTTATCAAAAACCCTTTATAAAATCAGATTTGATTCAATTAGAAACATCTTTAGATCTGAAAATATAGACAACGAATCATGGATTACCTGTAGCAAACAATGGCCGATCCAATTCAATACAAAACACTCGATTCGATTGACCAAAACTTGAAGATTTTGCTTAAGAAATCAAGAAAGGTTTGGAGAGGCTTAATGTGTGATTAAGATTAGGGAAAATGGCTGAAACTAATCAGAGATTAGGCTACCCTAATCACAATTTTCGTTTTTTAACTTTACACCTTTGGCAAAACTAGTCCCTGGACTTCATATTGACTTTATTTCGCTTTAAAACACTTATTGGGGATACATATAACACACTAAAGCACTTTCGCACACTACATAAGCCTTTTACACATCATTAAGTCTACTTTATTGTCACTCATTAAAGATAATTAAATCTCACATATAGGGCACATAAACATATACACACACATTTTACCACATAACATATCACGGACTTAGAATTTGACCTAACGACGTTAGTCAACAGAAACGATTAAGTTTTGGGATGTTACAATTACCTCCCCCTTAAGAGGATTCCGTCCCCGGAATCACTTCAGCATCAAAAAGGTGGGGATAGGTCTCCCGCATTACGAACTCGGTCTCCCACGTCATACTTTCGCCGTGATTGTGTTTCCACTTAATGAGAACTAGATCGATAGTCTTTCGTCGTAACTTCTTTTGTTTCCTTCCCATTATAGCAACAGGTTCATCAACAATCTGCTTGTTTGGATCAATACTTACGTCCTCGAGTGGAATGACATCCGCTTCATTTGCATAGCATTTACGTAGATAACACACATGAAATGTGTTGTGAATTCCATAAAGTTCTGGAGGTAATTCCAGTTGAAATGCCTGTTCATTAACCTTTTTAATGATCTTAAAAGGTCCAATGAATCTAGGGCTTAGCTTTCCTCGCTTGCCAAATCGTAATACACCTTTCCAAGGCGACACTTTGAGTAAAACCATTTCGCCTTCTTTAAAATCAAACGGCCTCCTTTTCTTTTCGGCATATGACTTTTGCCTTTCGCGAGCAATACGCAGGGCTTTCTTTGCAACATTAACTTATCGGCCGTAATTTGTACTACTTCGGGTCCAGCAAATTGCTTTTCCCCGGGCTCCAACCAACAACTAGGAGTCCGACACTTTCTACCATATAGCATCTCATAAGGTGGCATTCCAATGCTCGCGTGATAACTATTGTTATACGCAAACTCAACAAGAGGTAGGTGTTTATCCCATGAACCACCATAATCCATCACACAAGCTCTGAGCATATCTTCAAGCGTTTGAATAGTCCTTTCACTTTGCCCATCGGTCTGCGGATGATAGGCTGTGCTCAGACGGACTTGAGTACCAAATTCCCGTTGAAAACTCTTCCAAAAGTTGGAAACGAATCGAGCATCACGATCTGACACAATCGATATCGGAACACCATGTTTAGTAACCACTTCTTTAATATACAATGTAGCGAAATTCTCCATAGGAGCATTCTCACGAACTGGGAGGAAATGGGCACTCTTCGTTAATTGATCGACAATAACCCATATCATATCGTAACCACGAGGCGTCCTCGGAAGTTTGGTTACAAAATCCATCGTAATGCGATCCCATTTCCATTCAGGGATCTCGAGTTGCTGAAACTTCCCGTAAGGCTTTTGATGTTCAGCTTTCACCTTAGTACATGTCAAACACTTCTGTACGTACTTCATCACATCGTTCTTAATACTGGGCCACCAATAAATCGGCTTCAGGTCCGCATGCATCTTTGTGGCACCAGGGTGTACAGAATACTTAGTCTTGTGAGCTTCGTCCATCACTAACTCGCGATTGCCTCCATATAGAGGAACCCATATTCTACCTTTGTAAGTTCGAAGACCGCGACTATTTTCTTCCATTTCAAGTCTATTTTTCTTTTTTTTCCCAATAGACTCCTCTTTCACATTCTCCTCCTTCAACGCTTCAATTTGAGCTAATCGAATAGGTTCCATTAAGTTCGACTCAACCTTCGTAATCATTGCACATAACCTACTCTTCGCATATCCTTTGCGGCTCAAGGCATCAGCAACCACATTAGCTTTGCCTGGGTGATATTTAATCTCACAATCATAATCCTTTAATAACTCCATCCACCGTCGTTGTCTAACATTCATATCCTTCTGAGTAACACGTACTGTAAGCTCTTATGATCCGTGTATAGGGTACACTTTGTACCATACAGATAATGTCGCCACAATTTCAGAGCAAAAACAACAGCAGCCAGCTCAAGGTCATGAGTAGGATAGTTCCGCTCATGAGGCTTCAGCTGTCGAGAGGCGTAAGCTATAACTTTGTCTCGTTGCATTAATACACACCCTAACCCCGTGATGGATGCGTCACCTTATGATCAACCTGAAGCTGTTGAAACTGAAACCAATGAGACCACCCTCTTTGAGGTTAAAACTGGAGCCAAATAGGCTAAAGCTTCAGTCAAAAAGGCCACTGGTAACAAGCCTTTACCTCAAAAGTCTAAGGTGCCCAAGACCCGATACCTAAAG
>CM067174.1:823130-867342 GCA_034093135.1 Erigeron breviscapus
AGAAACATCTGAGCTCCTTTCATTTCAGCCACAGAACTAGTATTGGCAGTTAGAGACTTGGTTAAGTCCTCCACCCTTAGAATAAGGCTTTGGAATTCGGTTTGAGTCTTTTCTAACTGTGCTTCTACATTTAAAGGTGGTGGAGGTTGTGCAGAAGCAGGAGCAACAAATGGTAGATTACCAAGCCCTTTAAGAACATCGTTCAGATGTAAATCAGTTGGACTCTCAGATTCTGTTTCAGAATCCAAGTCCGTCTCCATTGGGGCATCATAATTGATAGGGGGTGGGATTTTGTGAATTTAGGGGTGAAGAAATTGAAGTGATGGATTGAAATTTGGGGCTGTAACATAGGCAGGATTAGTACCCGGTGGAAAAATTGGATGTTGATGAGATGGAGGTGGTGGAACATAAGGATTAATATCTTGTTCTTATTGGTCTGGTTGAATTTGGATTTCTGGGGGAGGAGGAGGGGCGTTTGCGAGGATGGTGGCTGGCTCAGAATCAGATTGATTCGCCTCCAATAATCCCTCGTCAAACTCAAAGTCAGCAAAGGAATCGAGATTCCCCTGAGGTAGTTCATCGTCATCCCAGAAAGCATTCACCAGTGCCTTCGGGTCAGATATGCCCTGGTTTGGGTCACTAGTACCCTCACCAGTTTCTGGTTCAACATCTGCAGAAGCAGGTGCATCGTTACCAGATTTGATGATGTTCAACAACTTATCTCTAGGTCGACTAACAGGTCCCACATTCTTTTATGGCCCACTTAGTGACCTTTCTGAACCAGCTAGTGTGGCTGAAACAGTTTTATTAAATACCTGAAGCATAGCAGTGGATAGTTCAGGCTCATTTTCAGCAGTGGATGCCTTTGAGAAATCTCTGCTGTATTCAGGTACTGAAGCTTTAGGTCCAGCTTGATTATAAGCTTCACCAAGAATATCCATGAAACATAAGCTTAGAAATCTTGGAAAGGCAATATGCAGACTTCTCTTTCCTTTTAGTTTTGTAATCAATTGAGAAAAGAGAATCTCAGCAAAGTCTGCTTGTATCCCATTCCAAATATAATACCCCATCTCAACTTGGGGTAATGAAAGTTGGTCCAACCCTCCATGGTTGCCACCAAGACTTTCCACAATCTGGGTCCAGAAGAACCTCCAGCAATTGCCAAATCCAGACATAAATATGTGTCCGGAGGTCTTCAGATTACCATCAGCATCCTCCATATCGCCATGACCGGTGGCGACTAGAACTTCCCTGAAATTGACTCCTTTGAGTCGTTTAGCAAATACCTGGGAAGGTTTGAGGTAGTTCAGATGAAGGGAATTTCTGAACCCCTCAAGAGTGATAACACACTGCTTGGTGCTCTCATTGAGAGTGAAGGAGATGGATTGTTCATCTTTGCTCACCACAGCAGTATACCAGAATTCAAGCAAGTATCGATGATACAATGCTTGAGGATTAGCGGTCAGAGCATAATGGAAAGGGGATTGCTCCCAAAAATTATTAATTCTTCCCATTAGAGTTTTGGATTTCACATTTAATTGAGCCAAGAAATTGCTCATGTTAAATCGGATTTGAGAAGGAGTGAAATTCTTTGGCCATGTGGCAGATGTTTTCACATCATTCGATGGAGTATATTTAAAATTGATGAGCGATTTGGGTTGTGAAGAAGATGATGATTTAGACATTTTTAAGAATCGAAAGTTGAAGGTGAAAGGAATATGAAGAGTTAAGGAATTTGAGAGTAAATAAGAGAGAGATTGATGATTGGGAAGTGAATGAAAAACGAAGTAAATGAAAGAATGAAAAGGAATTTGAATTTAAGATGGAATATAAAATGATTTTCCAACTAAAAAAAATTAAAAATAATTTCTGGGGTCAAGTCCGCATTAAATGCAGAGACGTTTGAGTGACCCCACCCTGCAACACTTTTTCAGAAAAAGTACTCATTTCTTTCCCTTTTACGGCGCAACTTGTGTGACACATAAGCATGACCAACGTAAGTTAAAAACATAGTATGCAGTAGGCCACGTGTACACACAATTGACCAAGTATCAAAAATATCTTGAAAAGATTGTTATCTTTCAGTGATGACAAAATAAATTCTGAGCATGATCAGTTCCAAAGAGATCTGAACCATCTCAGTTAATAAAATTCAACTAAAATATTTTTGATTTTCTGAAGTGCTTCAGTTAAATACGTTTTTCTGAGTAAAAAGGTTCCCCCTCAAAAATGAAGGTTAATTTTAAAGTTTGAAAAATATTTAACATTCCCCCTGAAGTGATGATCCATGAATTAATAAGTGCCAAGATAGTATCACAAAGGCGTTCGATAGCTAGGCGAGCAAAAATTACATGGATCGCTCAGACTGGTGAACCAGATCAGTGTCACTGAGGCGTTCATAACAAGATTACCAGTCTAAGGATTTAACATACCCAACTCACTGACCAGATGTTTAAAGGTTTTGACATCTAAGGTTTTGTGAAAACATCAGCGAGTTGCCTATCAGTGGGAATAAAGTGCAATTCAATATCTCCTTTCAGAATATGATCACGAATGAAATGATACCTGAGATCAATGTGCTTGGTTTTCGAGTGCATCACAGGATTGTGAGATATGGCAATGGCACTAGTGTTATCACAAAAGATTGGAGTCTTTGTGTAAGTAACACCATAATCAGTCAGCTGGTTTTTCATCCATAGAATCTGAGCACAACAACTTGCTGCAGAAATATACTCAGCTTCTGCAGTGGATAGTGATACTGCAGTCTGCTTCTTACTGGTCCAGCTTACTAATTTGCCACCAAGGAAATGACACCCACCTGTGGTACTTTTCCTGTCTATCTTACAACCTGCATGATCAGAATCTGAATAACCCATTAGATCTAGACTAGAGCCTTTGGGATACCAAAGACCCAATCTGGGGACACCTTTAAGGTATCTGAAGATCCTTTTAACAGCATTTGCATGTGCTTCTCTGGGATCAGACTGAAATCTAGCACAAAGGCATGTTGCAAACATTATGTCTGGTCTACTTGCAGTTAAATACATCAGTGAACCAACCATACCACGATATTTTGTATGGTCCACTGGTTTTCCATGTGGATCAGAATCCAAAGTTAATGGAGCAGAAATAGGAGTATCTTTTTATGAGACTGAATCAAATTGATATTTCTTTAATAAATCTCTGACATATTTTTCCTGGTTTATGAAAATACCATCTTCAGTTTGTTTTACTTGAAGTCCCAGAAAATATGTTAGTTCGCCCATCATACTCATTTCATACTCAGAAGACATGATTTTAGAAAAAATTTCACACATCTTCTCATTTGTAGACCCAAACACAATATCATCAACATAAGTTTGTACTAAAAGGATATCACTTTTATCATGCAATATGAACAAAGTATTATCTATTGCACCACGTTTAAAACCATTTTTAAGAAGATGTTTAGTAAAAGTATCATACCAGGCTCTGGGTGCTTGTCTCATACCATATAAGGCTTTGTTCAGTCTGTACACCCAATGTGATTTTTCTTCATTGATGAATCCTGGTGGTTGATACACATAAACGACTTCTTCTAGTTCTCCATTCAGGAATGCACTTTTGACATCCATTTGATAGACTTTAAACTGATGATGAGCTGCAAAACCTAAGAATATTCTGATAGCTTCAAGTCTAGCAACTGGTGCAAAAGTTTCATCAAAATTCATTCCCTCTTCTTGTGCATATCCTTTTGCAACAAGTCTTGCTTTGTTTCTGATGATATGACCATCTTCATCCATCTTGTTTCTGAAGACCCATCTTGTCCCAATTGGTTCCTTCTTCAGGTTGCTGGGACAAGAAACGAGTTCCCATACATCGTTTCTTTTAAACTGGTTGAGCTCATCTTGCATGGCTTCAACCCAGCTTGGGTCTTGCATAGCCTCGTCAATCTTCTTGGGTTCAATTAGAGATAAGAAGCTGACGTTTAAGCATTGATCGCTTGTGGCTCTTCTGGTCTGAACCCCTTTACTGGACTCTCCAATTATTTGCTCGATTGGATGTACTTTTGTCCATTTAGAGTATTGACCAGGATGAACAGTGATATCAGTGCAAGAACTTCTCTGAGTAACTTCAGGAGGAGCTTCAGAAAATACATCTTCAGCTTCTTCTTCTTCCTGCAGATCATGACTTGCATCATGAAATTCTTCAGATTGAGGTTGCTCAGAGGAGCCTGATATCAGAGGAGAAGAAGCATGTACATCTGATCCAATAGTCAGTTCAGAAGGTAGTTTGAAACTGACTGGAGGATAAAATGGAATGTTGCTAGGCTTGTTAATTACTGGTTCTGAACGGAGATGTTCAGAAGCAGGTTCAGGTGACTGATCAGTTTCAGCAATAGGATCAGAGTCACCAAAACTTATTGGACTTTCTGAGGGTGGTACAGGAATGGAATTTTTAAAGATTGCAGAATTGGATTCATCAAAGGTAACATGAATTGACTCATCAACCTTTTCAAGTCTCTTGTTAAAGACTCTAAAGGCCTTGCGATTTGATGAATATCCTAGGAAGTATCCTTCATCAGCTTTTGCATCAAATTTTCCAAGCTGATTTGAATCATTCAGAATGTATACTGGACACCCAAATACATGGAAGTATCCAATATTAGGCTTTCTATTTCTGAGTACTTCATAGGAGGTCTTCTTGTGTCTTTTGACATAAACAGATCTGTTCTGAGTGTAGCAGGCAGTTGCAACAGCTTCAGCCCAGAAATTCTTGGGAAGACCAGATTCATTCAACATACTTCTAGCAGCTTCAATCAGTGTACGATTCTTTCTTTCTACAACACCATTCTGCTCTGGTGTGTGAGCTAAGGAGAAGTTCTGAGATATGCCAGTTTCAGTGCAGAAGGACTCCAGAGTAGCATTTCTGAATTCAGTGCCATTGTCACTTCTGAGCTGACAAACTTTTCGCTTGTGCTTGAGCTCAATTTGCTTGATGAGAGCAATGATTTCAGCAGCAGCTTCACTTTTGGACCTGAGGAAAATCACCCAGCAGTATCTTGAGTATTCATCAACGATAACAAGGGTGTACTTCTTTCCTGCCCTGGTCTGAACATTCACTGGTCCAAAAAGGTCCATGTGAAGCATGTGAAGAGGTTCAGTTATACTAAAGCTTTGTCTTGTCTTGAATGAAGCTCTTTTCTGCTTACCCATTCACAACCTGGACATGGCTTGTCTTTATTGAAAGACATAGAGGGTATCCCATCAACAAGTTGTTTTCTAGACAACTTATTAATATTTTTGAAGTTCAGATGGGATAATCTCTTGTGCCACAGCCAGTTTGTTTCTTCATCTGCCTTTGAGTAGAAACATTGTTCAGTGGTAGAAGGATTCATATCAATGACATAAATGTTTCCCTTCCTTGGTGCAATCAGTACCACCTTTCCATCTCTGTTGAATATGGTGCCTTGTGAAATATCAAATAAAACTTTGAAGCCATCATCACACAGTTGACTGACACTGATCAGGTTATATTTCAAACTGTTCATATATGCAACACGTGTGAATTTGACTTGACCATTATTCACCACACCATATCCCTCAGTTTTTCCATTACCATCATTTCCAAAAACTATTGAGGGCCCCTCTTGCACCCTATATTCCTCTAGCAGGGTCTGATAACCAGTCATGGTTCGGCCAGCAGCACTGTCCAGAAACCATATATTCTTCTTTCGGTCTCCCTGCACACAAACAAAGATTAGTTCTTTTTGGGAACCCATCTTTGGATGGGTTCACTAGACTCTCCGTTAGCAGTCTCAGATTTCTTTGGTTTATAAGAAACAGAAGGATCAAAGGGGATTTCAGTCATTATTTCAGATGACACAAAAATAGTTGGTTTGATGGGGTTTTCAACCTTTTTCTTTTCAGATTTCTGCTTGATTTGCTTAGAAAAAGATTTTGCATTTTGTTTAGGTTGAAGAGAAGGAGTTTCAACATTTTTTAAACGTGCATTACAACTCTGCACTTGTCTAGCCAATAGTTGAAATTGACTTTCTAACCTTAACAAAATTGATTCTTCTTTAGACACCTGAGCCTTACCAGAATCTGAGGTAGATGGCTCAGTACGGGAGAAATTTTTCTTCTTCTTTAGGTCTTTAGGAACCTTAGATGAAGTTTGAGGGGATGGCTTTTTGGATTTAGCCTTCCTTTCTGAAACAGTTGTCTGAGCTATTTCAGATTTACCCTCAGATTGTTCCTGGCTTTATTAGTTACAGTTTTCTGCTTGCCAACTTTAGGAAAATGATTTCAGGCTTTATTTCCTTTGGAAGTGCATCTAAATCAGTGATTATGGATGCCAAATGAAGATCACCAGACTCATATGCTGCTCTTTGTGATGCAAAAGTATTTTTAATTGCAGCATCTGGCCTTGGTGCTTTCATCCAAGATTTAATAATTGCTTGTTCTTTTTCAAGGATGGATTTTAATTCTTCCTTTTCCAATTCTAAAGTTGCAACCATAGACTGATAACTTTTTAGAGCCAAATGAACATCTTTCAGTTCTTTCAGTCTGGCATGACTGGCGTTTAGTTCAGAAGCATTATTTTCAAACATTTTTAGGCTTTCTGAACGCACTCTCTCAACAAATGAGATATCAGCCTCTAAAAGAACCAAAAGGTCCAATTTGTGTTCCTCATTATTTTCAAAGCCAAAATTACTGACCTTTTTCATTACAATATCCACCCAGCGACCAGATTCAACATCGGATTTGACCAAATGACCTTGATCTTCTTGTGCCATGAAACACATGTCCCTAACTTCTTCTTCATCATCAGATGATTCATCAGATTCTTCCCATTTTTCAGTTTTGGCAATCATACAACTGTTGCTTGAGTTGTCTTGTGCCAGAAGAGCCATATGTGCTTTTAACTTCTTGTATTTGGCCTTATAGCTGTCATCAGATTTCTGAAAAATAGAATGGTTAGGAGCAGATTGTGATGATGATGGTTGACTAGATCTGCATTCCTTCATGAAATGTCCTTTCTTGCCACATTTAAAGCATTCAAGATTAGAATTGTCAATAGAAGCACTGGAAGCAAAAGGTTTGCCAGATCGATTTGATTTGGCCTTAAAACGATTGAACGTTTTAGCCAGCATGGCAACCAGATCATCATTGTCATCCTCATTACAATCATGAGTGACATTACCAGAGACACCAGTTTTTAAAATTTCAGAAACCAGCTTCTTCATCGAGTCAGAAATGTCACTCTCAGAAGATAGTAGAGCAGTACTATGTGGTTCAGAATACTGAACCATATCAGAACTGGTAGAAACATGATTCTTGGCATCCTGCTCAGCCAAAGCTCTCTCAGCTTTGTTCTCTTCAGTATATCTGAAGGCTCCATAAAATGAAGCAAGAGTGTGACTGTGCAAGGTTTTGCCTTGTCTCAAGACCAAGATTAAATTTTCTCATTTAGAAGGTAAAATGTCACAAAATTTTTCCAACAGAATTTCTTTATCTTTGGTTACACCTAGGGCTTTCAGTTGATTTAACAGATTTGTAAATCTGATGTAACTTTGAGTTAAAGTTTCCCCAAGGACAGCAAAGAAAGACTCATATCTTTTGTTTAAAGCAACTTTTCTTGTGATAATTGTCTCATTTGTGCCTTCAAACTGTGTCATTAGTTCCTCCCACATTAATTTGGATTTTTCAAGTAAGACAAGAGTGGGCATAAGGGTTTCAGGAACTGCATATAAAATCAAATTTTGTAGCTTAGTGTCAAGGTCTACAAGTCTATGATCTTCCTCAGACCAATGATCATTCTCCTTAGGTGACTGCCTAGGAGTCCCATCGGTATTTCTGACAACAGTAGAAGCATTCATGGGGACAAAGGGTCCTTCTTTTAAGATATCGGGCAAGTGTCTTTCAACACCAGCAATATACTTTAGCATGCATGCTTTCCATGTTTGAAAGTTTTCACTGTTCCCATCAAACTTGGGAACTGGATTATTTGGAAAGTGTACGTGTACATTATGTGATGGTATATTGTTGTTTATGATGGGTGGAGTAGGTGGGGTAGTGTTATTAGGGTCAGGACGTTCTTGTTGAAAGTCAGCCATCTATGCAGATCAAAGGTTAAAGAATTGATATAATTCAACCTTTCTGCTCTGATACCAATTATGAGTCCCAAATATAGATGATTAACTAAACCCGACTGGCAAGTACAACTGATCTTGATGGACAAGTTCAGTTTACGATCCAGATATGGATAACAAGAAACAATTGACTTAAAGTAAAATGCAAGAACTAAATGGCAGAAACTATATAAAGATATATATAAGTATAATCAAGTATGTAGCATTGAGACACGTTGTTTTCTTTCTAATGTATTTGATTTATTGATATATAAACAAATACAAGGATTGTTGCGGAACAAAGATAAACACCCAAGTGTAAGTATCTAAACAATCCCGAAATACAAGTGATCTAAATAACTTGGAAATACTCGTAAGTTTACTTAGAGTATATCTCACAAGTTGCAATGCTAAAGTTTCAAGCACTTTGCAAGTTGTGAGAAGACTTCATATTTATAGACCAAGTTCATGAAGACATGGACAAGATTGTATAAAAGTGGTTGTGAGCATTTAAGGAATTAAACTTAATTCCTTACATGCTTGTACTAGGAAGAGTATATAAGTCAGTTGATGTGACTTATAGTACTATGTTCCAAACCTATACTTTTACCTTGTACCTTTTATTAATAGATAAATCTATTAACTGGGTAAAGGTATGTAAAGTAAAAAGTCTTCCCCGTAATCAGTGTAAAGTGTTGTAAATACTTTACACTGAGATGCTTCAGTCTTCGATCTGGTAGAATCACTCTTTGCTCGCTTCTGAGATGATTCTCTTCTTCATACTTCAGTCTTTGACTTCAGAATGAATGCTTCAGATTTATCTTGATTTGAACTGAAGTGAAGCTTCAGTGAAGTAATTCTGATATGGCTCAGAATTCTGTACAAACGTTTTCACTGAACTTCAAGCTATTTCTGAACAAATTATACTTGGTCGATTTCCGACCTAACAATTTGTTTATTTTTCTAGTATGTGTAATATTTTTTTTAAGTTTTTTTGTTGTTATGTGTGTTTTTTTTTAAATTTGAAAAACCAAATACAATATTATAAATTTTAAAAATGATAAAAAGATTTTTCTTTAAAAAATTTTTAATCGGTTCTTTATTTTTTTTCTCTCAAAGTTGTTTTTATTATTTCATTTGTTTAATTTTTTTTTGTGTTTAAAGCCCAAAACGAAATTGAACCCATCTAAAATGTAAAGCCCAAGACCAATTCAAAAACCGGGTTGTCACGCGGGTCAAACCCAGACCCGCGATCCGAATTTGATTTTTAAAAGGAAAATGGGAGGTCCATTTTGTCTTTCAATTCAAATTCAAACCAACAAAGTTTTTTTTTCTCAAAACCGATCAATTTTTACTTCAATCAATCAATCTTTTTCATCATTCGGGTAATAATCAAAGTGGGTTTGATTTTGTGATTATTGGTGTATTACTTATCACTCTATTCATCGATCATAACATCCATTTAAAGGTAATACACTTCTCTTTGATTTTGATTACCAAGTGTTTGATGAAATGTTTGAATGAAATGATCTTGATTTGTATGATTTCTGTGATGATCTGATTCATAGTTAGATGATTTTAGTTGCATGATTAGGGTTGTTACTTGATGTTTATTTGAATTATTTACCTTAATCTGCTTGAGTATGAATATTTCTGGTCTTGTTTGATGATGGGCTGGGTATTAATATGAATGTTTGAAGAAAAATGCCATTTGCAGAGCATTTTGCTCGGCAAATGTGATGTTTGTTCAAGAAAATCTTCAAATCATCATATTTTTTGGTTAACAAGTTCATATTTTTCTCAAACAAATTTTTGGATCTAAAGTGTCATTTGCAGAGCATTTTGCTCGGCAAATACTTGTTTTTATCAAACCAAATGAATTTTTCACCAAGTCTTTAAAACAACTTGATGCAGAGCATTTTGCTCGGCATTCAAGGCTTTTGGTTTTCAAAAATGAATCCAAGTTTTAAAACCAACAGTTTGCAGAGCTTTGAGCTCGGCAAACAGGCCTTCTTGAATTCCAAAATTTCTACAAGTTTTAAAAACAACTGTTTGCAGAGCATTTTGCTCGGCAAACAGTACAAAGTGAAAAATTTTCACCAAGTTTTTTAAACCAACTGTTTGCAGAGCATTTTGCTCGGCAAACAGTACAAAATTGTCACCAAGTTTTTTAAACCAACTGTTTGCAGAGCATTTTGCTCGGCAAACAGCACAAAATGAATTTTCATTTTCTTTAAAGACTTGAAAACAACTGTTTGCAGAGCATTTTGCTCGGCAAACAGCACAAAATGAATTTTCATTTTCTTTAAAGACTTGAAAACAACTGTTTGCAGAGCATTTTGCTCGGCAAACAGCACAAAATGAATTTTCATTTTCTTTAAAGACTTGAAAACAACTGTTTGCAGAGCATTTTGCTCGGCAAACAGTACAAAGTGAAAAATTTTCACCAAGTTTTTTAAACCAACTGTTTGCAGAGCATTTTGCTCGGCAAACAGTACAAATTGAAATTTTCATTGAAATTTTTCTTTATCGATTGACAACATTATTGTTGTTCAATAAAAGGAAATTTCATACATTTAAAAGGAGTGAATCTGAACTGCTCATTTGCAGAGCTTTGAGCTCGGCATTTACGAGGTTCAACTCCCATACACGATGACTTAGTGCCAGACTTGAGATTTTCTCGTGTTTGCCGAGATCTTTGCTCGGCAAACATACAAATTGAAATTTTTCTTTATCAATTGACAACATTATTGTTGTTCAATAAAAGGAAATTTCATACATTTAAAAGGAGTGAATCTGAACTGCTCATTTGCAGAGCTTTGCTCGGCAAACAATACAAATCATAAAAATTTTCCCAAAACCAATTTTTGATACTTGTCAATTTATGGGCAAAAAGTTTTCAAATTGTACTATTTGCCAGGGTTTTTGCTCGGCAAACAGTACAAATAGAATTTTAAAATTCTTTTCTTTCCATTATTTTATTCTATGTTTCTTTTATTATTATTTGTGTTGTGTTTTAAAATGTATATGTGTATTGTGTTTGTATATATAGTATTTCATAAGTGTTTGGGGTGAGAGGCAAGGTATCGAACGCCTTTGTGTACTACCTTGTTTTCTTATCTTTTAATACTTATGTGATCCTATATATTGTCATGTTTTGTATATATATATTTGGGTGAGATGCAAGGTATCGAACGCCTTTGTGTACTACTTTGTTTTCTCATTTTAATATATATGCAAAACATTGTCTATGTGTATTAAATGTGTTTCTTAAATGTTGGTATGTGTTGTTATTTTTCTGTGTTTAAAATGTATTTTCTGGTCAAAACTTTGGTCAGTTTGTCTTAACAGAAAATTAATAAATTACAAAGTTGGCTATGTTCAAAGAAGGAGATTCAATGAAAATGCAAGCCAATCAAGCACTACATATCCCATTTGCTTGCAAATTCCCAATCATAACGGAGATTCTGAGCCATCATCCGTTGAATAATGCTTTGACTGGAGGTGCAATTGTTCCCGAAAAGTATGTATTTGAGTTGTGGGAATCAATTGCATATGTAAAAGGAAGTAAAAGACATAAGACAGCAGACTACTTCAAATTTTCTCTACAGTCAGAAGATGAAATTTTCAATTGTAAATTCACTCTGGATGAGCTCAGAACTATCATTGGATTTCCTGAACATGAAGAATACGAAGAACTACCATCAGTTGAAGAAATGTTGGCTGGAGTTCATTCGTTGGGTTATGAAGGAGAGTTGGCAACGATGAGAAATTTTAGAAGAATGAATGTAGCAACTCTCTGGCATACGATGTACAATGTTCTAAGCACTTGTTTGATGCCATCACATGCAGAAGAAATTCCAAAATTGAAAAACAGCTTTAAGTGTGTAATTGCAATGTATAAATCCAACTTGAGAGGCACATGAAGTGAAACTGCAAGACCTTTTCCGATTCCACCATTCCTGATTAATCTGGTTCCTGCTCAGAGTCCTCACCTTAGGGCTTATCTCGAGTGGTTAGTCTCAGCAATGGGGTCTGAAAGCCGACAGACTCCTACCCAAGTTGTGCATAGGTCGCCAAGTGAGGGTCCTAGGATTATAAAAAGAAAAAGAGGGGTTAGTGATGAAGGGACTTCTGAGCAGAGGAAAAGAAAGTCAAAAAGAGTTATGTTTGAGCAAGATGTTATTACACCTGAACCTATTTCTTCACCTGTTTCTCAATCAACACCACCCATTCAAACAACACAATCTCCACCACCCGTTCAATTTCCACAATCTTCACCTTCTCAATCTACACCAATACCATCCGTTGTTTCACCAAATCCACCAATTCTAACACCACCTCGTTTATCACCCGTACTTAATCCTACACCGCTTGCTTTAGCACTACCAAATGAAATCAAAGAAGAAGTCCAAAAGAAAGCATAAGTCTGCTAGATCTGAACATATTGGTGCCTCAGCAGAGTTGGATGTTGAGCAAGCAACACGAATTGTTGATAATGTTGTATCTGAATTGCAATCTGAGAATGTTAGCACAGGAGATGCAGATGTGCAGGAGGAACAAGGAGGGAATGAGGGCGGAGTTGAAAATACCAGAGAGGTTGAGAGGTCCGGGTTAGGACAAGGGCATAAAGAAAACGTTGGCCCTCCGATAGTTAAAACCAATGTGTCTAGCCGGGATGTCAACCCTAGGGTAGAAGTCGAGAACTCCCCATTCTCGCTTGCACTGAACTCTCCTCGCCATTCTGACTCCTCACAACAGGAGTTAGTCTCACAAACGCACGGGGAACAGCCACGTTCACCACACTCTCCTCATTTGGAGGATGAGAGTGTTGAAATAAGAGAGGATCAGCCCCACCTCTCGCCTTCATTTCGTGCACATGAGTCTAGATCTCCTAGGTACACGGATTCACAAGCTCAGTTGAGTACTGATGTCGGAACAAGCGGAGAGGGACCCACTTTGTGTGACCCTCAAGGACAGCTTGGAAATCCTGCCTTAGCTAACATCACGCCAGCTTTAGCCGCAGGTAACAGTTCTCAAACCGAGACTGGGGGACAGTATGAACGCCGTAGTGACACTGCTGTTCCTCAGGATCAACCTGAGACTGTATTAACGGGCATTCTCAGTGACCCCAGTGTTGTGAGAGGTGTTGCCCAACAACAAGAAGTCCCGGACAGTGATTTATCACAGTTTAGGACACAACTTGATTCGGGTTGCAAAGCCCATGAATCTGAAACTGCTGGTGAGGATCCGCATGAAATCCTGAATCAGCTTCGCTGAATTTAGGTCACACCACAAATGTGCAAACAACCCCGGGTTGGCTACTCCACCTCCTACCCAAACACAAAGAACACCAACACCTATTCAAACATCATCAACCACAACAAATCTTCCAACCAAAGATCAAGCATGTGAAGTTTTACTTGGCATTCTACGTTCTGAAGGAGATTTGTTGACTATAACTGAGAAGGGGGTTTTGAATGCTCTTGAGGTGAGAGAAAGAAAAGTTGCTAATGAAAGAAGAGTTAAAGATTTACAAGATCAACTTCAATCTCAGAAAGCTGTATACGATGCTAAACTTGCTGCATTTGAATTAAGATTGTCAGCGTTAGAATCTTGCCGACCGGCCTCGGTTGCTTCTCGATGGGATGATCCTGATTCTGATGATCACCCCGAGGGGGAAAACCAAGGAGAAGGTCAAACTAATATTGATAATTCTTCGGCAAGAGTTGATGTGAATGTTGAGGATGTAGTAATGGAAGATAGAACTGAGGGTGGAAACCAAGATGAAACTCAAAGAGAAGTTGATCAAATAGTTAAAGAATTCACTGAAAGATTGAATGAAAGAAACAATGAAGATGATCCAGAGGAGATTGAAAGAATTGCTGAAATAAAAAGAAAGTTTTATGTAGTGTTTGGAGCTGATAGTGATGAAGAAGAAGAAGAAGAAGAAGAGAATGAGAATGTTGTAGTTGATGAAGAAGAAGGGTTTGTGATTGAAAATGAAGTGATGGGATATGCTGAAGGCGAAGCAGAAGATGAGGCAAGAAAAGATAATGTAATCTTGGATGAGCCAGAAATAGTTGAGACTCCAGCGAATGTAGAAGCTGATGAAGAACCAATGTTTGAAGAATTTCCAGATCTTGACTACTTTAAAACAGGTTCTTCAAGCAGAATTGAAGTTGGAGAATCTTCTGTTCCTGCTGGCACAACTCCACAGCATTACACTTTTGAAGACTTCAATAGTTTTGATGAGTTGAGAAAGACTCCTGAAGCTGCATCTCAGAATTTCAAGAAGTCAACATATAAACAAGTGTTGAAAGAAGCAATCATATCCGAGGAAGTTCTTCCTGATTACTTTCCAACAGAATTGACTGAAGAACAAAGGAGGTTTATTAATCGGGGATACTTCTTGAGGGATAAAGAAAGAATGGTTGCTCTGGGTGTTAAGCCAAAGAAGGCAGCTAAGAAGTCTAGATTTCTGGAAGAAAGAGCTTATCCGATCTTTTGTGGAGCTACCAAAGTGACCAAAACAAAGAGACCAGAATTGGATTCGATGTACAAGTTTAAGGAAGCAAGGCAAATTGAAGAATACAAAGAGCTTCTTAAACTCACTAAGCAATACAATCCAAAGCTTCTCGAAGAACAAAGAAACCACAAGATTTTGGTGCTTGTTAGAGTAATCTTGGTTAAAAGGGTTTCTATCTCTGTACCTTGCTTTCATGTGAAAAGAGATAACAATAAGATGTACAGATTCACAGAAGCTCAGTTCAAGCTGCTGCCAATTGATGACATTATCTTTCTCTACAACCATTTCTTGAATGCAATGCAAAGATACAAAGAAGATGTTATTGCCTTTGAAGCTGTTAAAAGATACATGTCAAGCTGCATTCAATACGCTTCATTGGAAGACTTTCAAATTGGTTTTGAAGTTGTTAAGAGAAAGATTAATGTACCATATCCAGATCAAAGTCTTTACACCGGAAACATCGAACAGCTTAGTATTGGTCATGTCATAGAAGAACCATCCTTCGGTGTTGTCTTTTTGAATAGCAGAAAGAAGAAGATTTTCATTCGTATGGATGAACTTGCTTCTTATTCAGATGGAACATTAGAATTTTGTAAGAATGTTTTGTTGTGCTTGAAAGAAGATGATCAAGATGAAAAGAAAAAGGAAGTATTTGATAAAGTAATCTCCAAGATCAATCAAAGACTCGAGTACAGAGACAGTATCAGAATGATGAGAGAGGCAAAGAATGTTCAGAAGTCTAAGTATGTCTTACGTTGAAGAGGAGGTTGTTGGATCAAGTACGAGCCAAGTCATCTTCCAGGTCCACAAAACATTCCACCAAGAAACTATGAAGCAAACATGATTTTCCTGATGACAGACCTGAAGGAGATAATTGGTTCTGGCATCCAAACAAATATAGACCGAATACAAGAGCTTCTTAAACTCACTAAGCAATACAATCCAAAGCTTCTCGAAGAACAAAGAAACCACAAGATTTTGGTGCTTGTTAGAGTAATCTTGGTTAAAAGGGTTTCTATCTCTGTACCTTGCTTTCATGTGAAAAGAGATAACAATAAGATGTACAGATTCACAGAAGCTCAGTTCAAGCTGCTGCCAATTGATGACATTATCTTTCTCTACAACCATTTCTTGAATGCAATGCAAAGATACAAAGAAGATGTTATTGCCTTTGAAGCTGTTAAAAGATACATGTCAAGCTGCATTCAATACGCTTCATTGGAAGACTTTCAAATTGGTTTTGAAGTTGTTAAGAGAAAGATTAATGTACCATATCCAGATCAAAGTCTTTACACCGGAAACATCGAACAGCTTAGTATTGGTCATGTCATAGAAGAACCATCCTTCGGTGTTGTCTTTTTGAATAGCAGAAAGAAGAAGATTTTCATTCGTATGGATGAACTTGCTTCTTATTCAGATGGAACATTAGAATTTTGTAAGAATGTTTTGTTGTGCTTGAAAGAAGATGATCAAGATGAAAAGAAAAAGGAAGTATTTGATAAAGTAATCTCCAAGATCAATCAAAGACTCGAGTACAGAGACAGTATCAGAATGATGAGAGAGGCAAAGAATGTTCAGAAGTCTAAGTATGTCTTACGTTGAAGAGGAGGTTGTTGGATCAAGTACGAGCCAAGTCATCTTCCAGGTCCACAAAACATTCCACCAAGAAACTATGAAGCAAACATGATTTTCCTGATGACAGACCTGAAGGAGATAATTGGTTCTGGCATCCAAACAAATATAGACCGAATACAAGAGCTTGAAGAATGACAAAGACTAGATATTTTTCACAAATCACTACTAAGGAGGAGATTGTTAGAAATATAAATGTAGTAGTTGATTTGTGTACCTTTATGTTAATTTGTACTTATAATGTAAACTTGTTAATATGGATGGGGGCATAGTGTAAATAGCTCATATGTATATAAACCCCCTCCATTAAGAACTTTGTAACCTTTCACCCCATTTATGCAAACTAATCTTCCCTGCCAAACACACTTTCTCTCTCTACTTTCTCTCTCTACTTTCTCTCTCTTCAAACCACCATTGTTACACACACTAACACACACATAAGCTCAAATTCTACACTTTACATTATAGCTTGTTGGAGAATTTGGAAGGTCAGAAATGATAAAAATTTTAATGGTGCCTTGGTACCTGTCTCTCATCAAGACATTCAATCATTAGGATTTTTATGGATGAAGTATAGAACTCCTAGACTTAGTCTTTACTTGGGAGAAATGGGTATATTTTAGTTTCATGTGGAAATATAGCTTTTTTGCTTACAATACTTTTTGTAACTAATTTTAAATTTGAATGAAATTTTTATGGCATTAGATCCTTGATGAAAATTGGAAAATAAATTTACACATAATAACTCAACGTATATATAATGTGAAAATAAATCGATTTTATTTCTTTTAGCAAACATTAAACATAACTTTATTTATGTATATTCTAGTAAACTTTTTAGAGTAAATAAATTAGCACACAATCTAGATTGCATTGAAAGTACAAATTAATTATAGAGAAAATTACATTTTTGGTTCCTTAAGTTGGCAAGATTCACAGTTATTGTCCTTAAGTGAATTAATTACAAAAAAAAAAAAAAAAAAAAAAAAAAAAAAAAAAAAAAAAAAAAAAAAAAAAAAAAAAAAATTCACAGTTATTGCCTTTAAGTGAATTAATTACAAAAAAACCCCGGAAGTTGGTCAATTTTTTCAATTTACACTCCGCTACCAGACGCCGTCTATTTAATCCGTTAAGTGAGGGGTAAATTCGTCATTTCACCATGATCTTCTTCTTCTTCTTCCACATTCTTCTTCTTCTTCTTCTTCTTCTTCTTCTTCTTCTTCTTCTTGTTGTTCTTCTTCTTCTTCTTCTTCTTCTTCTTCTTCTTCTTCTTCTTCTTCTTCTTCCACAGTCAAACATGTATATCCCAACCCAAAAACATGAAACCCAGGTTGTTGAACAAGAAACCCTGATTCTTGAACATGAATAAATGATATCCCATAATAGTAAAACTAAATCTAACAATAAACATCAAACATCATCTTCATCATCAGGTTCTAATTTCATCAACAGATCCATATATTTCCAAATCTATATATAATTCACTTACTTTCAGATTTAACAATAAAAAAGAACCAAAATAATATTCCCAAATCACATATACACATATCACTGCTGCTTGCATTTTATTCCCAAATCAAATAATAGAAAAGGAATGTATGGCATATGTATATATTCCCACCTCAAATTTCGTCCGACCTCAATGTTAGTCAGATTGTTCCATAGATAGATTAAATTGACCAAATTAATCAACAAATCCATCAAAAGAAAACAAATTAGGTGGCTGCCGGATTCTTCTTCTTTGTTGTGAATCTCCGGCTACTACCACTCCAAATCTCGTTTTTATAATACTTGATCTATATCAGATCTCGCTTATATAGCAAAAGGAGAGAGTTCTCATTTTATACAGGATCTCGTTTATCTAAATCTAGATGAATTGAATTATGGAAACAACAACAACAAGAAAAGAAAAATCGTGGCTATCCACAGAAACTTTTCGTCGCCGAAAAAAGCCCCAACAACCACCGGTTTTGCTGCATTTGTCACCGGAAATATATGGTTGCTGGGGTGGTGATGATGTTATATCTTTTTATTTTGGTTTTGATATGGGAGATAAATGTTAGGAATAGATGGAGGTGGGGATGTGTTTCGATCTAGATGTATTTGTTAGGTATATAGATGGAGAGATAAGTTTCCCATAGGTTTGTAGATATATATACATACATATATATATATTTATCTATTAAAAGAATGATAAGAAGAAGGAGAAAATGAAGAAAAAGAAGAAGACGGTGAAATGACGAATTTGCCCCTCAATTGACGGACAAAATAAACGGCGTCTGGTAACGGAGTGTAAATTGAAAAAATTGACCAACTTCTGGGGTTTTTTTGTAATTAATCCACTTAAAGGCAATAACTGTGAATCTTGCCAAGTTGAGGGACCAAAAATGTAATTTTCTCTTGATTATATTATGTTTTCTTGTTACACAATGTAATTATCAAACTATTATTATTTTGTACTTGATCTTAACTCAGATGTTATTTTGATTGTGTTTTGATTGTGTGATAATACTTAAGAGTATCATAAGGTTTTGGGTTCGATTTTCATAATGGGTTTTTGCTCAAGAAATGCTAAGTTTCTTCTGAAGTTGGTAACTTAGGGTTGGAGTATGATCGTATGATGATACAATCCAAATTTGCTATTAAATAAATAAATAAATTAGAATAATGTATAAAAAGAAAGAAACCTTACCTCTACCTAAGTAGAGAGACTGCTTTCATTTTCTACCTAAATGGTAGAAAAGGCCCTCCAACCTTTGCATGGGATGAGGATCGAACCAATGACATCTGTCTCCAGAGGTCAGAGTGTTTACCACTGATCCAACCATGCTGCTTATTAGAATAATGTGTAACCCGACCAATCCATGCTTTTAGGATATGTAAAAAAGCTGATTTTATAAGGGCATTATTGCCTAAAAAGGAATAAGCTCTTATCGAATCGATAAGCTCTTATAAGGGTCATAACATTTTATTCTTCCTTTTTGTAGCTTAAAGACCTAAAAAGGAATAAACTTAACTCTTATTAGTAAGCCTTTATCAATCATACTTATTCTATATTATTTTTGCCTTTTTGATTAAATAATCAGTGACACACAAAACTTGGAGCCCCATTGATGTTCTTATTCCTTTGAAAGTGCCACACAGACCATGCTGTCCTAAATAATAAATTTTTGGTCATGTTTATAAAAAGTGAAGTAGACTACTTTAGGCGTTAAAGTTTGAAATTATTGGTGTCAAATAATATTTATTTTCACAAAGAGTCTAAGTTACTCTTTCAAAGAACATTGTTGTCTTTGGAAATGTTTAAAGATGTCAATGTGTTTTAAGTTTGTGTGATATTATTTTGTATTGTCTCGGTTTAAATATGATGTTATCACATACCCAGAAAATTGAAGAATTATTGATGTTGGGAAAATGAAGTGTAGCCCAGAATTCATCAAGATCTGGTCAAAAATTAATATCATTTTCAAAGTTTATTGGATATATAAGTTAATAAAGAAGTACATAATGTAGTTGTATACAAACCGAAAAATATGTTAGAACTTAGAAGTTGAAGCCTAAAACCCATTTTTGTTTCTCCTTAAAATGTCTATTGGTGGAAGAAGGCGCTAACTCGTACTTGTTGACAGTCAATATCACATGACTTCCTCATATATTTGGTTTCTTGCTTTTGTCAAAAATGTCAATGAAGATATCATAAAATATTTTATTTTATAGTATACAATATTATTTTTTTTGAACATTCAAATTTCATTAATTAAACAAGAATACACCTTAAACTTAGACTAGCAAGATACTAGATCCAAGTTTGATATATTACAATTCAGTACATAACTCTACATTGTTTTCACCCCATCATAAACCTACCAAATCATTATTTCCGCTATAAATAGTAAACTTCATTTCTAAATTTCGTACGAAATTAAACTTTGCTTCTATGTTGGCTCTAGTTTTCTAAAGAATTCATTTTCTTTTCTTTTTCTTTACTGATGCAGTAATGATTCTATATAAAAAAAAAATTAGAGACGCCAAGCGCATCAGCAAGAAGTCAAATGGAGAAGAATCCCCCAAGTTTCTTTTTAACATTAGAACACGCAATAAATATGCTCATATCAATCTTTGTATGATAATAATAAAGATCCTTTTGTCATTGTTCTATTTTATAGGGGGCAAGAGAATTATATTTTACCCTTAAACTAATGTATAAAGGATAAATTTTTAAACATTTACCATAATCATATATTACTCATTTTGAATACTCTTTATTTTAAACTAGATGGGTGTCCGCGCATTGCAGCGGTACCATTTAAAATGCGATGGTTAAGTGTGGCGGTGATGGATATGGAAGGCGATGGTCGGGGTGTCGGTGATGATGGACACTGTCACATTGGAGAGTGATAGTATGAAAGAAAGGGAGACAAATAAGTGGTATGAAGTGAATGTGTTACTTATTTTAGGGTTAGGAGTAATTTAAGGATATTGTAAAAAGTGCTTAAAGTCTTAAATCCAATTCTCTTTATAAGGGTTTATAGATAGATAATCTTTATGGGTAGACAATCCAATTCAGCAAACACTTTTTTTCATTATTTACATTATGCAAACGTAATAATCAACGTCTCAAAACATAATTCCGAACACCCTCTCTACTTTGAGCTTACTTTGGTTTACATGTTAGTATTACAAATGAACTATGAACATTTTGATACAACGAGAAAACAAAAAAGGCATATATATGATCATGAGTATATATTATGTAATAAAATGCAGTACATATATGTTTTCTTAACCATTTAACATTTTAATGTCAGTTGAACTAAAGGTGTGATTGTGTGAATATATCTTTTTGCCTTTTGGTTCGTTTGGTCATGATTTGATGTGGAGCCAGATCGCTTTCTTATTGCATAAGTTGGAGGGTGGGCGTAGGCGCAGGCACATTGGACCAAAGTCTTACCATGTGCACCAAATCAAAAGCTACATTTGCTCATGATCATTTTATTATATATAATATTATATGTGAAAACGATGTCCATTACCTAATTCTATTGTAATGCTAAATATAAACAGTTGTGAACTTTCCATTACAATTGGTAATTTGGTACTCAAAAAGTGAAAATAAAAGAAAATAATTTTTTTTTAACAGCAGAAAAATTTTATTAAACTAAAATGGTTGATAAGATATCAACCGAATCAAACAATGTTACAATGACATGAGAGGATTTTTAATCCACTTGTCCCGTCCATTACACGTTTTCATATTTCTATGCCGACACCACAACCAAAAATAGTTAATAATAAAATCTACGAGTACCTTGTCTCTCTTCTTGTCTTGCTTAAAAACTGCTTCATTACGAAAACGCCATAGCTCCCACCACACCACATGAATGACAGTAATGATAATATTCGTAGCTTTCGTTAACAAGGCCGAATTGACAACAAAGTCCAAAAGCTCCATGGGCTCCAAATGATATGGCAAGGGAACATTAATGCAATCAGCCATAATAGGATGTAGTGTTTCAATGCCATTACTACAGCTCGAACATAAGATTGTATTATTGACGATGCCTCTCAAACAAAGGTTAACTCTAGTCGGTAGACGATCCTTTAGCACCCTCCAAACATGTACGTTTACCTTTCGAGGGACACTTTATTCCATCTAGTAGGCAAAAAATGGCTTGGAAGTGTAAGACGGTCAATATGTTTGCGAACCCCACTTACCGTAATAAAACAAACGAAAGTACTTATCATACTATATATCTTGTAAATAATTGACACATGTGAATACTTTGATATGTTTGGTGAAACTAATTGCACTTTGTAGCTAAAATCAATAGTTTTAGAGTTTTTGTTCGTACACATATATTTGGTGAAGTAGTTACGGCTTAAATAAGAAAATTTGAAGAGTGATGCCAAAATTAGTCAATATAACGTTGACCACTAGTCCACTACTACCCTAGTCTACTACTAGCCCTTGTGGTATCTCACGTCCAGATTTAAATGCATTTCAAACTTTCCATGAATTAAGATCTTCTAAAGTAATGTTCAACTTTGTTAATAACAAGTTTTTTGATCCCGGGCGTTGCCCGGGATCGACGCTGCGTCATGCAAACATAGAGAAGTTTCAAGCCGCCCGATGGCGGCCTCGCATTTTGAAAGCGTTTGCGTTTATGAGCAGGGTAAAAAAAACCACAAATTTATCGGCGGCGAAAAGTATTGAAAACCGAATGTTAAAAAACATACAAAAAGAATAAACTAAAACCATAAAATAAAAAAGAGGAAGAAAAAAACAATCAAAAGTTACATATGAAAAAGGTATAAAAATCAAATGTTTTAAAAAAAAAAGAAAAAAAATAGGATGCAAAAAAAATTATATAGCATTTGAGTAAAATATATAGTATTTAAAAGTGTAAAAAAACAAAAGTTAAAAAACATTTTAAAAGACCACAAATTATTAAAGGGTAGAAATAACTATATAAAGTTAAGGGTTAAAAATAATATAAAAAAATACGGAGGGACAGAAAAGAAAAAGGCAAAAAAGGAGGGGTTAAAATGCAAAATCCCAAAAACAAACCAAAAAAAGAAAAGAAAATGGGAGTGGGTTTCGAACCCAAGATCTCCACCCCCAAAGTAGCACACAAACTACTACACCAAACATCATATTTGTTTTATAATTGGCAAACATTATATATATATATTAAAAACGCAGATGTGGACAAAAAAACTACTATTCCTAAGGCTGTCCTTCTTTGTATATATATATATAATTAGCTATATTATATATATCTATTAAACAATAATAATATATATATATATAATGTTTATGATCTTCATTTTTGAATTAAAATCAATGATCAAAAATCAAGTTTATAAGCAATTTTAGAATCTTCATCCATTTTCAATACGCCACAAGGATGGATTAGTCTACAATTACACATATCCACTATCAAGATATTTCAACCGAAGTAAAAGGGCAAAAGCAAAGACAAGTGTCCATCCTGCATCTAAAACTAAAAGTTACATAGAAAGGAAATTTGCGTGTATATATCAAAAGTTACATCATTGAGTAGAAAAATGATCTGAAAGCAACTTTTGACTTTGCCTAAATTGTTTTGATATAATTTTGTAAATTTGTATGGATGATTGAATTTAGAACAAGATATATATGATGTGAAATCACTTAAATCTCAAAAGATAATCGATTTGAAATAATTAAAGAATATAGCACAAGTCACTACAAAAATGATGTAATCGTCAACTCATCTATTTATTCAAGATTTGAGTGCACTACAATTCTACAAAGATGAAGGATATTGTACCGATCTAAAACTTAGTACACTAAATTTCGCCAACATGATGCAAAACTGCAAAAGTACCGAAATGGTTTTAGTTAATTGTGTTGGTTCACATAACTAGACCAGTAAAAACAGATTTTCTATATATTCATTTCTTTTAACGTCGAACTAAAATTAGATATCTGGTTATACTCAGGGTTATCTAATGGCAAAAGACACCTCATTATGTGAGAGCAAACAAAGTGAGGTAGCCAAAACTCACCAAAACCACCAGTTTCAATAAAGATTTGACGCTCAAAGATTCATTTCAGGAAAACCCGTCTTGAATTGATTTGAACTTGAGACCTATGGTCTCAAACCTATCTTTTCATTTCACTCATGCCAGTTAATTAAACTATATATCCATTTAATCCGCTGATACACTATAATACTATATATGTCCATTATGCATTGAGGGGAAAATTGTGTAAACTAAAGCAACACATTATCTTCTTTATTAATTAAACTTGTTGTGAATAGTAAACTATATCATGGGTAATTAAACTTGTTGCGAATAGTAAACTATATCATGGCGAATTCCGTTTCGACCACGTCGCACCTCGTTTCATCGCTCAAATTTGCTACAACTTAATCCGTTGGAGTTTTTCTCTTTCGGGTTTTTGTTGGTTTCGTATATACTCCCTCCGTCCCATTAGAAGTGTCACGTTTTGAATTTTCAAAGTCTTTATTCTTCAACTTTGACCTTAAATATTTTGTTTGTGTTGTATAATATTTGATGAAAGTTATATGGATTGATTGAGTTTTAGATATATTTTCATTGGGTATAATTTTCATCAAGTATTATATAACAAAAATATATATATATTTAAGGTCAAAGTTCTAAAACAAAGACTTTGAATATTCAAAGTAAGACACTTCTAGTGGGACGGAGGAGTATTTTTTTTTATGGTTTATTAATTAAACTTGTTGCGAATAGTAAACTATATCATGGCGAATTCCGTTTCGACCACGTCGCACCTCGTTTCATCGCTCAAATTTGCTACAACTTAATCCGTTGGAGTTTTTCTCTTTCGGGTTTTTGTTGGTTTCGTATATAGTTTTTTTCCTTATTGGTTTCTACCACACCGGTTCATCGTTCGATTTTCGCCACGTCGTACCCCACTTGGGATTTTTAGGAGTAGATTTAAAGTAATTAAACTTGATGTGAATAGTAAACTATCACGTGGCAAACTCCGATTTGACTACGTCGTACTCCGTTTCATTGCTCAAATTCGCCACAACTTAATCCGTTCGAGTTTTTCTCTTTCGGGTTTTCGTTTGTTTCGGACATAGTTTTTTTGCATATTGGTTTCCACAACATCGTTTCATCATTCGACTTTCGCCACGTTGCACCCCACTTGGGATTTTTAGTGGTAGATTTAGATTAGAATGTCGTTCAAAAAATAATAATTATAATAATGATCGCAATAATGGAACCACGCAACGCACAGACGAAAACTAATGTGGTATTGTCTTTAAATAAATATATAATTGATATGACAAATATTTAAGCAAACATATCCATACCATAATGGTTTTTAATAAGGCTTTTGTAAATTTAACGCAAATACACTTTCATAACAAAATTATACCAATATGAAAATTGAAGCCCCGTAACGTAGGCCCACACCAACTAGTTTACACATCGTTGATTCCATACTAAAATCTTCAATGACAACAAGCGGAAACGTGAAAACGTGCTCCTTTCAAAATACACATAAATATTTGTTATAGATAATAAAAGACGAAAATTATCATGTTTTGTGTTGAAATTTCGCTTTCTCTTGACAATCAATTATATAAAGATAGTGAAGTGTCATGTTACACATGACAATGTATATCATGCAATAGGCGAAACTAATGTGTCGTGAGCTTCCCATTTTTTTTCCTATCAACAGAGAAAAGATAGAGACATTTTTATTTTATTTTCTCTATATAAAGTGTATGCAAAGTAAACATAGTGGTTGACTCATTGACTATTACATAGATCGACATTGTATACTAAAAAGGGCAAATATTGTAAAAGACAAAAGTATTTGTTGGGACTTTAACTTTTATATATTGGAAAAGTGAGTGTGGGGTTGTCACACACCTAACTTAGGTGAAAAACCCCTCACATACTATTTTTAAATATTTTTTTGTATAATTAATAAATGATGGGGCCCCCATGATTTTTATGGAATAAAAAAACAAAATGTGAGGGGTTTTTCACCCAACTTAGGTGTGAGACAACCCCACCTTCACTTGCCTCTATATATATTTTTCCTTTCATGGAAAGTAGAAAGTAGCATTTATCCGTTTTTAAAAAGGTAAAAAGAAAATATATATGTTGCTTATTTGTAGGGGTGTAAACGAGTCAAGCCTGCTCGCGAAATATTAGAACTCGATTCATAAAAAGCTTGTTTTGAGCCGAGCTTAAACGAGCTCGAGTCGAGTTCGAGCTTGACTGTTGACTCGTTTACTAAACAAGCTCGAGCTCGAACTTCGAATCCATAACTCGATTAAGCCCGCGATCCTAAACGAGCTTTCATATATATAATATAATATAATATATAACATTAATCGAGCTTTCATATACTAATCAAGCCGAGCCTAAACGAGTTTTTTTCACGAGCCTCTGATAATCGAGCTTAGTTTTGATCACTTACCGAGCTCGAGCCAAGCTCGAACTTGTTTAGTTATTTTGACAAACAAGCCGATCTCGAGTCGAGCTCGAGCTTTCTTAATGAATCACGAGTCAAGCTCGAGTTTAAATGCTAAGGCTCGAACGAGCTCGAGCACTGTCAAGCTCGGGCTCGGCACGGCTCGTTTACACCCCTACTTATTTGTCATATCTAGCACTAATATACGAGTAATAGAAGTAGAAAAATAAGGAGAAAAAATCATGTCCAACAAAATTAAGGATTTATACGTATTAGAGTTAATTACAGAAATCGTCCCTGTCGTGGTACTCAACTTGCAGGTTTCATCCCTAGCTTTCATAAATTACAGTTTTAGTCCAAAATAGTTTGTTCCGTCAACACTTTTAGTCCTACCCTTAAACGTCTGTTTATAACCATGTCACGTGATCCGCACGTGATGGGTAATCTCGTAAATTCCACCTTTAACACCCCAACCACACAATTTAATCCCCATTTTCATTGTCTTTTTACTTTCTCTCTTTCCTTCATCATATATTCATATCTTGTTCTTCATGTTCCAGAAATTTTCAAGATAACAAAAAACCCCTAAATCCATCAAATTTCTTCATGAAAACAAACTTTTGATTTTTTTTAATGATCCAATAACTCTCTAAACCTTAAAAAACCCGAAAATTCAAGCAATTCCCATATGAAGATTCGATATTTACACATTAAAAATCCTAAACCTATCATTCGTAATTTACTCATTGATACTGCCATTCAAAACTCCATATACATTAAATATCCATTTGTTTGCTTCCTACAAATCAACAACATATTTCTTCATATACAACCCAAAAAGCTCTTTGAGTTCACTTGTGCCATTACAAAGAAACCCTCTACTCAGATCTATTTCTTCACCGAGACCATATGATAATAAAAAAATAATACTTCTGCTTCATTTCAAAAATCACCACCACCCAGATCAAAGGCTTCCAAGATTGTTTATTTTGAACAAGATGGATCACCTGCAATGGATTTATGCTTTGGCTCGACTTGGGGTATCTACCGTGTCTTAGTCGCTCCATAAGCTACCTGCCCATGACCGGACGGCGGCTGGGTGGTAGCCGGCAGTGGTTGAGCGGCGGTGGCAGGTATTCACGAAAATCCCTATTACATCTTCCCCGAAGACTATGTGGGTATCCATTAGAACTTGAAGCTTCATACTGGAAACCCGACCCATAACCGATAGCACCATGATTTTCATGGAAACTATCATAAGATCTATAACTAGCTGATGTTTTGTTCATTTGTTTTTTATTTTTATCATGATTATTTATAATTTGGATTATAATGTTGGAATAAATTGTGATATACGGGGCTTGATTTGTTTCATTAAAATTTTTTGTTGGTATTAGATTTGCTTTGATTTGGTTTTGATTTTATTTTGATTTGGTGATCTGGATTTGATAGAGAGGTGATGGTGATATTTGTTTTTCTAGGTTTTGTTTTGGATGATGATGATGGTGTATTGATCTGAAACAGATGAAAAGTTAATACATCCCCCCACCATGACCAAAAAAGGACGAAATTACCCATCACGTGTCTGACACGTGATTACTTTTTAAACGGACGTTTAAGGGTAGGACTAAAAGTGTTGACGGAGCAAATTATTTTGGACTAAAACTGTAATTTATGAAAGCTAGGGATGAAACCTGCAAGTTGGGTACCACGACAGGGACGATTTCTGTAATTAACTCTAATATAAATTATATTTACAAAAATCCACTATTTTGTAAAAGTATTAACAAATATCTATGAATCATCCTATTAAAAAGTTAATAATAATTTATAAATCGTTATCGTATATGTACACAGACTTAAAGACTATTCATGGGTATATATACAGTAAATTGCCTAAGTAATTCATAGCTAACTATTGGCATAACATGGTTTCACTTGATCTTTCACAGTAAGACGTTTTTGAGGATAACTTGTTTCTCTTATTGGCATAACATCAACTTCGCATCAACCGTCAAACTTCCTAATCGAAAGACAGGCATGTTTATTCAGAGGAAATGCACTTCCTTGGAATCGAACTCCAGTCTCTTTATACAATAAATTAGATTCCTAGTTTTGCCTAAAAGGATTCCAAATAGATGACCGTTAATAACTTGAAGTAAAGTAAAGGTTCTAAGATCTTAAAGTTTATCATTTTAGATGATATCACCTTTCTTAATTGTCAAATCTTTTACAAGAAATACTTTTTACTAGTGATTCCAACTTTTCTATTCGAGCATATAGTATGTATGAATGTATCTGGGCCTGTGCTTCTCAGATATTGGGCTATAAAATATAGATTTTTTAAAGTTGTCCAATCTACTAGACCAAGTTAGGCCAATCACTATTGATATCCAATTCTTGGCTTTTGTACTTATTTTTAACTTCTTCTAGTGGGACTGGGTCCAGCACTTTAACGGTTGTACCAAGCGTGAGTGTATTAATGGATCACTATTCCTATCTTTTATCAGCTTAAGACTATAGAGTAAAGATTAAAGAGTATGGCTGTCACCATGTCAAAAATTGACATGGCAATCTCCAATCAAATCAAATGGCTGTTATGTGTCTTTTGATAAAACATGTCAATTCATGCCAACATGTAGGGCGTGGTTGCCAATTCATCCAAAAAACATAACATACTATTAAGAAATCACAAGCAATACAACAAATCACATTCAAGTGGTCACCGAGTGAAATAAAGGTCATCGGAAAAACCCTCGAACAGGTGAATTAAGGGTCGCTGAAAAAAAACCCGAAAGGGTGAAATAATTGTCGCCAGGAAACTCACAAGGGTGAAATAGGGTTGGACTGCCAACAAAGAATTTCAGCGAGGAGGTTTCCAACGAACAATTAAAAAGGGTGAACGGAATAATAGTGAAAGGACCAAAAAATTCTTACCAAATGATTGCCGATACTCTATCGGCATATGTATACCAATTTTTCATGCCAGTACCGCATGCCAAAGGGTGCCGTAACATTAGGGGTCGCCTTCCGGCCTGTCAATGTACAATACCACACAAACTTGCCGCTCACACCCTTCACCCTTTGACATATTTCATTTCTTCTATTGAAACGAGTATTATATCTCGAGTATCAACCATGTTATTAGTATTCGAGTCAACTAAACAGAGCCAATAATGTTTTTACACAATTGCAAACCCCTGCTTTATATCGCCAAATATAAGTCTGATAACCCATTTACCCATTGCAAAAATTCCAAATTTCATTGAAATTTACAATAACTCGTCCACCGCACCCATCACGCGGATATACTAGTGTCCTAAATAGATTTCAATGTTATGTAAACCGCATCTCTATCAAATTATCAAACAGAAATTTTAAGGCATTACTAATTATCACACGGAGGTTGATGTAATCGCATCAACATGAGATCATAGAACAAACAACGTTTAAACACATCAGATGCCAAAACCCATTATTTGCCACATGGCCACAAACACACTTTGGAAACACAGCAAACATTCATCACAATCCAAACACCATTACATAAAATCAGAAGGACAAACACTCTTGTCTAGTACTCGTCTCCTTCATCACCATCATCTTCACCACCCTCTGCACCGACCTCTTCATAATCCTTCTAAAGAGCAGCAAGGTCCTCACGAGCCTCAGAAAACTCTCCTTCCTCCATACCCTCACCGACATACCAGTGCACAAAAGCACGCTTAGCATACATCAAGTCAAACTTATGGTCAATTCGGGAGAACACCTCAGCCACACTAGTCGAGTTGGAAATCATGCAAACAGCCCTCTGCACCTTAGCCAAATCTCCTCCTGGCACCACAGTTGGTGGCTGGTAGTTAATACCGCACTTGAAGCCAGTAGGACACCAATCAACAAACTGGATGGTCCTCTTGGTCTTTATTGTGGCAACAGCGGCATTAACGTCCTTGGGGACAACATCACCACGGTACATCAGACAGCAGGCCATGTACTTACCATGGCGAGGGTCACACTTGGCCATCATAGAAGATGGCTCAAAGGCACTGTTGGTGATCTCAGCAACAGAAAGTTGCTCATGGTAAGCCTTCTCTGCAGAAATAACAGGTGCATAGGAGGAAAGCATGAAATGGATTCTTGGGTAAGGAACCAAGTTGGTCTGAAATTCAGTCACATCAACGTTCAAAGCACCATCAAACCTCAGAGATGCAGTCAAAGAAGAAATAACCTGCATAACCAATAAAAAAGGAATGTTACCATAAGATACATGTCCAAGTTAATTATCAAGAAAAACAACAAGAATGGAACTCTGTGTTACCTGAGAGACGAGACGGTTAAGGTTGGTGTAAGTAGGACGCTCGATGTCAAGGGAACGTCTGCAGATATCATAAATGGCTTCATTGTCCAGAAGAATGGCAACATCAGTGTGTTCCAATAGGGAGTGGGTCGAGAGGACACTGTTATAGGGTTCAACAACTGATGTTGAGACTTGTGGAGATGGGTAAACAGTGAAACCAAGCTTGGATTTCTTTCCATAGTCAACAGAGAGTCTTTCCAAAAGCAAAGATCCCAAACCAGAGCCGGTACCTCCACCAACAGCATTAAAAACAAGGAAACCCTGAAGACCAGTACAGTTGTCTGCAAGCTTCCTGATACGGTCTAAGCAGAGATCGACAATCTCTTTCCCAATAGTGTAATGACCACGGGCAAAGTTGTTGGCAGCGTCTTCTTTGCCACTGATCAACTGTTCAGGATGGAACAGCTGGCGATAAGTACCAGTCCGCACTTCATCAATAACAGTTGGCTCAAGATCAACAAAGACGGCACGAGGGACATGCTTTCCAGCACCAGTTTCACTGAAAAAGGTGTTGAAAGCATCATCACCTCCTCCAATTGTCTTGTCACTCGGCATCTGTCCATCAGGCTGCAAAACAACATAAAAGCGTCAGATATACAACCAACTAAGTCGCAAAGTGAAACAATAGCATCATGATTCTGATCGACTGATAACTTAAATTAACCTCAACAAAACACAAAATGATACAGTATAGTCTTTACTAATCAAAAAATGACAATTAGCCAAACCTATTAGAGAAAAGGTTATAAATCTAGTGTTTTTTAACACTTCTAAATCTAATAACAAACATCATTGTAACAAAAAGTATAAACTTATCAAAATTCAACTAATTCATGAAGATCTAAAGTTATAATCCAAACTACTAGAAGGATAACCTTAAAATAACCTAATATGAACATATCAACTAAAATTTAACCTAATTCAGTAATTCTCTACTTATAACTGTAAACCCTGGCTTCAAAATATGCAGATCCAGAAGTTTCTACTCCGTAACAATACAAATCCACACTATATATTATATTATATGTATAATATCAGAATAACTAATTAATGTAACTTCAAAATTAAACTTATCTAACCGTAATTCAGTAAATTTCAACTAAAACAGTAAATTAAAATTTTAGACTATATTATATTATATGTATATGTACAATATCAGAATAACTTCTTAATGTAACTTCAAGATTAAACTTATCTAACCGTAATTCAGTAATTTTTCATCTAAAACTTTAAATTAAAATTTTAAAAGTAATAAAAAAGGAAAGATCTGCATTATCATCATTATAAATATATAACTATACATATAATTACCTACATTTAAAATCAAACAGTTAAACTACAAGCATAATTAAACCATAAAAGCATCAGATCAATGAAAAAAGTGAAGAAACTACTTAGATCTACTAGAAATGTAACAGATCTACAACTAATTTCAGTAATTCATATCAGATCTACCAATATATACACAATACATATACATAAAGCGATATATACAGTAAATAATTATATAGATATAGAGATAGATATATAGATATATACCTGAATGCCGTGTTCAAGGCAGTAGAGTTCCCAGCAAGCATTTCCGACTTGAATACCGGCCTGACCGATGTGGATTGAAATACACTCTCTCATTTTCGCGGATTTGATTTAAATTGAATATTTAATTTGAAGAAAATAAAAAAAAAAAAAAGAGAAGAAGAATTGAATCAAAAGACGTTTATCAAGACGCCTTCAGATGCAAATTGATGCGTTTTTCAAAAAATAGGGGTTTGGGTATTTATAACCTGGTTGAGAGTGGGGCTTAACTGTGGTTAGGTTAACTGACAGCGAAGATGTCGCTGTATAATTGTACTGTTGTTTGTTGATAGCTAACCTTGGTTTGTACTTTGTACTTTAGTTTGTGACTTTGTGGTTTACCATTTTTTTGTATATTTAAATTTTAAATTATGAAATTTGCCGCTTTGTAGGGTCCTATTCCAAAATTATCTATCTTTTTTGAAATAAACTAGCACGGTACCCGCACAAATGTGGCGGTAGTCGTGGCGGCGATGGTGTGGTGGTGGGGACGACTGTTGGTGGTGAAGGTGACGTCGAGTGGTGTATATAATTGATGTAAATGGTTAATAGAAATATTTTTAAAGATAAAGGATTGATAATGTAATTTAATCATTAATGTTAAGAGGTAGTGTATGTGAAAATATTTTAAGGGGTGCTAAGTAAAAATATTACATATTTTTCATTCAACACTTCCAAAAATAAAATGTTATTCTTTTTATAATATATATAGATAAATAAATTAAAAATAAAAACGATTGGATGACGATTCGTATACCACCAAACATGGTTTAAGTGTTATACCATATGATAATGTAAAACACATTTAACACTATACGATAAAAAATACAAATTTCTTCACATTTAATTCAAATTTAACTTATAATGTTAGTTTCTAAGTAAAAAAATTACTATAGTACCATTATAGTTTGAAATTTGTAAATAATCAAAAAAAATTATCACGTTTAATAAGTCATAAGTCATATTTAAGTATTCTAACAACAAATACGAGTAACAAACATAACTTTTATATCCTCATGCGTTAGATAATTTAAAAGCGACAAATGACATGTTTATTGCAGTACCTAAAATATTTTTCGTTTAAATTCCAAATAGGAACTACTCGTATTACATTATTGAACATACACACTTTTAGTTTCTATTAAGTCATCTTATTAAGTCATCTTATGACTCATTGATTAAAATTTGTGGGTTATTTTATATAAAATTTAGACATGTACAATGTATATGTGGTGAGATATAAGTCACCGAAAAGAAAAAACAAACCCACAAATTTCTCTACAAATGGCCCCTTGGTTAATTTATATCTTACTACATAATCGAATTCAAAGTTTGTATCTTTTTTAACCTAAGGTCGAAAGTCACATACTTAAAGTGGAAACGGTCCTAGTTGAGTGTCAAATGTTATTGAAAGAAAACATTATATTATACTAATATTTTAGAGTAAGAAGGGGGGGAAAATGGTAGCCACTATATAAAAAAAATGAAAATAGTACATTAGAGGCTTCCCAATAGGGGTGAGTACGGTTCGGTTTGGGTCGGTTTTTGACTAAAACCGAAATCGAACCGTTATAATTCGGTTTTTGAAAACTAAAACCATTGGTTTCGGTTTTTTCGGTTTCGGTTTTTTCGGTTTGGGTCTATTTCGGTTCGGTTTTTCGGTTTTAGTCGGTTTTTAACCACTTGTGGTTTGGGTCAAATTGAGTTTGAAAAGTTTATAAGTTTATACCCTATAATTAAACCATAATTAATTTCAACAAGTTTTCAAAACAATATTAGTAACAATAACACTACAACAATGACAACAAATCCATAAAAGTAAGTTGTACAAACTTCAAACAAATTTTATATATAACTATTTATATCTTTTACCCGTTGTTTAATTATACAATTATTAAAACAAATCAATCTTGTTGTGTATTTTCACTTAAAACATATAAATGATATTATTATATACACCTAAAAATGCAAATATATTAACATATTTACCAAAAATTAATAAATAAAATGATATAAATATAAAATAAAGTAAACAATATATATTTTTGGTTCGGTTTTTCATTAGAAACCAAAACCGAACCATAACTTTCGGTTTTTAGAAAACCAAAACCAATGGTTTTTGGTTTTTTCGGTTTTCGGTTTTTTCGGTTCGGATTTTTCGGTTTTTCATGGTTTTTTCGGTTTTCGGTTCGGTTTTTGCTCACCCCTACTTAGAGGCTCCCCAATACCTCTCGTTCCCCTCTCGTCCGCCATGGAGGGACGAGTCCACACCATTGGGTGGGACTCGTCCATGGTTCGTTTCGATGCACTCGTCCCCCTGGTTCGTTCCTCCAGGGATGAGAGTGATTGTGTGTTGCTTTTTTTTATTATTATTTTTATGAAAGTAACGGCTAGAAAGGAAGGAAGAAGACAAAAAAAAAAGTTTATGAACTTGGCAAAACAGGTCCCTGTAACGGCAGATTTGACCAAAACAAGTTCAAAAAAGTGACACTTTTAGTCCTTAACGGCTAGTTTTTCAAAATTCCTATATATACACCTCCATTGAAGCACTAGATCACACCACTCTTCCATTATTCAGTTATATTAACACATACCAATCCATTTTAACAACAAATCATGTCAAACTTCAATAACCAAAGATCTGATGATTTCTTTAACGCTTTGAACGATTTGAATCAATCGTTCCCTGTAAGTGCACGTCTATGTCAATAGCAGTCTAGATTGTTTGGGCTTATATTGTAATATGTCTTTGTAATGTGATTGTCATTAATGAACTTTGTATTATGCATAGAATACTAGATTAAGTTTAAGTATTAAATGTGTAATAATCTGCTAAGTGTGAAATGCGATTTCGCATTTCACAATGGGAATGCGACCTCGTAATTGCAGGGACAATTACTAGGCTAGAGCTAAAATGCGCCTCACAATTGAGTCGAGCTGGGCTGGATTTGCGAGGTCGACATGCTGAAGCCCAAGTCGTGTTGATCCCTATATATATCGAACCCTAACAGAGATTAGGGTTGAACATTTGTCGAAATTTCGAGCATATAGTGCAGGTTAAGTCGTCAATAGTTGTTCCGCTAGCCTAGAGAAGATCTGCGAGGCAGCAGATAATCTGAAGGCTTGTTGTGAATCACCAAGTTATAGTGAGGGATTCTGCACCTCAAGATAACTGTAGCAAACTATTAACGATCTAGTTCAAGGGGACCTACAAGTGGTATCAGGGCCTCTTGGTTTCATACCGGAAGGTTATAGTTTGTTGGTGATAGACAACATTGGTATAGGGTCGTTTATACGTTATTCTTTCACGAGTTTACGATCGAAAATCCTTTTTGTGACCTCTTTTTGTGTTCGCAGCAGTCAAAGGTGTTTTATTGGGTATTAGGGCTTCGAATTCAAGAGAATTAAAGGTTTCAGCATCGTTTGCGACCTCATGGGCTCGTATTACCTCATCTAGCTCAATTTACGACCTGGATAGCTAATTACGACATCGCCAGTTCAATTTGCGACCTCGTCTTTCGTATACGACCTCGTGGGCTCTTTAAGACCCCACCAGTTCAATTACGACCTCGAGTTTCAATTTGCGACCTCGTATTTCTTTACGACCTCGTTTATTTTTGAACAGTTCGTATAATTTTGCTAGTTCGAAGAAAATGACGTTCCAATTACCCGCAAACTATCAAGCATTGCTGAATCAATTGATTCTGATGGATCATGAAACCGGAAAGGCCAATTCACCGCCCAAGTTGATAAGCCTTGATAGATATTTCAATTGGAAGGGAAGATTCGAGTCATATTGCCGACTTATGGATGTCAGGATGTGGATTTGTATTGTCAATGGTTATGTTCATCCTACCGTGCAAAATGACAAGGAAGTTCCGTTGCCACCACCACTAACCGTTGTCGCCACCATCATATCGACGTTACCACCATTCTTACCGAATTATGCGGATATTTATATATTTATTTGAAAATAGAACTTTTACATCTAATGATACCAACTTTTTAAAAGACTTTCCTTCTATAAAAAGTTGTTAGTTCAACCTCTCTTAACGAGACCTTTAGCACAAGCTATAAATATGTGATAATCTATTGGCTTGCGACAACTAGAATCAGGGGTGAGCAAATTGCATAACCATGAGAGTAGCCTTTTCGGTTAATTTCTTTTTACTTGTTACCTCAATTCAATTCAAATGCTATAAATCCCAGCTACAAAGAATCAACAAATTAAATCATTGACACCTAATACTTTTCGCATAAGACGCAATCCACGTCTACGTTCAAGATGTCCTGATCAGTTTCTTTCCCATATTTGAACATATATTTGCACAAGTAACAAACAGCAATTAGTTCATGAGCACGTCGAATTAATAACTCAAACAAACGGTGCAGTCATAAACATGTGACTTCACAAATAACTTTTATTACAATTTACAATAGAGCATTGTAGGATTCAACATAACGACAATACTGTATCACATCTATCACTTAGTAATAATTAAACACCATTCAACAATGGTGATATAGAAAGCCAACATTTTCCACCTAGGTCACAAAGCTTAAATTTTCACATTAATTAATGTACCCTATTTAATCATCTCGGTACAAATAAACACTACACCTAACCTCTTGAGACACATCAACCTCTACGATTCATTTATACAAGCAACATCTTTAGGAAACCATGTCAAATAACTTCTCCTAAACAACCATATGGAGTTGACCGTTAATTACAATATCTTTTTTGAGAATTTTATTTTCATATACCATTCCACCTACTATATATTCATACTAGTTTTCTACCCGGGCGTTGCTCCGGTAAAAGATAATGATACGTAAAATTTGTAACGTGTATATATGTTCAAACCCTTATAAAGCAAACAATCATTTTCTCCCATAAAACTTTTCGGCATTTGAGAAGTCAAAAATACCCCCAGGTTATTAAAATGTTGAAAAATCTGTTATTGTTGTTGTGGACAAAGCTCGAACAAAGGATATATTGCTTTTAAAACAGTCATCTTACCACTGCACTAACTATTGTTGGTTTGTTAAATTTCCTTCCATTAAATATATAACCTTACTTTTCTTCGGATATAAATTAAATAACTTCACCTAATATACCTATAATATCCTTAATGAAATTATTTACAACATACATTTTTCAACCCTTAAAATAACTACATCAGCCCTTTAGACGATTAAAAAAAAAAAAACTTTTACATTAATAACCACACCACTACCGTCAACGCCGTTACCGTTTTCGTCATCGCCGACGCATTGTGCGGTTACGTTCGAGTACACACATACACAAATGTATATGTATATATGGAAATTGACACCTATTCCTTTTCTTAACGTTATCTTGTGATGTGCTCAGATCTTCCAAGTAAAGTGACAAGATAGTTGGGGGAACTATCATGTTGCCATGGGATAGTTCAGCCAAGGCAGGCTCAGAGACTGGTATATGAGTCTTGGTGATTACAGAGCCCATCAGCTGCTTTCTGCACAATCAGCAGAAGCTTTCATGAACTTTATTATATTAGAGTTCATCGGAGACCCAACACAACACACTGTTCGCGCCAGAGAAGAATTTCTAAAAATGAAGTGTTGTTCGTTCCAACTAAAAGACTTGGAAAAGCACTACAACAGGATGTCAGAAAGATTCTACTGCTTAAATGGCATAGATGATGTGAATCTGAAACAAGTCTTTTTAAACTCCTTCCCGGAATCTCTTGCCAATGAAGCATACAGAGCATTAGAGAACAAAAACAAGACGGTTGCCAATTCCACCTTGGGAGAACTCTTCCAACTCATAAAGAATGCTTTGTCTAAGCTGTGTAACTAAAAGAAACTTTTGGTTGAATTTGAGAAGACTGGAAAGAGTCTTGGTTCAGCTTGTGATGAAAAGCATTTAAAGATCAAATGCAAAGATGAATCATCATGCAGCTGCTCTCGTCCTCCAAAAAAGCCTCCTGTTATAAAAAAGTTCAGCAAATACTATTCATCTGGCAAGAAGGATAAAAAAGACCAAAGGAATTGGAAGTTCCTTAGCAAAAAGGAGTATAGAGGAAGAGATACTGATAGATGCTATGTCTGCAACAGAAAAGGGCACTTTGCTAAAGATTGCAAAGAAAAAAGGAAGACGCAAGCACTAATCGAAGCAATCAACAAAATTGAACCAATAGATGTTTCAGATCTTGAGTCCATGTATTCCTTAGATGATAACCCTGGAGAAAGAACAGTCTGCTCAATCTACTACAATAAGAACGAGTCAGACACGGACGAGTCAGATACGGACGAGTCAACCGACTCAGACATGGGGCCCAGGCCTATCTACATGGCACAATTGGCTCTTTCCGAACAGAAGAGTCACCCACCCCCATCCTTCTCCCAAAAGCCATCACTGTATTCTAACAAAAAATACGCTACTAGACAAATAAAGGACCCCCCAAAAAAGTGGAAAAAAGCTGTCAAAAAACAACTCACAAGTAAGGTCCTACAGGCTATTAAAGATAGACCTAAGGAAATGATTACGCCTACAAAGATTCCCAATGATGAAGACAAGATAATGCTCCAAAAAGATGTCCATAAGCTCAACAGTTCTTTGATTAGACAGAAGATGCCATTCTTCTCGAAGAACCAATGGACCTTCACTGTTCAGCACAGGAGCATGAATGATCTCGGAGATGATGGCTATAAAAAGAGGTACAGAGGCATAAAACATTACCCACAAACAACAATGAGTACTTCTAAACCAACAAAGCCACTTCATCAACAACTGAAAGAAGAAGGCGTTCCAGGTGAGATCATAGAAATAGTAAACAAAAACAACATAACTGACCCATCCCTTTTAACCTGGAAAAAGTTTCTCACCATCACCATAAAAATGCATGGCAAACCCCTGGATGACCTTTATTTCCACCCAGACCATCCCTATTTGAGCACCCTACGCATCAAACGCTTAGATGCTCTACCAGAAGAAGCCCTAGGTTTCTTATGGTACCTCACTGAAGACTTCCGTATGGCTTTCGGCTTTAACTCCCAGAAATTGGTGACCTACCTAGTTCAATGCGAACTGGGTGAATTCTCCAAGAATGAACTCAATACCTACCGTCTTCTCCAATGGTTTCTCCCAATAAGTGAATGGATTTATGCGTTACGAAGAGCCACCAGGAAGCATTGCTTGGTCACTCTTTACAAACCCAAGTTTCACAAATCCACACAGCGATGCAACCCAGATGAATTCATCCAAGCATGGACAGATATGAATCCGGCAGACTCGTTTTACAAACAGAATCACCATGAATCCTGGATAGAAACTCGCATGAAGATGGCAGAAGCTAACAAGTCGGATGTTGCAGAAAAAGACCCAGATATTCTGAACGGTACTAAGGATCTCCAAAATCATCCACAAGTGCGTGAATGGAATCAAGCATACCTTGATTATCTTAATACGCTCCCTATCTTCACCAAAGTCCACTATTTCGAAGTCCCAGCCACAACGAGCGATACAGTTTAATGGTCAACAATGGTGGTTCAATGTCATGAAGCTTAATCCCCAGAAAGAAGTTTACTATTGTGTGTCGTGTGTTTAATATTGTATTAATAGTATGTTAAGTGTGTCTTAAGTGTGCTTAAAAATAAATAAGGTCTTAATCACTCTTAAAGTGATTAAAGCATGTACTAGAATATTCCATCTAGATATTTCCATTTGTATTATTGTAATATGATGTCATGCATGATGTCATGGAGCCTTTCCTTTGCCTATAAAAGGAAGCCTCCCCCCTCATTTGTAAATCATCCAAGAAAAGAAATAAAAACTTCTTTCTATATTTCTCTCACTACTTTCTCTCTTGGTTCCTAAGTGCTTCTTCCAAGCCTTAGTATTTCATAGCTCCTTCCGAGCTACTAAGAGCTGCTTCCCAGCCTTAGTGTTTAATTGCTCCTTCCGAGCCACTAATTGCTGCTTCCCAGCGTTAGTGTTACTAAGTTCTCCCTGAGACTTAGTGTTTTGAGCTGCTTATCAGCTCCTTAGTGCTCCTTCCGAGCCTAAGTGTAGAAGCTCCCTTGAGCTTTGAGTTTCTTACTGGTCTTGTATAGATCAGCCATACCCTCCCCCCCTGTAGAAGCTCCCTTGAGCTTTGAGTTTCTTACTGGTCTTGTATAGATCAGCCATACCCTCCCCCTCCTATCTTGTTACTAAGTTCTCCCTGAGACTTAGTGTTTTGAGCTGCTTATCAGCTCCTTAGTGCTCCTTCCGAGCCTAAGTGTAGAAGCTCCCTTGAGCTTTGAGTTTCTTACTGGTCTTGTATAGATCAGCCATACCCCCCCCCTCCGTAGAAGCTCCCTTGAGCTTTGAGTTTCTTACTGGTCTTGTATAGATCAGCCATACCCTCCCCCCCTATCTTGTAGAAGCTCCCTTGAGCTTTGAGTTTCTTACTGGTCTTGTATAGATCAGCCATACCCTCCCCCCTATCTGTCTTGTATAGATCAGCCATACCCTCCCCCCCTATCTGGTCTTGTATAGATCAGCCATACCCTCCCCCCCTATCTGACTAAGTTCTCCCTGAGACTTAGTGTTTTGAGCTGCTTATCAGCTCCTTAGTGCTCCTTCCGAGCCTAAGTGTAGAAGCTCCCTTGAGCTTTGAGTTTCTTACTGGTCTTGTATAGATCAGCCATACCCTCCCCCCCTATCTGGTATCAGAGCCTAACGTCGCTCCTGGTATCCCTTTCTGAGATTCGGATTAGTATGCTCTGCGTCTGCAGCCTTAGTTGCTGATCTCTCGCATCAGAAAACCAATTGTAACACCCCAAGCCAAGGCTCAGAATATCACGGAAATCATATAGCACAAGGTGGGATTAATGTAGAACATGAACTAAGTGCAAATAAAGGATTCGGGGAATCCATACAATAAGGGGAACAAGTCTCAAAATACAACAGGAGCAAGTAACCATCAAGTTCACAAACGACATCAAAAGAAGGCTATCAATCCTAAATACAATGCAACATAAGGCAAATAGATCCTTGATCCATATAAGTCCAGTCCGGGTTCAACAGCAAGCAAACAAATCAAACTCCACGTCCTGGATAACCTGGTTACCTGAAAAGTGTACTAAGCATAGTCAACACAAGGTTGGTGAGTTCGTAGTAATGGTCCATAAAGAACCATCGTCCATAATCACAATATACAAGTAGAGGTGAAACATGACTTACAGTGAGCCTCTAAGTAACACAATATCGTCCACAATCAAGGTTACACAAACAAGTAAGCGTGTAATAAATGTGCACAATTGATGTAAATATCAATACAAGTGCTAAATGCATAAACAGTCATAATGCATATCATAATGTATATCAAATTCGTATCAACCATGCCACAAATGCACCAATAGGGTGTGCCTGCGTGTAGACCGCTTAAACAGAATATACATGCGTGTGAACCGCGTATATAAATAGGCTATGCTTGCGTGTGAATCGCGTGCGTGTGAACCGCGTATAAATATATATATTATGCTTGCGTGTGAACCGCGTATGAATATATATATTATGCTTGCGTGTGAACCGCGTACGAATATATATATTATGCTTGCGTGTGAACCGCGTATGAATATATATATATTATGCTTGCGTGTGAACCGCGTACAAACACCAACCACAAATTCAACAATCATCAACCATCAATAACTAATTCAAAATAAACTACACGCACATACACTTAGGAGGATTCTACTTTCATCAAGTTCTAGATGCTTATGTATAGGGTCACCCGCAGCCTTCCACCACATCTAGAACTCTTTGAAGGCATAACCGACTTCCATGTATGCACGTCCATCCTAAATAGTAATAGTAATAATAATAATAATAATAATATATATATATATATCGCAATCCTTTACCAAAATCAATCATAACTACATTGCACATACATTTTATACGACTTTACTTTTAAGGAATCATAGATGCTTATATATAGGGTCACCCGCAGCCTTCCCACCACATCTACAACTCACTAAAGGTATCATCGTCTTCCATGTATGTACCACTATCCTAATCACAATATCAAATCACTACAAGATCATATGGAGTAAAGCAACAGCGTATAATAAATGAGTACGCGAATTATTAATGTCAGATCATGTATCATACGTATGTAAGACCATAATGTATATCAACTGCGTATCAATAACGTCATCAATGTACCAATAAAAGTATGTTTGAGTGTGCACCGCACAAGTCAATTATAACAAAGCGTATATGAACATCCCAACACATTCCCAATATCCATCAATTCCTCTAAACAACGCGTACATCCACTTCGGAGGGTTTTACTTTCATCAAGTTCTAGATGCTTATGTATAGGGTCACCCGCAGCCTTCCCACCACATCTAGAACCCAATGAAGGCATAACCGACCTCCATGTATGTACTTCTATCCTAATACCTTACAATAACACAATCACAATCGTAAATCATCACACAATCAATCAAAACTATCTGTCAATCAACAATTAATCAGAAATTAACTAGACAGTCAATCAAATCAACCAAACAATCCAACAAACACGTAAATGTACACTTTTCAGCCCGAATCTCTATTGAGTAGGGAGCTACGAAACTCACCTTGATCGGCAAAGAAGCTTAAGTCGAGTAAATGAAAGATTAATAGCGAGTATTGGGCCCCACGTGTTCACAACCTATCAAAACATGCCATATATCATACTGTCAACTTTATAATTATAAATAAGTTGGTTCCTTAGGTTTAAGTTGAGTCACGAATCCCACAATTACTTTCTTAACACTACCAAGTGTGAAACATAACACTTTGACTAGACATTTTTAGAAATGCACAAAGATTCATACAAAATGAAGGTTACTACGTGAAACTAGACTCTCTTACGATTCCAACGATAGGTCGTAAGACTTGTTTGGAGTTATGGATCAAAAGTTATTAACGTTTAAAAATCGACGCGCATAATTTCACAGAGCCTATCCACTGCGCCGCAGTGAGCCAGAACCATGCTCACTGCGCCGCAGTGGCTAAAATGAACCAGGACCAGAAACAAGGCACTGCGCCGCAGTGAGCAAGGGTAGAGCTTACTGCGCCGCAGTGGCCACAATCTGCAGCCAGCACCTGCAGTTTATGCAGGAAACACGAACCAAAACCCCCAAATTCGACCCAAACCATTCCAAAACGACTTGTAAGGACTTTTAGCCCATTTTGAAGTATAACCAAACATCATTAACCATTAATACACATAACCCAACCCACAAATTCGACCAAAACATCATAATCACTCATAATCCTTCAAACCCTAACCCTAACCCTAATTTCCATTTTTTTACCATTTACAAGACTTGGAATCACATCAAAACGACTAGAAACATAAAAACAAGCATAAATGGAAGTAAAAGTTGAATTAGACTTACACAAACTTCTCCTTGAGATGGTCTTGCTTTGCTTTTGAGAGAAAGAGAGAAAGAGATAGATAGATAGAAATGAAAATGAGAGGGGGAGAAGGGATAAGGGGGGGAGAAATGGGTCTTGGGGCTGGTGGGTCATAGACTACCCACGGGCCGACCCGTTTCTCTTTTCAAGCCAAGTTACAATCGTTACACTATTAACATCGAATAACCATATTGACGACCCGACCAACATACCACATAGTCATATAATCACAAATGGGCCCAATTATTTCATTCAACAAGTTTGTTAGTCAAATTACACAAAAAGTCAATGGTCAAGATTCACAGATGTTACACCAATCTTACAAGGGTTTATCAGACTGGTCCGATACGACGGATTCTTATTGAGTCGGTAGAAAGCTTGTTGTGTGCGCAGTAAGGCAAGAGGCCGTGGTAAGTCGCGATTTGGTACGAGCTTGGAAATCTCAATAAGTGTTGCTGCAAGTATCTAAACCCAGTTATGAACACAGATAACCGCCTATCCCGCTCATCTTCTTTTTCTAGTTTCCGCCGCCCCCCTTCTTCCAGAATTGATCAGTCGTATGATGTCTCATACTTATCTGATGATTCTAG